>NQII01000134.1:388316-448056 GCA_002778355.1 Clitarchus hookeri | reverse complement strand
GGGGGGGGGGGGGACTGCGAGCACAAGTATTCTGTACATAGCCTGCGCAGCTCTTATCATTAGGCCACTTATTAAGTGGTGTTTAGGGGCTGTCTCCCTCGGGATTGTTTCACTTCAAAGTTTAAAATACTAACAGTTGCGGGAACGTTATGCCAACATAGAATATTTTATGAAGGCCTCATTTAGCAATGATTTCCTATAAATTATAAGAAAAAAAAATACTAATTATTATTTATATTTTTAAAAGTGAAATCAAACAATTAATTCAATAACTTTAATTAGAGTTAAATTTTTTTACTTAAATTTTCTTTAGTTTTATTGAAAAGATATTAAAGCAAAATTTTTTTTCAAAAAACACACATGTGCAGACTAAAGCTATCAAAACCAAATTTAAAATTCAGTAGTGATAACTATACATTACAAATGCACAGATAGTTACTTCGCATGTCAAGATCAACCTTACACCCAACCCATGTTTTATAAAGAGATTTCAATATAAAACAGGAACGACATTCCTCTCATTAGGGTATACTTTGGCACATCGTGCGCATACCTAAGATTGTGCACAGCAAGTGGGTAAAATCACACCTGTCAATGAGAATTCCTTGTCAATAAAAAACGATGGCTTGCGCAGTTAACAGCAACACTGAAGGTTCCAACTTGAGGTTCAGCAACGTAGCCAGTACCTGCTGCTGGTGCCACAGTCCTCTGGAGAAAGTAAATAACTTCGCTGTAACAAGCAGGCGTGGACATATTCGGTGAACGGGAAACTGGTTGCTACTGAACCGGTTTTTGTGTTTTTAGAGAAGGTCGCGTGCTATTTTAAGAAAATTGTTTTAGTAGTGTTTACGATATGTCCCCTTTTCATATTTTCTATACAACCCACGTCCCTCACTCAGCAACGCTTCTATTAACTACCAAAAATTTCTTTAAAAAATTAAGCCAATTTGTAAAATTAAATGATGTGGAATTTCCTTGAAATTAGAGACAGGAATACAGGGCACGGTTGCCAGATTGAGCGGCGAGACATCGCTTACATCTGAGGAGGGGCAAGCCTCTAGGCACCTCTATGAACACGTCTGCTCGATTTACAAATGTAGTTGTAATGCGATCAAAACACAAACTACACACTTCATAAAATATAAGGATAAGTCTATAACCCATAGAGGCCCTGCGACCTAGTTGTCGTGCCAGGGAGATGTGTTATCTCTACCGCTGTTGCCTCAGCACAGTTTACCCACGTAAGATAAGGTGTCTGGCAGCGTGGCTGGAATAAAGCAAGCCAGTCATATCGAGGTGCGAGCACATGAGGGCAGGGAGGACAAGCACGCAGTGTTGCCAGTCTGCAATCAAGCACCTCGCACCGCCATCAAGCATAGCGTCACGTGGCGGCAGGATACGTCACCATCTCACTTCCACACACAGCTACTCCTGTCGCTCTTTCACGTGCACAACTTGCGCTGTGCCAAGTGGTTGAAAGGATAGTTTTGTAACCAAGTTTCGGAGTAAAAAATATACCAAGGGAGAAAACATTCATAATTATAAAAACAAAAATAAACTATTTTTTACAGGGAAAGAACTTGAAAATCCGCAAGCAATTTTTAAATTCCTAAATAAACGGACATGACCGCTCCATGAGGCGCGATACATCTCCGAGCACAAAGAGGCACGATGTGTCTCGTGTGTGAGGAACACACAAGTCAGATCACTCAGCATTGCAAGTCCAGAAGTTACTGCAACGTTGTTACAAATAGTGAAAGCAAGATTGTGTGCTCATCCCACATTTTATAGAAATTACGCTAGTCACTGTCATTATTGTCAAAGCGAGACTGATCGTAGCACATTTACAAATCATAACAGCATGCTCCAGGCAAAAGTATTCATCACAATTTACACCGGAATATTTTGAGAGTCTTGTCTTTTTGCTCTCATGTGAGCAAGTTTTGCAGCCCTTGCGTTTGTTTCCTTGTGATATTGGAATTTCTTCAAGTTAACATGGAGGTCTGTCTTGTTCTTTCTCACAGTTCCAACAAAAGACAGTTTTTCTTTCTGCAAGTCTTGTACTAAATCCACGTCACTGAACCAGTTGTCGCAGGTTGTGTTTCGTCCACTCTTGTAAAGTGAGTCTTTTCACAACATCCACTTGTTTATTGTTTATGTACTATTGTCCTCCAGGTTGCTTCCCTGCGTATATCTCCAGATTGCATGAATAGCTCATCTTGGCATCAACCAAAGCAAATACTTTAATGACACATTTGTTAGGTTTTGATGGGATGTACTGCATGGAACCACATCTTCCTCTGAATCCTTCTAATTTTTCATGGTTACATTTTCCCCTAAAGAGTAACATTTCTTGCAATTCTCAACAAAAAATGTGAAAACTGTTTTAACAGCAGCAAGGCGGTCACTCTGTCTTCTTTCTTCACGGGTTGTTTTGTCGTCACATCGTATGCAACGAAGCAGAACTGTAACTGGTCTCGTACTCATCACAAGGTGCCATCTCCACCTGAGTGCCGCAACTCTTCTCAACTTTGCTGATTGCTGCGGACTATCCCTGCTATCAAGAAGCCCTACGAGAGCCTTTATTGATCTTCTGTCGGTGTATTTTGAATCTCTTTCACGAATCTAGTTATCTGCAACTGACTCAATGTACTCATTAGTATGCTCAACAACAACGCCAAGTATATCGTCTGTTATAAGTAAGTCCCTGGATTCGAATGCCGTGTTTGCTGCTTTGGCATGTTCCTTTACTTCAGGCAGATGTGTAAGTAGATTGTGTGATATTGTTCTTCTATTCTGTACAGGTCTTGTTTTCTTCCACTTGGTAACTTTGTCTTTCCCGGTGTAATAATCGTAACTGCTATTACTTTGCAATTCTTCATCAGTATCATCCTCAGTAGAATCAGTCTCTTCTACTTCATCTTCGGCATCACTTTGATCACCAGTATCATCAACTTTAGTTAACAACATATTAATAACCGCTTGATAATCATTTGGATTGTTCATTTCATGAGTTTTTTCCTCGTTACAGCCATTTTACAG
Source organism: Clitarchus hookeri (assembly GCA_002778355.1). Taxonomy (NCBI): domain Eukaryota; kingdom Metazoa; phylum Arthropoda; class Insecta; order Phasmatodea; family Phasmatidae; genus Clitarchus; species Clitarchus hookeri. Next base: position 445,014 of record NQII01000134.1, on the reverse strand, counting down.
TGCCAACACGTGTTTATAGTAATGAACATACAGTGCAGACATATGTTTTCTAAAGGTCGCAATGTTTCTCACACATGCCAACAGTATTACTTACAAAGGCGCAATGTATCTCACAAATAAAACCGAGACACAGAGCAGAGCGTGTCGACAGACCCAAGGTTAGGACAGCACTGACCAGGGGGGGGGGAAGAGTGTCACAAGAAGGTCCTGGAGAGGGGAGATAGCCCCCCCCCCTTTTTTCAAAAGTACACAACGAAACAAAGTTGTCCGTATCTCTCACTTCTATTGCGCCCGTCGGAGTTAAATGCGTCGTATGTCTGTTTTTGTAACATAATTTTTATCAAAAGTATTTATTCGTTAACTTTGCAAATTATTACATGTACATAAATTTTCCACTGAGATGTGGGATTCTGCCGTTTTATACCTAAAATTTTTAGTGTAAGTATCCAATAAATTTACTAAAGATACATATGTGTTGGTTTCAATGTAGTTATTATGATGACGAAAATTACATTTTAATGAGTTAGAAACAACATTACAATATTTGGTCAACTATTAAATTGACAACGTCCACACATCTTTTCCGCTTGCTCTCATTTATGAGTCATCTTTCAAAAAATATCCGGGCATAAAAATATCCCATAAAAACACAAGAGAATATTTTTCATAATTGCAAAACACAAAATAAATATTTTAAAAAAGATCAAAAACAAAAATATGAAAACATGTTATGAAGTGATGATTGACTTTGTAAAAAACCTCTAATCAATCGGTAATCTGCTTAATCTTACTGCTTGCTATTCCGAAGTATTCGCATGATTGACGAAGGAAGTCTGCAGCAGGGAGATACTCACGATGTAGAGTGTTCTGATCAGATTCATTCTGCTGAGAAGTAATTAAGAAAACTGTTAAACGTAGTAGTATAGTTGACGATGCCTCGCCACTCTCTCGTGAGTGGCCGCAGAACTCAGTGTCTCCCGGCTCCACTCTGGTTACTGGCTCCTGCTGCGTGCGCCGAGCGTGTACAACACTGAGCAAGCACCAGATTACCTTGCAACACTTCACCACAAGCCACTGCAAACAGTGGCCTGGTTTGTAATTTGGGGAAATTAGGTGCCCCGATTGCTTGAAAGTTTCATATTTGGTCTTCCAAGTTGTGGCGACTTTACGTAAGAATATTTGGATGACTGGCTCGACATTTTTATTACATACGTGTAGGAATATCCTCTTAGGAAGTATATGACTGACAATAGAAGATACTTTCATTTTATATGTCATATTATGTTTTCATACAATTATTTCATAGGTCTTATTCTTTCCATTTACAGAATGAAAGAAAATGTATAAGATATATAACAGAAAGTTTAAAAGCGGATTTGATGAAATGCTACAGCATGGCTTGGTCTGCTCATTTTCTTGCTGTTTGGTCGTATAAATAAAACACTGAGAACTAACTGATTTGAAAAAGAATCAAAGATTTGGCACTCAATGAGTGGTTTGCCACTCACACACTAATATTTTACTCGAAGTATTATTCTTAAGATGGGATTTCATACGCTTCAGGTATTATCGGCATTGTTCGTGTCTCAAAGCCGAAGCCATAAGAATACGTGGAGCTTCCGTATTTTATATTTACGGAGCTCATTTCCGTAATTCGTCATTGTGGAGTGCCTTTCCGTAAATTAACCCTACCTACATCTCCGTACAAGGTACCGTAAATCTACAGAAATTTCTAAGAGTGTATACTTCAACATTGTCCCGGACTGCCTCGCTTTGTTCACACATAATTCACCCGAATCTGCTAGAGTTATAGAAATGCAAATGTTTTAATTATGTACACGATTGTGTGTGTAAAAGTGCAGATTTGAGTAGTCATACATTAATATGTTACAGTTAATTCACGGTTACTTCTAACTTTCTAAATCCCTGGTAGAGTCCTACTTTCAGGATATTCCTCCGCCTCATGCAAACAATNGTAGAGTCCTACTTTCAGGATATTCCTCCGCCTCATGCAAGCAAGGCTTAACCGTGTCTAGGAAACTACACTAAAGAGACAGCGCACCACATTCATGCGCACTCTGCGTAATAATATTTTTGTAAGAACTATTTCTTTCTAGGCGCTACCAACACAGCTATTTTCTCTCCGTTTGTATTCATATTAGTTATAAATGAAATATTATGATTTATAGATATAATATAAGCAAATGTGTAATTTAACGAAAAAAAGGTATTTTTACTTTAGCATTGGTATAAAAGGCCTGTGACACGTGACGTATTAAGGAAACAACCAAACAATTTATACGTAGGGTGATTTTTCAAAATGTTTGATTCAGAAAGTGTGAAGAAACCGCGAGTAAACAACACAACGTCAGTACAATGACAGATATGAATGTAGTTGTTGTTAAGTCGCTGTGCAGTAATTAGCGGCTGCACTTCTACTGTAGAGCACATGCAGAGGCTGCCCACAGTTATGGCAGCTCTTATGGAAGCTCTACCGAACATCTACTTGTATGCACATTGTGTATTCTTACACAACTTATAAAATTAACTTTTGCCATGGGCCTCACAACTTTATTCGTTCGTCGGCCAAATGAAACTGTATGGTTAAAAATGTAAGTAATTTACAAATGTGCACAATTATTCACTTATATGCAATAAAAAACAGAAAGCAAAAGAAATCACGTGAGTATTGACAAACGTGTACCTACCGCTTTGAATTGAGCGTTGCGACACGGAGCTACTTTACCTTCGTCGTTACCAACTTGACTTGGCGCCGAGCCTTCGTACGCCACTGGATGTCTTCAGTGTGGTGAGACGGCGAGCGGAGGCTTCCACAACTCCTTGCGTGTTGGTCAAACAAAGGCGCCTCGGCACTTCAACAAGGCGTCGAGCCGGTGGCGGGGTGCCGCGTGTAGCTGCGGTTGTTGAGCGCACGAGTCGTATTTATCTCTAATTACTTGGCATGTTCATGTGTTTGGCGTGGGAGTGAAGCTCCTCTCCAGACAACATGCTGGCTGGAGTGATTGTAACGTCGTGATGTCTGTCTACTGGGTCGTGATGTAGACAAGTGTGATAGTTAAGTTCGCATTTAGTGTGTACGCAAGATCCCTAGGCTCATGGAGAGCTGCTCCAAACAACTCCTGCACACCCTCTATCTCTCTGCTTTACACGGGCGATGCCGCTGGTCGGCAAGTATTCCCCCCCCCCCTTCATTAAATTCCGGCGCTGCTCCATTCTCACCTCATTTTACTTTTGTCGGCTCCCAAGACCTCGTCGTTAAGAGCCGCCTACATCTCTCAACTCAACTCTGCCTCGGGATCAGGCCTGACATTCTCTCACGGTACGTGTAACCATGAGAAGTTTGTGGCATAATGTGGACAGAGATTATGCGTTAGTCAGAGGAAAGTTTCCTGGGTTCGGCTTCTGCCGTTGTTTCTCCACCTGAGAAAGAGAACTATCAGGACGTTTGTTCTTATTGTACTGTAGGATTTTGTTTGTGTGTCCGTAGAAGTACATACAAGTAGAGGCAGTAACATTTTTCAAAGGTTGATTTCAAAAGTGCTCAATTAATCATGAACTGCGTGTATTTACGACAGTGATTAGTTTCATGGGTTGTCTGGAAAGTGGTCAGAGTTGACCGTGAAAAGTAGGTAGCGAAGTTGGCGGGTGTCGACGACGAGACAGACTGGCAGTCGAGAGGTCGCGAGTTCAGTCGCCAACAGTCGTCAAACTTGTTCGACCGCACGGAGTACGGCGAGCGTCTCTGCCAGGAGGGAAGAATGCGCCAGAGGTCACGTGACGTCATACACTCGCTCAGAGCGAACGTACACTACCTGCCTGCCTGCAATATCTCAACACAACGGGTGCGCTTCCTTTGGCCTAAACAGTGTCAGAACCGTCACTTGGCCTAAAATAATTTGGCCCAAAGTGACTTGGTCTAAATTTATTTGACCTAAAGGACACTTAACCTAATTTTAGGCCAAACTATTTTTAGGCCAAATGGCGGGTACCCACCACAACTCGTCCGCACGTTTTTCCTAAACAAAGTTGCTTGTTTAACATTCTATAATAAATAGTTCTACTTTTGCCTTTCATTATTACGTTCGTTATTGGCCTTTCACCGATATTTCATATACATGTAAAATACTCATTAACTTGTAAACACTGTAAATGTTGAAATCATACGATAATTCTTATTTCGGTTACGTAGCTTTATATAATTAGCTGTCCATGTCATAATTTTAATGATTATGTAATATAAAAATAATAAAAACTAAACGAATAAATCGAAACATTGTAGGTTAAAATTCTATATCGTTGGCTACCTCACGATATGTTTAGAATTCCTCCTTAAAATACTTTCAACCATCGTTTAATGTGGAGGTTCAGATGAAATAAAAAAAAGGCTTGATATTTTTTTTTAAATATAATCAACTCGTTAATGCTGTAATAAAATTTAATGCTGTAACAAAGTTGTAACAATTTGTTTAGTAATGTAAGTGTTTGAATTTGTTCTCGTTGCTAAATTACTAAAACACTAAGTTGCGGCTCGCACAGCAAGTGGCATCGTCCGCCCACGTGAGAGAATACGGGAGTGACCCCGCTGGCAATCGAACCCAGTGCGCCTTGGTTGGAGGTTATAGCTCTGGTCGCTGAGCCACTGCGGCCCCAAACATACAGTACAATTATTAACTGGCGCTTTCAACGTTGGCCTCGAATATAAAATTTGGCATAGCGAAAACAGAAAACGTTTTACAAAATGAGAATGGTTTAAAAATGGGACACAATTATTGATGGACTGGCATTGTGTAGGCGCTTCTTGTCTATATTTCACATATATATGTACTCGGCAGTGCATTGTCGTCTAGACTCGGCGCTGTACCTGTGCAGTGCCTCCGCTGTCACGCTCTCCTCTGCCAATGAGACCTGCAACAGTCGTATGTTTGTACACGCGATAGAAGCCCGTGGATTTAACTACGACTTTACCGTTTCACTTTCCTCCTACCTATTAAGCAAACTGAACAGGAAAGCTCCAACAATGCGATTTTTGACCATCTTCACAATTTCTTTCTCATAAAATAAACTTAATATTAAAAAAATAAAACTGTACGGGCTTAGATAATAGTTTTTTTTTTATCTTCACTGGCAAAATGTCGTATTCCGAGGATATTTATTTGCTGATATACGCATGTAACGAATGTACAAGGAATATTTCCGGACCAGTGACGTGTGGTGAAGTGTTGCAAGGTAAGCTGGTGCTTGCTCAGTGCTGTACACACTCGGCGAACGCAGCAGAATCCAGTAACCAGAGTGGATCCGGGAGAAACTGAATGTACTGCGGCCACTCACGAGAGAGTAGCGAGGTTCACATTACACACGTGTTGTGACGTCACCTGCACTGCTACGTTTAGTGGCCGATGTGTAAACTAACAAACAAGTGTGTATAGCACAGAGCAAAACACAGCTTAGCTTGCAGCAGTCGAGCACATGCCGCTGGCCCGGACCACACACTGTTGCAAGCGGACAACACTGAGCAATATTGAGCAGTTTATAAATGAGAAGTAGACGACTGCAGCTGTGCATTAAGGTAGGCCGGCAGCGTGCCTCAGTATCACGAGTGTGTGTGAGTTGCAGCGAGCGGGACTGGTAGCCCAGCACGGCAATACAGTCGCTGCTGGAACATACAACTCAACAACACAGTGGTGAGGAATGCGGTCATTCTGCTAACTCCGACCGCACACCACAGCAAAATGAGATCACCGGCCAGTAACCTACTGGAACTTGATTCGTCAGTGAGTGGCTGGTAACTGTTATGAATTTACTTTTATGGTAGTACATACCTGCGAAGGTGTTATGGGCGTAGCTAAATAATGAGTCATGATTAGGTAGAGCACAGCAGTATAACATGGAATTTATTGAACATAAGGATTATGCAATAACTATTTACGTGGCTATTGGTCGGGGGAGCGTAAATGGAATACCAAGATGCTAATTAATTATATTAAGTATTATTACATCACGCCATTACTATTACAATCCAATTGGAAAGTCCCCACCTTGTTCCAGTGGCCCGATGACAAAAGACGCCGCTCCCGGTGTTAAGCTGGCCTATATCGGGCGCGTTGTTTAATATTTTCGGTCCGCTTACTGGTCGGTGAAGGCGATATCTGCAACTGTCTTTCGCAAGGTGTTATTGCAATCACGCTTGTGTCCTGGTTCAATATTTGAAGGTGTGATCAGGCAGGCCGTTCATAAAATAACGTAGTCGCCATGTGGCAGCCCAGCCAGTCACTTGGCAGGAAGTCCGTCATGAAGGGAGCCGGCCGGCATGCGTGCCCCAGTGTGTGACACTCGCAGTGTGGGCATGTGTGCAGTTCCAGTGACTGTCGACACTCGCTCCAGGTCAGTATGCCACGACCACGTCATGTTCCTGGCGCCAGTGCCGGCCTCAAGGTCATCACTGTCCACCCGCTACNCCGCGCTCTATTAGAAAGTTCCCCTCCCCCTCCATCTCCCAGGGGACAAGCTGCTAAATTGATTTCAAAACTAGGCCACGTGAATTTAACACTCATGTTTCAATGCATCAGTTGTCTAGAAAATCATTTGGTACAAATTTTTTGGATGCTTAAATGCGGAACTCATTTTCAAACGATGTTTCTGCGTGATAATGTTGAAATTTCATGATCTTGAATGCTTCTGTTGGCGCTTATTTTACATCCAAATTCTCGGACGATTTTTATCTAAGAAGAAAGAATTGCCGTACTCTCGCAACCACCTTTGCTGTCTTCGTCGGGTTCACTCGCTGATCAAGATCCTCTTCGCTCCGAGTCGCTCACTGTTTAACTACACGAACATGAAGTTTATGTCTCAACATTCACTAAAATATTGCATGGTTATTACAACCGTTTTCAATGCCTTGTATTATCACACAGTTAAACTGTGCCTCGTCAATCAATTCAGTTCCATATTTTGTTATTACTTTTTAGTTGCAGCGAAATGAAACTCGACCAGAGAAACATTTTTATTTAATCAATCAGCGAATTAAATATTCCTGCGATTATATACGTATATATATAAACATTTGAATTTATTCTTCTTAAGTTTAGCGAATAAATTTGCGCTTTTATACCATACGTTCTTATCTGCATATTTCTTATAGCGGCAATTTTCCCCTGCAGTTGATGTAAAGCCAGAGACTTGTTTTCCTCCGCCAAATAGCTAGTTGTGAAAGCCAAGCAGGTTCCAGAGGCGAGTCAAGAACCAACAACGTGCGCGGTTTCCTACAAAATACAACACACAGATTAGATAAGTTTCCGTTATCGCGTGTGATGGTTACTTCCTCTTTCCTACTTGTTTGGCGACGACCATCCTGTCGACTTCTTCATCTGCAGCCAATGACGCCCTGCACCTCGCTCGCACAACTCGCTCGCACAACTCGCTCGCACACCTCGCTCGCACACCTCGCTCGCACAACTCGCTCGCACAACTCAGAACACGCTCATCAAATCCTCAGACAAGTATGATTTATGCTCCATACGAAAAAAAAATGTGTGTCTATTGTAACACTATAACATGTTTTGCATAAGTTTACTTATTTATATTTTTAAATAAATAAATTAATTAAAATTTAGTTCCAATTAAAATTTAAGCGTATTATTTTCCATTCTGGATACTTCAGAAAATACAATTTCGAAAAAGAAATAAACACGACCATTATAATAATTACTCTAACTGTATGCAATGTAAAGCTAATAATAATGTTTACAAATATTTTAAATAATTAATAATACTCACTTCTAGTTCAGTTGCAAAAATGATACTAATTGTGGCAGAATATTCGCTTGCATGACAATCATTTATAACAAAGTAAGGCCGAGAGAGTGCGTAAAACTGCACGGAGCGTCTACCGAAGACTACCGTCACCTCGAGGCGACTCCAGGGGCCAACGCTCAGAAATACAGCTCTAGCATGCCTCCGCCATGAGCTGCCTCAATAACAATACACTGCGATTTGTAGAAAGTAGAGTGAGTATGAGCGGTGCGCGGCAGCCGGTAGTGACGACGACATTCGCGGCAAGCAAGACAAGTGTTGGCATTTAGCCGCGGACCAATGACAGCAGCTCGTGAAGCCCACGTGGTCCGGAGTGACACGACCAGAGTCCTAGAGCAGTGACTCGAGCAGCTAACATGCTACCTTCACGATTTTCACCTCTTGTTCAGCTGCTCTCTGTTGTGCGGTGACGTCACTGCTTCAGGAAACTGTGGTCAGGAAATCACTCCGCGTGACCTGCATCACCGCATCGCTGACTCAGCCTCGAATATAGTCCCCGTGCAGGAGACGACCTCCTTAGGAAGCTCGCCTTCCGGTACAGGAGCAGAGTTTCTGAGATACGCGAGTGTCAGCCTGCTTGCCCCGGGACGAGGCAGCTGCGTGTGCATCGCCTCGCACTGCGACCACAGTGGGCTCCGAACCACGTGCCGCTCGAGGACACTACAGCTCCACCTGCACAAGCCATCTTAACAAACATAGCTTACTTCATTCACTCGCCGCTCACTTGCACCCGCCTACCTGGAGCTGTTTACCGCGTGAGGCAGAGAGGCGCGGGAGCGATAAGTGCGACACTGCCACGCGCATCAAGTCCGCCATCGCCACTAAGTGCAAGTGACGTGCAGTGTTCTCGTCTGCTGCGTGCGCCTATGGGACTCTCGGCGGTCACACTATTGTTTTACTGCTGGAAAGTCTCTATGAATATCCCATGCAGGCTCCTTCAGTAGTTTTGTGTGTATATTATGCGTAGCACGTATAATAGTATCGTAGGCAAGCGTGTATTTCAAGCACGTTGCAACGCAGTTCAAGCGCCAGGCAAGCGGGACCTGTAACTTGGAGTTCTCGAGAGGCAGAAAAGGCACTTTAGGAATTTGTATTTCGCAGCTACAATGTGCACAGATTTCACAGCAAAAATTAGTAATGGGAAATAGATGGTTGTTTATTGTATTCATCACGATATCTTGGTGTTAGCACTTGGCAACTCACTTCTTACAGCCTGTAAGCCACATTATCTCATGATAAGTTTCTCATAAATCGTTTACATCTACAATCTTAATTTGAAAGTCGAGTAGCTACCTGTGTAACGCCATTAATCATCAGATTCTTTTTCTTGGTTTGACTTTTAGTGAAGTAAAATGTATTTCGTATTTTCCTTGCGGCTTCCACAGTTCCTCAACGCGCTCACTGGAAACATTTCTATTGTTTTTAAAGTTTATTTTATTGCTCTTTTTAAATAAATTTATAATATAAATTTGCCTTCAATATTGAAAAATGCCAAACTCTAAATGTGATATATATCAGCCAATGTCACATTTTTACGCCAACTAGAAACTTTTAACACTCGACTTGAAAATTTGAAGGAAAATCATCAGTGTAATTCCGCATTTAAAAATGTGTCTTAAAATTGACAATTGCTAATTATTGTCACTACATTAAATGAGTCAAGGTAATTATGAAAGAATGAGTTTAGAGATTTGGGCTCTTAACATCGAAGCCTTGAGAGTCGATGAGGTGAGTATGTAGCAGCTCTAGAATGAAAGGGCGGGGGAAACGGGAGGTCCCCGAGAAAACCCACCAACCAGCGGCATCGTCCCGCACGATTCCTACATGCAGAAATCCAAAAGCGACTCCGATTAACCTAGGTGGGAGGCGAGTAGTCTAGCCACTACACCACCACGGCCCCATGGTAGTTATGAGCAGGTCTGCAGTAAATACTGTAATTTCCCTCATGACCCAAAGTCGAACGTTTTCCGTGCATTTCCACATCGCTAAATGCAGCTACAGTCTTACTAAAGATCTTGAAGCGATGTGTGTGGTTCTGAGAAGGAACTAGGGTGCGGCAGTAACACAGCTAGCTCTCTTCCAAGCAACTGCTCTGAGGAAAGTCAACAGCTTGTCCATGAAGAAGAATGTTCTCGGTAAACACATCAATAAAGCAATATCCACGGCGACCATATTGGGAAGGCCTGCCAACCTTCTGCGATCCGCCTCATGTGAACCAACACACCCATCACTGCACTGACAAATAAGGAAGCTGTAAATGAGAGTTGTACATTGTTCGCGAGTACGTCTCGAATACAGTAGTTTGTTTCAACTGTTAACTGTTTTAACAAGTGATTCGCCAAGTTTAATCCTACCGGTTTTACATTAACTTTTATTGTTTTCTTTTACTATTTGACAGTTATTTAAACAAATGTCCAGACAGCATAAAATATAACAAACGATATCTAAATGTGAAATTTCAAGCCAGAATAATAAATTCAGACAGGTTCAATATATGATTACGTTCGAATAAAACACGCCGAGGACTTTTACCAAATTAATGTTACGCAATGTTCGTATTCAAAAGTATTGTCACTGTCCTAGATTACAGGCCCTACCGTGTTTGGTGCACAATATTTGTTGACAAATAAACTGCTATAATATAACCATGGATTTCATTCCAACATCACTTCTTTCCATAGTATTTTTGTGGTTCTTTTATAGTACTAAACAAAATGCGTATGTGCACGTCAAAATTTTCTTAACAAAATACTCATATCATACTTAATACTCTGTACAGTTTCACGGGGTGCTAACATAAGTAATGTGTGTTTCAACGTTCCACATATAACACTACTGTATATGTTTCTAACTGACTTTCGCTTTGCTGCTGAGCTGCTGACAACTTTATTATTAAGTTACATATATTTAGAAAACAGAGCCCAGGCTGTATTCATTCCACTTGAAACTAAATTTTCCGCGTATTTCGATGATTAAAAAAAAAAGCAAGTGAAGGCAAATATTCTTGGCAGATAAATATATAATACGCATATTAACATTTTCTAAGTAGCTGCAATCACGTGTAACGTCAGCAAAACTAATTTTATAGAAAAAGTATTAAAATGGTATTTTTTTTAAAGTAAAGTATTGTTTGATATTTTTAGCTTGCTAACAGCCAACCGGGCTTACAGTGAACATAGGATAATTGATTGTAACAATGAGTTACTGGTCGTTACTGCAGTTGGTTCGTTTTTGCTCCTTCTCGGTGATATTAAAGAAGTAATATTTGAGCACGCAGTCTAGTGAGAAGCTAGTTGGCCGACGTGTGGCGAATACAATGCGGACGACTGCGGGAGATGCACAGTCCTCGCTCGTGTATTGCTTGAGCCGTTTGTAATGCCATCTAATCTCATCTTCAGTATGCAGCGAGCACAGAGGCTTACTAGGATGCAGATCTAATAGGCGGGTACGTGTTGGCCTGTCTACAATGGCACTGTCCCAACCTGTCTCTTAGGACAAGGATATGCTGATTGTCGCACGTAATATTTCATATATAATTAAAATGGGAAAGAAAAGAGAGAGAAAATAGGTGTGTTGGAAAATGTCTAATAAGAAATAGTTCTTACGCAAAGTATTATTACAGTGAATGCGCAGGAATGGGGTGCGTGGTTCTTTGGTGTAATTTTCTAGACTTGGTTAAACTTTATTTGCACGAGGCGGAGGAATATCCTGGAAGTAGAACTATAACAAGGCTTCAGGAAAGTTAGAAGTTACCGTGCATGGACTACATGTAACCGAACTATGCCGGGACATTGCTGACGTGAAAAGAAGACATTTGAAATATGCCACCCATATTCCATCTCAAATAATAAGGGTTGTAGACGCCCTTAAAGGCAGAGTCTGAAGAGCATATTGTGTGGGATATTATGAAAAGTACTTGCGTTAGAGCAACAAAATTAGTATACGAATTAATTATACCAAGATCTTGGATAAAATGAAGTTATGGCACATCGTACTTACCTCTATCATGTAAACAATAGCAATTTGCACCCTGTTAGTGCATACAACTTTTATACCTTGATGCAAAGTTTATTTTGATGCCATTGTTTTAAGTAGTACGTTGTAATTATCCAAAAAGGCACTCTTGTTGTAACTGTCTAGGGCCCACCGTTTCCGTGTAAAACGCACACAACTATTTCAGTTGTAGCACTAATATGGCCTGGTAGGTAGGCAACACGTCTTACACCCGGAGGTAAACACATGCTGGCTGTTATACGGCGTCACATGCTGAATAATTATCGCCAAAAACAAACAGGCAACAAACAAATTACAATTAGTAAATCCGCTACACCGACGTTTAGTTGTGTTTGGGGGCACATAATGAAGCAAGGGGGGTGGAAACGAAGACAAGACGTTTCTGTGCAACTGCCTAACTCTGGCTGTTCCGCAGATACTGAAACCACATGGTTTAGCGGATTGTGCTTAAGTGTGGGTAGTGATGAAGACACTGACATCCTACCAGAAAACATTAACTTCGTAATACAGTCAGTGATTTGTTTACTTGAATCAGGCTTTATTAGTGGGCGCACGTTGTTGAATGTCGTAGCAGTAACAACCCCCCCCCCCTCCGGCTGATCTAACTTCATGCCAGAGCAGCCTGATATTCACTGCGTGTCAATGCATAGCTTCAATACTACAATGGAGGGGCATGGCATTGTACACTAATTCAGAGATGACGGACATGGTGTTGGTGTATGGAGAAGCGAGAGGAAACGGAAGGGCAGCTGCACGTTTGTACAGTCAAGAAGCCAAAAAAAATGGTACAGGCGTGCGTATGCAAATAACAGAGGTATGGAACCAACCAGAGTAACGCGATGCGGTCGGCAGCGCCTTTATAAGACAAAAGGCGTCTGGCAAAGTTGATAGACCTGTTACTGCTGCTACAAGAGCAGGTTATCAAGATTTAAGTGAGTTTAAACGTGATGTTATAGTCGGTGCACGAGAGATGGGGCATAGCATCTCCGAGGTAGCGATACAATTTGGATTGTCGCGTACGACCATTTCCCGAGTGTACCGTGAATATCGGGAATCCGGTGNGCGTCTGGCAAAGTTGATAGACCTGTTACTGCTGCTACAAGAGCAGGTTATCAAGATTTAAGTGAGTTTAAACGTGACGTTATAGTCGGTGCACGAGAGATGGGGCATAGCATCTCCGAGGTAGCGATACAATTTGGATTGTCGCGTACGACCATTTCCCGAGTGTACCGTGAATATCGGGAATCCGGTAAAACATCAAATCTTCGACATCGCTGCGGCCGGAAAAAGATTGTAAACGAACGGGACAAACGACGACTGACGAGAATCATTAAACGTGACAGACGTGCAATCCTTTCTCAAAATGGCGCAGATTTCAATGCTGAGGTATCAACAAGTGCCAGCGTGCGAACCATTCAACGGACCATCATTGATATGGGCTTTCGGAGCCGAAGGCCCACTCGTGTACCGTTGTTGACTATATAGTAACTTTTTTTTAGACTTTTGGCCAGTTTTTCGGGCTTTTGACCCACTGTGCGTCGCTGGAAACGTTTCACGGATCCATCGTAATTGTTAAATATATTTTTTAACCAATTCGCTAAAAGCCAAAAATTTTTACATTTACTTATAAACATAATTTAAGAGTATGTAATTTAAGTTTTGAGTTACACATTTCAGTTTTTAGTACTATTTTCTTTCATAATCATCATCAATATCGCCAACATAACATACATCCCGCAACAACTCATCAGCTGATACAATACTTTGCAAACGAGTGCATTTACTGTTTACATATTGTGTAGGTTGGTAACATTGTCTGTCAAAATTTAGTCTACCTATGTATATGAAATGCAGTATAAAATAGCTTCATGCCAGTCAAAAACAAGAATAAATTCAAGGTCGTTCCAAAATACGAAACGTGAAAAACGGAGCACGGCACATTATGCACTTCAGTTTCACGCCGGCCACCAATTTCTGTTAATTCACGCGGATTTCAAACCGCGATTTAGCATACTTCCTTTGTTGATGGCTTTACCAATGAAGATGCGTCTCCCGTATATCAACTTTGCACGTGTTGTTACGTACCGAATACGTACACAATGGTCGTTATAAACATGAAATGGGTGCTGGCAAACAACAGCCAGTTATTTTAATTAAAGTCGGTCTCAGTGTTTTCAAAAAGTAGCAGTAAAACTTCCGAAGTGTTGACATGCTTGTTCGTATTTGCGTAACTAAAAGATGTTAGTCGACTCAGAGGAAGTCGATAGTTTAACAGTACACAAAGTACACTTTCCTAAACAGAGAAAAACACCGCAAAATTGCCGTCAATATTTTAAAACCCTGGCAATGAACCACTCGAAGGTGCACTGCCTCCGCAACCTCACATCAACACCCAACATGTCGCTGTTGACGGACAGAGATATTTAGGAGATAGGTTCACACTCGTAACACAACATCAAATGAAAGTATTCCTTCTTTTCGGAAATACTATTATTTATTAAATATCCTGTTTAAATTATTTGTGAGTAATGAAACAATACACGCATTGACTCGCAATGCCATGATTCGCAATACCAGAGCTATTAAATTATTGCTCTCAAAGTCCGCAAACGCAAAGCAAACGAAGCTCCATCTTGCACCTATTACACTTTATAGCCTGAGTGGCCAGGCAAGTAATCCTGACTGACGTGTAGTAACCTGTAGACGTAACCACGTGTTTCTTGAAACTGCATCCAAAAGCGTGGAGTAAATTGGTTGATAGGCCACAGTTGTGTGATAGCAATTCTATAAGTGTTATAGTAGGTGCTCTGTAAACTGCGAAATGTACAGCACACTTTTATAATAAAGTCATTGCCCTGTACGTATTGATGGTGGTTAGAAACTGTATACAGTGGAAATACGGGCAGTAAGAGAGAAGAAGTGGCCGACAGCCCTAAACTAAGATAAACTGCGGGTTTATTAATAGCAGGGTGACGCGCGCCTGATGTCTATGCAACTTGGCATTACAGCTGTGTAGCGTTGTGTGCCTATGAATGCAGGCGCCGTGGTACCGCGTACACGGCCTTAGCCACCTTGTCTGACATCTACGCCGTATATCTCCCGCTTGTATCTACTCTCATGTCGCACTCCACAGCCACTCTTGTTAAAGCAGAACTGGACTGTGTTGCCGCCAGCGCCCTAGCAAGCAGTGTGCACACTTGCACTCCCTCTACACTCACTCGGTCTTACTCTGACCTCGGCTCTCGTGGGCCGTCGCCTACCGCACAACTGTCATCGCTGCACCTTCTCCGGCCAAACCTGGCAGTGACAAGCTTCGCTGCTAAGATACTGTGTCGCTATAAAAACAGCTATTGCCGCGCCCAGGACGACTGCGAGGTACATTTACCTGAAATATATATATGCAGAATATATGCCATTATTGTACACAACCACGCCATAAATCATAGCAGTAAATATATAAAAATTGGCTTATTCGTTTGTATAAACCTTCCTTTATGACATTCTGGTGGCAAATTTGAAATGTGTCCTTCTGCGTAATTTAAAAACGTCTAAAATAGAGGCCAGACATCCACAGCTGCCTACTTCTGCAGTGTCAACAAAACTCTGNTGCGTAATTTAAAAACGTCTAAAATAGAGGCCAGACATCCACAGCTGCCTACTTCTGCAGTGTCAACAAAACTCTGGCTCTGATACAACTGCTGACATGGCGGGAGTGAACCATGACGCTACTTCAAACCCAGCCAAGAAGGCCTTTAAAAACACCTCTTTCGTGGAAGCTGAACGTTTTTAGTCATGCACACGTAAATCTCACTAGGTAAGAAATTGCAACAGTATTTTTTGTCGGTCATAAGTAAATACACATTACGTTTTGAATTTATAAATAATTTCCTTGGGTAAGTGATAATAGCATTGCCAATATAGATAACTACACTCCACAAATCGAACACACAAAAGCTATTGTGACACAGCGGCCTCAACATGNTTTCGTGGAAGCTGAACGTTTTTAGTCATGCACACGTAAATCTCACTAGGTAAGAAATTGCAACAGTATTTTTTGTCAGTCATAAGTAAATACACATTACGTTTTGAATTTATAAATAATTTCCTTGGGTAAGTGATAATAGCATTGCCAATATAGATAACTACACTCCACAAATCGAACACACAAAAGCTATTGTGACACAGCGGCCTCAACATGTCAAACACCGGCTAATAGCATGTGATCTGCACCCTCCTACATTAGAAGTCTCAGGTCTCACTTTTTATATTTTAATTCCCAAGCGTAATTTGTAATTTACTAGTTCATTGTCTATTACTAGCACATTTAAAATAGGTCATTGGGTACGTATTTGAACGCAGGAATATACGTAGGCAGCATTGATCTCGTCTGGAGACCTAAACAGACAGTTCACGGTGAAACATACAGCTCACAAAACTTTCAATACCTTATTTTTTTTAAATAGCGTACTTTAATGTTAACAGAAGAATAAACGCTTGTGATACATGATATATTTATGAAACAACCAAACACGTCGCACGTGGGGTGATTTTTGAAGGTTTGATTCAACAGGTGTGAAGAACAGTGAAAACGCTATAGCACACTGTCTCATATTGACTGGATGCGAGGCTGATTGTCTTGTACGTGTGGCCAGGGCGATGTTGCCAGCTGCCAGGAACTGCCCTAGCTGTCCTCGAGGCACCCAGGACACCGNCGTACTTTAATGTTAACAGAAGAATAAACGCTTGTGATACATGATATATTTATGAAACAACCAAACACGTCGCACGTGGGGTGATTTTTGAAGGTTTGATTCAACAGGTGTGAAGAACAGTGAAAACGCTATAGCACACTGTCTCATATTGACTGGATGCGAGGCTGATTGTCTTGTACGTGTGGCCAGGGCGATGTTGCCAGCAGCCAGGAACTGCCTCGAGGCACCCAGGACACCTAGTGTGCAACCATGGTCCACGTCTAGAGCAACACACTGCCGAGCCTCGGTTATGACATACAAAGAGTAGACTATACAACGCTAACTCCCGCAATAGACACATGCACAGTTTCCAGCGCTCCTAGTGGCTTTTCAAACCTATACAAAGTTGTGTTTATTTTTCCCACGGTCCGCAATATATCCTTTGCACTTTAAGTTAGCGTTATTTTTTGTATATTGAATACCATATTAAGCAATTACATTTTCAAATAGACAACTATTTCCTGACCCATGTAAGCTTTTTCTTAAACTGTATATCAATAGTTTTGTGTTCCTAATCCATATTAATTAAAGTAATAAATTATTAGTTTTTTCAAAAATATGGTTTTGTATTAAGTTAAGTTTGTGCTATGATTTATCAATGTCATTAAAGTGACAATGAAGTTATCTCTTGTTCATTGTATTTGTTTAGTAGTGCATACATTGATATTATTCGAGAAATATTCTCGTGCATGTTGCTGGGGTTATGTTCATAAGTTATTTATTTATTCGGGAACAAATTATATTTCAACACAGTTTCAGCGTGTTTGAACATATAAACAATCTGTGTATACCAAGATCCAAGAATTTTCAGTATAAACAGCCTGACAAATTTTCTGACCAAACGGTTTACAAGGTCATTAACATACGAGTAAATGTTATGTAATGAAAAATATACGTAATACAGTAGTAATTTTTTGCAGGGGAAAATAGCAATAACTGCTCTCTGTATAATTTGTACATTTACTTAGAAGGGCATATATGTTTTAAAATCAACTCGCGCATTTATTTTTCTACCGTAAAATCCAAGCAAGCTATGTACTTCTGAATAAAACCTAACTTCATGCGTCCATACAATTAAATAACATATGTCCAGCATATAAACAGTTCAAATTTAACATTCCTAGGTACACTACAATATAAAATCAAAAACATTTTGTTATTATAAAGATTATTTAGATATTTAAAAAGGTGAAAATTAATTGTATTATAGTTGTTTCTGAGGAAACCAATTACCGGTAAATCGGAGTACTAGCAACGTGTACAAGAATATTTTTCGAATAATACAACTGAAATGTAGAATTTATGCATTCATAAACAAATATAAGTCACGAGAGCTTATCTCACTTTAGTAAAACTTCAATTCACATTCTTTTCGAAATATTTTTTTCCTTCAATTGATAATGAATACTTGCGTTTTTCTGTACAGTTAACATGAAAGTCTCAAAAATGTTAATAGATAAAACATTCCTGAAGACGAAATGTTCATAAATAAGTAATTTCCCTATTTCCTACAGCACAAGCAAAAACACTATTACTTGGGAAAAGATCATACAAATACCAAACCTATGTTTAGATGTTTATTGCATTTGACGTGAGTAATGGCAGTAGAACGGCTGCTTGCCCAGCGTCGAGTGTGCGGCGGCACAATGCCGCTCGCTGTCCCAGCCACTCTCTCTGGCTTCGTTATTTCGGTGCAAGTGACGACCAACGCAGTCGACCTTCAATCTTGCAGAGGAGTGTGAGGTTCGCGTGAAATACATCGCCTGCCTCACCCCAGTTGACCTGACGCAATGTGTCAATCTGTAGTCTCTATCGCCACCACACATTCAGCGTGTCGCGTCAAATACATCGGCTATCCTTGGCCCGTGCCGCCAATTGGAGCCAGCTGCTCGCCATCACGTTGTTTGCGTCACTCACTTCCGGGGATTATGCGCACACTTCTCTGCTAACAGTTACGCCGTATCTGCTACAAGTCACCGTGCCCTCGAAGAGCTCCTGTAATTTACTGAGCTCGAGGTATGAGCAAGTCGACCGAGATATGCCGTGCAGTCTCGGACCGACTACATTTGATCCAGTATAGCGGGTTGTAAATGGAATGTATTTTCAAGGCCGGAATCAGTGTTGGACGCGCCTTGCGTGCTTGGAAGGTCACGACTCTGATTTAACATCTGAGTGAGGCTACGTACGACTTGACCTCGCCTTCTAACGAAGAACATGTGTCTGTTGCCGAGAATCATATCACACATGTCTCGTGGAAGTAATGATCATCATCTCTCATCGTACAAGGCAGAAACACTTCTGTATCGAGCCAAGGTCACACGCCCCTCAAGGCCGCACGCTCTGGTGTCCTCACTTCACTTCGCAGTTGCGACAACTTAAAAAACAGAACTTCGCTTGGTTCACTGATCGTTGAACCCTTTTCAAAACACCTTGCAAGTTTTTAAGATGATCGCGTATCTCGGCGCCACTTCTCGTAACGAAGCTCCTACTGGCTTGTTAGTACCTGCGTGCCAACCAATCACACTGTTCCGTTGTTACAATCATACATGTATCGATAGTATGTCACATATCACTTGAATATGTGTGAACAAAATAACGCCGATGTCAGTTGCCAACAGTTCACACACACTATTTGTAATAAGTAACTTAAACAATGAAGTATTTTCTTGCGTTGTTGGCAACACTGCTGTAATGAGGCGTGATGGAGTTCACGTAAGAATATTTGTAATGAAGAGCAGTGTTTTTATATTGTTAATTTGCAGAGTGTCTAACTGGCGGCGAAACAGCTGTACATAGGTAAATGACGTATCACTCCAGAACAACTATCATTATACGTAGAACAACAAGGAAGCGTCAATCTCGCTCACCTTATAACACAGTCCTGTTTACTAACTGGCCAGTTATCGAGATAACATCCCCAACATCGCCATACTGTCTAATTAAAAGGCTGGCTGAGATCCAGTGAGGTTCAAACCCGCAGTAAAGCTACTCAGACTGTTCAAGTGTCCACTTGTTTTCCTACATTATAAGGATAAGTTATGGTTTCGTGACACAACACCAATGATAACTTAATAAATATATCAAATAATAAAAAAAATTAAGCGTGTTTTTTTTTAACACATTAGGCATTTAATCTAAAATATTTTTTTCGTGCAAATTTCAAAATGTTATTTTAATGTAAAGTTTGATTTCAGTGCATTCGTGGTAAGAGCTCAACTGCTGGCTATTTCAATTTCAAATTGAATTTAAATGTTGAAATTGAAATACAGTCGAACCGCATAACAAATTTACAAGAAATATTGTTCAATGACATTCAAATAACATGAATAATTATCTTCAGCTGTTAGACTAAAGTATCAATTTTTGCAATTTTGATATTTGTACGAAAAATACATCAATTTAACGTAAGTGTTAAAAATGTAGAAAATAATAGTAGACGAGTGAAGGACGTGAAGCGAGCACAAGCCGAGCTCTCCATCGCTGGCTTAGCAAATGGCGCACGACGCAGGGATGGGAGCGAACACTGCAGACTGTAGTGATGAAACTATACACAAAGTCAGATGTGAACTTGACGGAGCAAAAACACACCGAGAATAACCTTTCAGTGTTCTTTTTTAAAGAAAGAAATTGCAGGACTGACTTTTAGGAGCGCAAACTTCCAACGACATTTAAAAGCACGCGGGTGGCGAAAACCTTTAAGAGTCCCATCTTCAATGACTTAACGCCTTTTAGGCACTGAAGAAAGGGGCCGCTAAGGAAGATATTTAGAGGAGCGGTAAGTGCTTCATCACCTCTGCGTAGACCTACAGTCGTTTATCCTGCAACAGTGACATTGTAAGTCTTGACACCATTATTTAATGGCACAATAACACAGGTTAAGTATGCACGGCGTTTCCGTGCCAATAGAAAATTCGTTCATTGAAATTACACAGATCAGTGCCATCCTTGAAAATTCAGCAGGGAAAGTAACCACACACGCATGGCGATATCTAAATACGTATGCGAGTACACACACATTCACCGTAGTCAGGCCTCACGGCAGAGAGCGGCATGTTCAGTAGCTCTCTTCCAAGTGACGGATTGCTAAATATCTGGACGCCTTCTTTGTATAAACGTCGGCTGGTGCCTTCATCTACATCTTCAGTTGGTTGTGTTGTGAGTCAGTCACTCCCTGACAATGGAAAATTGCACACTGCCATACGGCTTAGTTTACAAACCAGCTACACCCCCACAGTCATTACTAATATGTTAGAGAATTATTAAAAAATATAATACCACCACTTATTATATTGACACTTTTAAAGCCTGCAATAGTGTTAAGAAACCAGAGTAGACATGGGTGCGTCCTTCAAATAGGAGACGCAAAATATAGTATTGCAACGAAATCACGCTGACCACTGATTACAATATATGCCAAGCGTCTATACAGATGCGGAACATTATTCACACGTGGTTTTGCAAAGTTTTGTAGGCCATAGGCTTAGCAGAAGGTGGGAAATTACCAGACAATTAATGAAAACAAATGTTGTAGATGGCGAGTCAACGTAGCGCAGTGCAGGAAGTTTCAGAAACTACAGAAGTAGTGTATAATAGCCGGTCCTACAACATGGTACTGGAGCCGGGTGCTCACCTTCATGCTCTGTCATTTCTAGATCGAAGGCTGCCATATTTAATTAAGCAATGACCTTTGACGTCATGTTTGTATCGGGTGTTGTCTGGTAGAGGATGCTGCAGTCTCCTAAATACTCGTACAGTTTCCTGCGCCCCACTCGCTCTCATGCCACATGTATTTCCATCCGCCATTCTGTTTACATTGTTTCGGGTGTTATATGGTAGTTCACTGCAGTCTGCGACCATGTTTGTTTAGATTGTTGGTTGCTAAGCGGCACTAGTGTAAATGTTATATTTTTTCAACACGTTTGAGTTGGAAGTATCATTTTGCCGTTCATAGGACACAATTTTAAATGTGCTCATTATCACTCTGACAGTTCCTAGTGTTGTGAATGAAAAAAAAAAATTACTGTATTTGGTCTTGGCACTTGTAGATTCTTAAGAAATTAAAATTCCTCTTCGAAAATGTTCGTGTGAAAGACGTACTTGCTCCAAAAAGATTGGCACATCCATTGTTCTCCCCCATAATGTTTGTATAAAGAAAACGAGAAGGTAAATAATGCGTGTATTCCTCAATATAATACGCAACATAAATATATGTCACTGATATCACAGCAACAACACACGATATGTAGTGAAACAAAACAATCCACTTACTGCAAAACAAAGTATTGGCACAGTATGCGACCACACACATGCAGGTGTCTATGCCTCAGTTTCAGTATCGTGCATGCAAGCCAATAGCACATATGACAGCTTCTACACTTGACGGCTTGAATGAACCAACTTTTCAGGGCAGTCCTCGAAAACCCTCTTCAATTTTTTTTTCCATAAGGGCGGCGCTGGGCCTTTCCCTTCCAAAATGATCCTACAAATGCTCAATAAGATTCAAATCCGGGCTCTGTGGTGAAGTAAGAAGTCGTCTGAGTGCATCATGTAGCAGCCAGGCATTATATAGTATCCACTCGCGAGTTTTGAAAGCGGTGTGTTTGGGGTCGTTATCCTGTTGGAAACGGAAGACCCTGCGTACAGGCCAAGCTTGTGTACACTGTTGGACATATTATCCCGAAACACACCGATGTATTTGTACTGATCCATATTCCCTTCAATAAAGCCCATATTTCCAACTCCCGAGGATGCCATGCACTCCCAAACCATAACATGTCGACCACCATGCTTTACTGTTGGTAGCGTGTGTAGTTTGGTGTTTGGTTTTCGCCACACTTTCTTTCGTCCATCAGAACCAAGAACGTTGAACTTGGCCTCGTCTGAGAGTACGAGAGTGTCCCAGAATTCCAGTGGTCTTCCACAATAATCCTTGGCAATCGCAAGGCGTTTCTTCCTGTTCCCCCATCTCCGAAATATATGGCTTCTTTCGGGTGGATCTGCCATGGATATTGGCGCCCTATTCAGTATTGTGTGTGCACTTACCATCTTGTTAGAAGTTGTTGCGACGCACGTAGCTAACGAGGCAGCACTTCTTGGAGATTCATTTTGGACTAAACATAAGACACGGCGTCTCTCTTGGCGTGTGAGTATTCATGGGCGCTCTGATCTGGGTTTGTTTCATGTATGTTCCTCATATTTGTGTATTATAGATCGTACAGTGCAGAAGCTGATAGAAAGCATTCTACCGATCTGTCTGTAACTTGTGCCTTGAAAAGTGCACTAACACAATGTTCTCTCGAACTGAGGATGAATATTCTCCTTTCTTTGGTCCCATGTTGACAGTACTGAGCACCACCACATCTACCTTCAGACTGACTTGTAAACAACCCGTAGTAACTATACAGATAATGCACGTACATTACCTTGTGTTGCATGCTGTTTACGTTACCGAACAGTACAGGGGACTCCATTGTGCCGATACTTAACACTTTACTTACCGTATCACTGTCTACATGTATATCTTGCATGTTAAATAGTCTTACATTGAGCCCAATACTTTAACAACATTGAATGTGCCAATACTACTTGGAGCGAGTTTAAATATCTCGGCAGGATAGAAATATCGCAACTCAGAAATTCAGTTAAACTTATTACGTAGGTGTTCAACTTATTTAGTAGGCAGAAAAGACCGTGACAGATGATCTAAGTAATAATCATACTAACGCAGCTCCAGAATGTGTTTTGATCCTAATTACATACATTAAAAACATTCGTATAGGCTGTTCATGGTTAAGTGAGCTCTTCGAAATCAACATTTGAGAAATATAATTGCCCCTGCCTGCATGTATTGTAATGGACACACTGACTGACGCACGCCCAGTAAAGCTGGTAACGACGGAGGAAAAATAGTTCCGTGGTCTAACATTGAATTAAAAGTGTCATGTAAACATTCGTGAGTACTGAAGTGACATATTTTGCTTTCTATTTACGTTGATGCTTATATGTGTAAGAATAAACTGATTGGTATACCATATATTTTTCTAATAATTTCACTGTATCATATGACCGACACATGAATGAAGTTATCAGGCCCTTGGCAATGTTAATTTTACTTGTGGAAGAATACACAAGGTGCATACAAGTAGAGCTTAGGAAGGTCTTTCAGAAGAGCTCAGTTGACCTCTAACAGCCCGAGAGACAGGTTTCTACTTGTATGGCAGGCAGTTTGAAATGACACCTAAGAGAGCATGCATGTAGCGGTATTGTAAAGTGCAAGTAGAGTGTAATGTACATGTGAGTAAGGAGAGTGTTTGAGGACGGAGTGTTGTGTGTGCAGAGGCGTCCAAGGTGGTGGAGGATGTGGTGTCAGGAGACAACTTCGTCATCAGTCTGAAGCACATCAAGCCTCGCCGTCGCCTTAGAGGCAGCGTCGAGACGTTGTTCGCCGTCGACTTCCCCGGCTCCCAGCAGAAGTTCGTGCTCATGCTCGACCGCCGCACCAAGAAAGGTCAGTCCACCACTCTCGCATCACTCTCACGCCATTCTCACGCCACTCTCGCATCACTCTCACGCCATTCTCACGCCACTCTCACGTCACTCTCATGCCACTCTCACACCACTCTCACGCCACTTTCACACCACTCTCATGCCACTCTCACACAACTTTCGCACCACTCTCACGCCACTCTCACACCACTCTCATGGCACTCTCACGCCACTGTAATGCTACTCTCACACCACTCTCATGCTACTCTCATGCTATTCTCACGCCACTCTCACGCCACTCTCACACCACTCTCACGCTACTCTCACACCACTTTCACACCACTCTCATGCCACTTTCACACAACTTTCACACCACTCTCACGCCACTCTCACACCACTGTCATGCTACTCTCACACCACTATCATGCTACTCTCATGTTATTCTCATGCCACTCTCACGCCACTTTCACACCACTCTCACGCCACTTTCACACCACTCTCACACCACTTTCACATCACTCTCACGCCACTCTCACGCCACTCTCACGCCACTTTCACGCCACTCTCATGCTACTCTCACGCCACTCACACCACTCTCGCACCACTCTCATGCCACTTTCACACCACTCTCATGCCACTCTCACGCCACTTTCACGCCACTCTCATGCTACTCTCACGCTACTCTCACGCCACTTTCACACCACTCTCACGCCACTCTCACACCACTTTCACACCACTCTCAAGCTACTCTCACGCCACTCTCACGACACTCTCACGACACTCTCACACCACTCTCACGACACTCTCAAACCACTCTCACGCAACTGTCACACCACTCTCACACCACGTGCCTGCCACCAACTCCATCACTAACACATACAAGGGCAGCCACAAAGTGTGTTGTTGCTATTCACCTTACCAAATATATGTATTAATATTAGAGAACACAAAATAATATATTGGACACTAGTGATATTCTGCAACTGTTAAAAAAAATTATTTTGCAATGAATACTACAAAGTGTTTGGCTGCATGACTTCCCTACAGAATCACAGCTGTAGTGACAGATCCCCTGTGAACAGTGCCAAGTGTGACACACAACTGTATTTATTCACGTTCCTCTGTCATACATGCATATGACATTTTTACATGTCGTTATAAATAACACATTACTTAAACTTTTTTAAATTTATGTTATGTCAATTATACTAGTAATTTAATAGTTTGGAACACAAGGAAAACTAAAAAGCTACTGTAACAGAATACAATTTTCTAATTTTTTTTCTTCGAAAAGTAAATTGTCAAAAAAAAAATTACCGATATAACTAATGAACCTACTTTCCTCTACATTGGTGCAAATAATTTTGATGAAGTTCGTAAAATATGCGATGTTAGGGGAGTGTTGACGTCTGGTTGACAGCGATATCACTAAAAATGGAACTAGAAACAAATGCAATATTAGTGACACAATTACAAATACACGTGTTTCTTATCCGTGAGATGGAAACTGCATTAGTCAGGTAGGATTGATGGTGTTCAACCAACTGCATTACTCAGGTAGTATTGATGGTGTCCAGCCAACTGCATTACTCAGGTAGGATTAGGAACATAAACTTCGGTTGTAATTAGTCTAAAGGTTTGGGAGACTCGGTTTACCAACCTCAAATATTTACAGTGACATAATTTTGAAAAATAAAAGTGTGTGAGTCACTTAAATAATGTAAGTTTACGTGGCTCATTCTTTGTCGCTGTTGTACAAAACGGCTCAAAACCACACCCTGTGTAGGCATATCTGATACTTCTAATATATACTGTCAGCAAATGAGTGGGAATTAAATGATTGGTTCCCGAGATATGGTATAATTGTTATCTTTTATCACTTAGCAATATCTTCCAAAAATAATATTTGATGCTTCTAATCGATACTCCCCACATAGGAAGTTTAATGGAAACTGGTCAATTGATAAATAGGTTATGGCTAATTTGCCCATATTATTTATATAGAAGTGATATTTCAAATAATGCCAGACACACTTAACACATGTAAGTTTACCTTTGATGGTTTCCCGAGATATGACAAAACTTTATTTTTTAATGTAACATTATCTTACAAAATGATTGACGAAAGTGGCTCTGTGTAGACATATTTTATTGTTGTAAAAGAAACTGCTAACATACAAAGTCTAATTTAAATTTTGAAAATGAGTGTCTAGCCCACTTAAATAATGTCAGTTTACATAGTCTATTGTAATGGCAAATAGCAGCCGACCTCCTGTGGTGCAGTTGGTTGGTGCACCACCGGTCTGGGGTATGGAAGGTTCTGGGTTCGAATCCTAGGTGAGGCATGGGTGGTAGTTTAAGTTAGGTCGTAAGTTAGTGTGTAAGCCGCCCCCTGATAAGCCTTCAGTTACAACACCGGAGGACGTTAATAATTCATTTCCAATCCAATCCAAGCCAAACAGCAATCGGTTAATTGTTTTACGATATACTGTATCATAAAACTTGATTTATTCGTGTTCTACTATCTTTCAAAATGGTGGCCAAAAGATTCTCTGGTTAAACATATTTGATTAATGTTATAAATATTGCTTGCATACAAAGTTTATTTGAAATTTGTAATATTGTTATGTAGATATATAATCATTTTAATTTAAAACATTTATATGGCCACCATTTTGAAAATAAGTGCCTGGCGCACTAAAACATGTCAGTTAACATGATCTACTGCAGTATTACTTTAATTCCGAAATCTGGTAAGAGTCGGTTGATTTTTTCCTTAGATATGACGTAAACCTTTATTTTCCCTGCAGCGCTATCTTAAAAAATGGCAGGCAAAAGAAGCTATGTATGGACACATTTGATATTCTTAATATATACTGTCGGCATACCAAGTTTGGACAAAATTGGTCAAATAGTATAATAAATACAGCAAATTAAAACTTAAATATTTATATACCAGAATTTGAAAATAATTTTGTTATCCATTTAAATTGAAAGTTTTAGCATGATCTGTAGTAGTATTACTTATATTAAATATTTGGCGGGAATCGGTTGAGTATTTCGCGAGAGATATGATGTAAAAGATTATTTTTTTTAGTGTTGCACTATCTTCCAAAATGACCGATTAATAACACTATACTATTCTAAATTCAATGTATACATCATTATAAATCAAAGGTCCAAATTTTGTTTAAATCGGTTAGATAGTTCCAGAGATATAACATCGTAACCTAAATTTAAAAATTTGCCGCCATTTTGAAAATAAAAACTTGGGGTGATTGAAAACTATAATAGTTGCGTTTACTAGCTAAATACTATATGTGGACCGAGTTAGATGAAATTAGGTTTACGGGTTTAAAAGTTATTAGGGTTGGGGGAACCCACATTCCAGACAGACGTTCAGGTGATTGCATAAGCCTATCTTTCCTATGGAAAGTAGGCTAAAAACTCCACACTGGGAGCGCGCCCCGAGGGCTGTGCTTCTCGCAGCTTCCAGCGCTGAATTCCAAGTCAACTGCAGCGTTTTAGGCTACTTTTTGAACGTTTTTAATAGTTTTATAGTTTTCACACAAGAAGCATGTGAGGTACTAGGTTAATAAGTCATCTCCACAGGCCTAACCATTCAGATAGATCTGCGAATAAGGTAAGTTACACTCTTCATGCTTTAACCGTTATCTGGAAATGAATAATGTAAGGTTATGCTTATAATCGTGTGATTTAGGAACGAGGATCGTGTTGACTGGTTAGTGCGTGTCTCCGGTCGTGCGTCGTGCGCGGGTCTTGCAGGCGTGTTATATGACGCAGCACAAACTGACTGCCACATGTTGTGTGCTGCAGAGGTCTGGTACACAATAAGTGATTCAAAAACGACTAATAATTAGTATACTGTAGACAGTAACATCAATCAGTGCAGACACTTGCAACTAACACTCCACCTATACAGACAACAAATCCATAGTTTACTCCATGCAAACGCTTATGGTGATGCAGTTTTGAAGTGAGGTAGCCATTGGATTCTTGTGAAGGACACACCTACAGTTTCAGTAGAGTACCCGTTCGCTTGACATGGTTATATCTATTTAAGGATCCGACAACGAAGAATTGGGATAGTGCTCAATCGGCCAGACACCTGCAGTTAAAACGACGAATTATTGTCTGCACTACTGTAAATGACGTCGGCCACTGGCTTGTGCGTGATAGGTGAGTTCCTGGGGGCAGAGTGACCACGGAGCCAAGTTCTGTCACCTCCCGTGAGAGAGTCCTGTCACTGGCTTCTGCACTTGAGCTGTGACGGACAGTCTCTGGCATGACAGTTCGCTGGTCTCAGTGTGTTCGTTTCTCCGGTTTGCCAGAGATATACATGCAACCACTGCTTCAACAAAATTTCCACTTGTTGGTCACATCACTAACAGTGGACCGATGCTTATTCAACTGCTTAGAAATCTCTTTGAAGGAATAACCGGCTTTATGAGCCACTACAGGTAGAACTGCTGTAAATCACCGAATTAGACTGCAAATCTTTTGAAACTACTCCACGCGAATCAGATAAATTCTGCTGATCATTTTAGTTTCTGATATTTACTGATCAAGCAGTGATTTCTACTGTTTCGTAGTGAATTGCAATGGTCTGGTAGCAAGCACATGCAAGTTGTTCAAACATGTTTGGATTCGTTAGTACATCATCCTACTGGGCGAGTTCACTGGAGGCGTAAGGCGCTTACTCACTTTGGCCTATTTTGGTAGTGACATTTTATCAAATTTTCTTTCCAAAAATAACCTGTTGTAATTTTTCCCCGGAAGGAATGTAACAACATGCACAGTTACATTCGCAATAGCGATGTAATTTCGGCCATTAATATAAGAAATATTCATAAAGTCTCTGCGTGACTACAAAACTGTATAAATGGCATATTTTAGATTGAGATATGTCGCTTACGGCACTGAGCAGCCAAACTCTCGCAGTTTCTAGCTCACTTTCGACAACTTCTCACATAGACATCGCCAGCAGCTCTCGTGATAACGAGACGATTTTTATTTTCGCTCCAAATGCTTTAACATCGGCAAAAATAGTCGCAACAGTAAAAGTAAGGGTTGCATGTAACATATCCGTACACGGCTCAGGTCTTGCCCGTAGTTTGACACAACACCAGCGGAAAATTCCAAATAAGTTACTTGACCCTATCTTGGCGGTCATGGTGTTGGGCGATTCCGTCAAATCCACCAATCTGGAAAAGTCAAGTAGTTCTCCAACCTCCATGGAAATGAGGTTCATCTTGTTGAAAATCCACCCACATTTGCTTGCCTTTCAACGGAAGGTTGTGAAGCAAATGCAATGACTATACGCTTGGCGAATAAGGAAATGATAATCAATTAACCGTGCATCAAACATAACTAAACACTAACCTGTCTCTTCTAGTGACGACAGTGAGTCTTGGATTCTATGACACTCGTACCCGACCACTGTGCCTCCTCGCGATGCAGGAGATGTAGAACTTAGCATCATCACACAAGTACGCACGCTTCTGATGCTATAGCATTTAAAACGTATATATTTTATGAATGTAAAGGAAGATGTTTGAGCAACATTTTATGGACAGTAGAGAGTTGTATGTGTTGTTGTGAAGCATGACGAGTGTGTTTCTAAACCCCGCACTTCGTCGTGACTTACAAGTGTCAGCAAACACTACGGCCTGCTTGTATGAGGCCTGCCACTTCACGTCGAGCTCGCAATGTTGTTACTCGTACTTAGTGCTCTTCGCCTACGCCGAGACTCTTTGTCTTAGAATAATATTGCTAGAATGCGAAACGAAGTACACTTCGTCGGTGGACCAAATTGTATCGGATATGACACACTGCATTAAATACGTCCCTGGCAGTTTCTTATTACGATCTACCAGGACAATGACAACAGTAACCAAGCCACGTAGCGTGTTCACAAGTTACTACACTCTGGGTACTTAACAGTGGAACAACATAAAAGAACCCCTCGCTTAATCCCCTGCAAGTTAGATAACTTAAGTCTAATTATAATCAGTCACTGTAGATTACTGATATTTATAGCTAGCTTTCATTCTAAAAATACATCCTACATTATAAATAAAAAAAAATACAAAACTTTATAGATGATTAATGACATTTATTAAGTGCATACTTTAACAGCATCACTTTTGCGAGGCGGTATCTCACTTTGAAACGGCTCCATTTAAAATGCAGCAACTATATAATATAGAACGTTTATTTTCCCCCCACCTGCCAGATACTGAAACAATTGAATTTCTAACGAACAGTCCGTTTAATATAGTGACACAGGGCGAAACTTTTCCTTGACTTCTACATGCTTGCAGATCAGCAAACTATCATTAGAAACTCTTATTACAATTGCGCGTCACATAATTTAATACAAAAAAAGGGCGGGGTGGCAATGCCCTTTATTTGCACGGAATACCTTGTAGGTCAATGAGAGTGACAGGCTGTGCATATATTGCACGTATCCTGTTAGTTACACATTATCCACACATTTAGTGTTCCACAGGAAATATTTCCTGGTATACGTCCAGTAAACTAGTGGTTCGGGGCTTTATCTTCAAAGGCATGTGTTACCTTTCGAAATAGAATGAGGCCCCAGTCTGTATACGGCCTTGCACTCAACCTTGACACAGACTTTCCACAAATACAATTGTAGGGTCACGGCTTAAAGTCCCATAGGTAGAGGCAGCACAACGGGAACACTAACGACAGTTCAGAGTCTTACGCTTAGTGGTGATGGTGCACTTGATGCGCGTTGCAGTGTCGCCCTTATCGCTGACGTGTTTCTCGGCTTCAAATGCAGAAAACATCTCCATGCAGGCGAGAGCTTAATATGTGACACACTCATAATGTTATTTGTTCTTGACATGAACAGGAATATAAGGAATGCAATAATACAAGAAAGTGCATGATCAGTGGAAATGTAAAAATTGTTTCTATAGTAAGTCATGATATTCGCGAGCTATTTCTTTGCTTAGTAAAAGGATAAGAGTTTGGAGAATGCCAAGTGCTGTCAAATCAAACTGCCACAGGCGGCATATTTTAGTGTTGGCAGTTGTTAAAGAGAGCGAGTAACCTTGGAGGAAAATGACGCGTTCTCGTGACATCGGCCGGTGACCAACTATGGCGGCACACCGCGACTCGTACAAGGCAACAGTCAGTCACGAAATGGAACATACCTGCACATTCCTCCAGAGAGATTGGTGCAACAGCTCAGCTCCGTGACAGTGCCCACGACTGCCAACTTAACTACGCCACAACACCAATGCTACACCCCGTGAGCATTTTTTTTTTTACTGAGGAGACGAACGTATGAAAGTTGCAAAAAAATACCAGGTCATCAAGACTTTTCAAATGTAGTACTGAGAAATTTTGAAAGCCCTTCTTAAGATATAATTGTATGCACATTGTGTATTCTTCCACTGTATGTTAAATTAACGTTACCATTTGCAAGTGAAACTTTGAACTTGTTGGAAAAATGAATATCTTATAATTTGCTCATTATTACACTTACACTGAAGAGCCAAAAAAACTGGTACACCTGCCTAATATCGTGTAGGACCCCCGCGAGCACGCAGAAGTGCCGCAAGATGACGTGTCATGGACTCGACTAATGTCTGAAGGTATGCAGGAGGCAATTCTCACTATGAATCCTGCAGGGCAGTCTACAAATCCATAGGAGTGCGAGGCGGTGGAGATCTCTTCTGAACAGCACATTGCAAGGCATCCCAGATATGCTCAATAATGTTCATGTCTGGTGATTTAGGTGGCCAATGGAAGTGTCTAAAGTCAAAAGAGTGTTCCTGGAGCCACTCGCTAGCAACTCTCGACGTGTGGGGTGTCGCACTGTCCTGCTGAAATTGTCCACGTCCGTCGGAATGTACAATGGACAGAATGGGTGCAGGTGATCGGACAGGATGCTTACGTATCAGTCACCTGTCAGAGTCGTATCTATACGTATCAGGGGTCCCATTTCACGCCAACTGCACACGCCCCATGCCATGACAGAGACTCCACCAGTTTGAACAGTCCCCTGTTGACATGTAGGGTCCATGGATTCATGAGGATATCTCCATACCCGTACACGTCCATCCGCCCGATACAATTGGAAACGAGACTCGTCAGACCAGGCAACGTGTTTCCAGTCATCAACAGTCCAATAGCGGTGTTGGCGGGCCCAAGCGAGGCGTAAAGCTTTGTGTCGTGCAGTCAACAATGGTACACGAGTGGGCCTTCGGCTCCGAAAGCCCATATCAATGATGGTCCGTAGAATAGTTCTCATACTTGCACTTGTTGATGCCCCAGCATTGAAATCTGCGCCAATTTGGGACAGTCTGCTCCACAAACCCAGCACACATTATTTGCGATGCTTCTCAGCGTCGAGTTGTTTGTGTGGCCAACGTAGGCGTCGGGTACTCCATCATGACTTTATTGACATTCTGTTCACTTGAACACGGTCACATCTACTATCCACAGATAACGAACTACGTCCTTCAAATGGTATGTTTCGTTGGTTTGGAACGGACTGAGGTCGTTCCTGTAAAACTATAAACGTTTTCATTAACAAGTTCAAGTTTCTAATATTGTCCGTCGCTTAATGCACGTAGAATATCTGTGGTGCATGTTTAACTCAGAAGCTGGATCTTCAACTTGCTTCGTGAGCACGTGTACATAAACATAATGTTGTTGCTTCGTTGAGAAATATCGTCGGCCATTTGCACAGCTCGTACATCTACATTCTCTCAGACTGCGGCCGGTAGATAAATCACATAGAATGAGGGTTAACAGATTGGTCACGCGTCTGTTATTATTTGTTCCGACCTAGAATAGTATGACCTTATATTATGATTCTCCTTATACATTGCACACACATGCACGTTTGGACTTGGTCTTGCTCGTTGGAGCCTTTGTCCTACTTCTGAAACTTAAAATAAATCTTGAAGACAAAAAGGGTTAATTTTGTATTGCAGCTAACATGTAATTCTGAAATTTATTTTTGTTATTTATTACTATAAAAAAAATGACTGGCAACAGAAAATTTGAAATTGTTTCAATGTTTCATTAAAATTTTAACACGATGTTATACCCATGAGTTTTGTAAAAAAAAAAAAACAGATATATAAATTAGAAATGAGGCATTAATTACACCGGCCATAAAGGGAAAACAGACCTGAAACACATCTCGTACAACACGAGTTTCGTTACATAATTCCACACGGTGTTAAATTTGCCATCCCTCCAAAATACACCAAGTTTGAAATTTGCCAAAGTTGAGCCAGTTGTTTATAAAATTTAATTATTCCTCCTTGCATGAATTTAACAATATTTGTTATTTATAACTTCAGTATGGTGTATTGTCTTGTCGGCGTTAAACATCGAGTCAAGTATTCGCCCAGGACGACTTTGGAAAAACCTTGAAAAATCAAACATGAGCACCGTGCTATCTCCTTGCGCAGATCTAACATGTTTTATTTTCATTCACATAACACAATAATTAGTTAATCATTAGTTTTCCAATCACCGCTGAGGGGACCTATTTGATTTAAACGGAAGAACATTTGCATAGCACAAAGTTTTCATTTCCATCATATACATGATGTTTCTTATATACACGGACAAACTCCGCATGCATATTCCTCAAGACAAAATGAGACGAAAGCATATATACGACTTACCATCTGAAGTGCATCCCCAGGGCGGTACACCCCTTTGAAGTACGAGCAATAAGTCCAGGTAATTGCACTTTCTACAAAACGTATGTACAATATAACCATAAGACTCTGGAAAACGATTAAATGGACAAAATTCTACAATCCGCGTGATGTTTAACACCATCAAATAATTATTCCAGGCAAAATAGGGGTTGCAACCCTTATTTTGCAATAAAATTATGTGTTACCAGTGGTTCGTTACTTTTTATGAGGCATGTTATGAAGTAAAATGTTAAAATGAGCTAACAAGAACTGAATCATCATTGCCCTTATCCCAACCGTTTCCGACGAATTAATGCATAAAATACACAACCACGAAATACCGTGGCCGGGTTTGTAGGCAACACGTATTTTACCTGAGATGATCAGAAGCCGCGTGGCATAATATTCTAACCTATGATCACAAAATACCATGTTAAACCTAGTGCTGGCTGTGGTGCGGTGGACAGAACGTGAACCTACTTCCTAACACGGTGAACCTGGTTCGCTCCCCTGCGAGATACTACTGGTTTTCGTTTGTAAGTAATATGACGTACGTTGCTATTGGCCAGTGTACTCTGTTTCCCCGCCATAACTTCTCGTCGCTGCTCCATCTTCTCTACCATGATACAGCTGCAGCACATACACACTGCCAACTTCTCTGTTGAATGACGGCATTTCCAACCCAAACACATACATTTACCTAGGCGTAACGCCGCTGTTTACTGTATATCCCGCACATTTCATTTCTCTGCGGGAACAAACAGTACGTTGCGCTAACTTTCCGAGCCAGAACATGGTCTCATGAACCCAAAACTAACTCAGAAAAACCACCCAGCATTGACTCAGTACAAGCTGTTTTATTACAGCACACAGCCGACATCAAACAGCCAGCTCCATGCTTGCGATTACTGACCTCTCTCTCTCATGCGATCCAAACTGTGATAAATAGTAGCTTAGAGTTTGCCATTCACGCGCCCAGTGATACACTCAGCAAGTAATAAGTGAAATACAGCTGCCAACGATACCTGGCGTGATGGTAAACTTCTACTGCAAACTGTATGCAAATAACAACATAATAAAGATACTTACCTTGTTCACGATATTGGAAGATTGCAATTCTGAAGGTATAATAGGAAAATATGTTTATTTCGTGCTTTTATATGTTTGTGCATTTCCTCTAACCTAGTTTAAATGCAACACGATTATATGCAACTTATTCGAAGTATTTTGATCCATATCAAAAGGTGGGTCTGTTGAAAATATTAATGTAAACACACACATTGATCACTGTTGACTGGTGGCGTAACAATTGAGAACCAGGGTTTGCATTGTCCCTCCTTCAAAGGCACCAGAGTGAGAGTTTTGTTGGCCGAGATGCGCTGTTACAGTGTACACATTCTGGAAGGAATTCTTGTAATGTATTTCTGATATTTGTATATATGTTTGCCTCTGTACTCTATGCATATTGTAATGAATGTTTTGATAGCACCAAAGTGAGGTAGAGATGTGTTAGGAGGGTGGCTAAGCTGGAGACGCAGTTCCGTCGGTTGGACTACGTGGGCTGGACAGTTGTAGGGGAGAGTCATTGCTGTGCGCATACCTGGCAAGTGTACTTGAGTAGTGGAGGCGGTCTCTCAGCCGTGTGAGGTCCTTGCTCACCAAGGTCACAGCCACTCGCCATGTGTCGTCACAGGACACGGCTCTCTCCTCCACTTCTCCACGCCAGTATTACCAACTTACCAACGCCTGCCTTGACCTTTCTTTCCGCAGTTGAGGCCGACAAGCGCACGAGATATAAGAAATACGCAGGCACGCTCTGCAAGTAGCATCGCTCGCTGCTACGCGCGGGGCTCTGAGCTGGTGTGCGGTGTTCTCGGAGTGCTGCGGCCACCTCAGCTACTTTAATTATATTGGTGGGAAGTCTACGCCAATATTGCATGTCCCTTGAGTACTTTTGTGTGTATATAACATATATAGTTTGAGATACGGCGCTCTGAAGAAGGCGTTTGTAACCAAGTTGGAGTACTCTGAAACTGTGTTTGTAAAGTGCGTGGCGTTTTGAAAGCACTCAACAGCCGCCGTCTGAAGTGTGCGTACTCTCCGTACACAAGCACACTGTACGTACGGAGTCATAGTAGCTACGGTGGAAATGCATTCTCGCGTGTAGACGATAGCGTCAATTCCGTTCGCCTTCGAGATATGCAACTTGTACTGCGCACAGATATGTGTAACTGCGGACTCCCGCCATTATTATGCCTAACTTTTGATTTAATTAAAAAATACAACATGAATTTTTCAAACGTTTTGCTACTAGTATTCTTTGTTTATATTAGTCCACAGATGATGTGGTTTGAATTTCGGCACGTCATTCAAAAACACCTTGTGCATTGTGTTATGCCGTGACTGCAACGAACGTTAAAGTTTTAATTTCCTTTGCATGTGTTTAAATTGTTAACAAATTAATATTACAAAATCTCTAGGATAAAATTAATGCTATGGGCGCAAATTCGCGTCAAATTAAGTGAGATCTGAGTCTTTTGTTGGCACATAAAAGCAAATGTTTTAAATATTATAACGAAGTCTAATATATTTTTTTGGGAATTTGTACAAAAATGATGAAAATAGGTTAACAAAACATATCTTCAAATATATTTGGAAAAATGTCAGCAACAAGTTGGATTCAAGGAGTCAAGAAGGATTTAGAAAAAAACTAGAATAAAAGCAAAAGGAGCTACAGAAAGAAAAGTTTTTAACGAAAAAGTGATAAAAATGGAACGATTCCTAGCTAAGAAAGAAGATAAAAAGGCTTAAAATAGTTCGAAGGAAAAAGAAACACAGTGAACAGATAGTCTTATCCAGATTTCAGTTACCACTATGTTTCGTAGTAAATCATTACTTCTTAACAAAATACAAGCCAGTCTGAACTGTAGTGTCAACCGAGCTTAAATGTTATCAAACAATTCGGCACAGAGTTGACGTAAATTGAACACAACCTGTCGCATCTGAACTTCGATGTGAACAGGCCTTCACTCACGTAGCTGCCGCCACAGACAGTGAACTGTAAGTTATACGTAAACAGTTAACTTGGGTCACCAAAAATGCTTTCTTACATAAAAAAAAGTATAATTATGTCCATACAGCATGCTTAAATTGTTTACTGAGACATTTCGCTAATGTGATTAAAGTAAACCATGCACATTGTAATTCAGGGCTCTAAAAAAATTTTTTATGACAAATCATTAACCCCGCAATAAATTTAATTATCATGAAATACTTATACAAGTGGTAAAGGAAATCAATGTAAGCAATTTGCAATGGTCAGTAAATTTCCGGTGGCCGTGTTAAAGTACCTAGGTAGAGATTGGACCTAAGTGCGCCTCAGGGCTAAGTCCCACACGCCTAGGCATACAGGGAAGGCTCTAACTACAAGGGCACATGTCCACTGCTTCACTGGGATTGGGCAAACATGGCCGCCATAAGAACCATAGTTCCACCCATGCTAGCTAGATAACCCGAGCTACAAAAAAGGGGGGCTGCGGAATAGACACCGTAAAAACCCCTCGACAGGAAATAATTGTAAAATTGTATGCAATTCACGAAGTGGGAGAAAGGTTCCTGCTAGAACAGAGGATGGGAAAGGATAATATATATTAGAAGAAATACTTATTTTCTTTAAACAATGGTTGTATTAAAACCTTTCTTTTTTTCTTGACAAAACAACGGATAAATCAATAAATAAAATATTTTTTCTCTCTTTCAAAGACATGAGTATTACATTACTTATTTGTTTAGAATATTAGACAAATCACTTGTGAACAAACTCTAATCTCCTTTTTTTGTGTTATTATATAATTATTATATTAGATGTCGTCGGGTACCTGCGATCGCTTCATTTGCAATATAACAATACTGCACACTTTCCTTTACCCAATTTTTTACTTCTAATTTAATACAAGACAAAAAATGTTCATACTTGATTAGTCTAAATGAAATGAATTAATTATTGAACGCAAGACGTCTTGTTAGAGGAGAGTTCGGAGTACTCCCGAGCGCATGCAGCAGGCAACAATAACTCAGAGGTGACTTGTTGGTCGCAGACTAACTGCGGTGCCATGACTTGGTGTGCGGCTCACAACACAACAAGGATGCAAAGGCTAGCCACAAGGTCAAGTAAGCCATATCAGGCGAACCGGGGAGCGGCTGTACGGAAATAGAAAAATGCTTAAAAAGGGATAGTAAACACAAAATAATACCATCACGTCGCAAAAGCAAATATCCGCAAACAAACTTACCCAAAACGGCGGATAAAAACACTATTTCATCTCAAGGATGACGAAAGTTTCCGCAAGTCAGTAAAGTAAGATGACTACAGGCTGTATGGCGAGAAAGCGAAGAAGAAGGAAGTAACCTGAGCGAAAACCTATATAAACCAAGGTGTACTCCGGACTTCATGGTCTCGTGCGACTAATCGATACATAAATCGAAAGTCAAGAAAGACATATAATAATTAAAAAATGATGTTTATCATTTTGATCATTCAAAATTAAGAATTTATACAATATTATGCTCATAAATAATTAATAAACATTATGAAAATAATTTTTTTAATATAAACGTAAAATTAAAAAAAACATAAATATTTAAACATTACACAATTTTCAGATGATAAAGTTTGTTTTACAACTGCAAAGTGAATAAACAAAAACATTAAGCAGAACTAGAGAGTGTTCCAATAGAAAAAGTAATAATTTGGCAAAATACCAGATAGATAATAAATTAATGAATGTAATTGCATAGACAAGACACAAGTACCAACACAACTGGCTCAACGAGGGATCAGCTGCCGTCGTGCGTGCCGAGCCTCACAACAACACAGCGTGCGAACACACTTGGAGCCGCGGTGGTGCAGTGGGTAGAGCGCTCGCCTCCCACCGCGTGGTCGCTCACGGCACGTGGGAGTCGTGCCGGACGATGCCTCTGGCCGGCGGGTTTACTCACAACTCTCCCACTTCCCCCGCCTTTGCATTCCGTCGCTGCTCAATACTCACCTCGTTTCACCCTCATCGGCTCGTTTGAGAGTCTGTAGGACATCTAAAAGGGCCCTAATCTAAATTTTCAGTAAGACACTATCATCTGTGCCAACACTTGTTCGCTGTACTAACTTGACGGTTCTGCGAATTACCAGATGTCACGTGGTTAGCGAAAAAGTTAAAGTGAAGGATTGACTTGCGTCGCAGATGTGTGCCTCAGAGCTACCACACCACTGTGTTATGAGCTGCTGTTGGAATTTCCGCAGTGACTAAACACAACAAGTACTTAACAGTTTTCCACTAACACTTCCTTTACAAGTTAATTTTGCAGTGCATCTTTTTTTTCAGTGGTCTCCTTTGAATGTGGGCGCCTTACGCTGGTAGAAGACAGTTCATATTTTTTTCTGATATATGTGATTATCCTGAAGCACAGGTTCAAACTTTCAGAGAACATCCGTTATGGTAAATGAGGCCCAGAATGTAATGCGAAATATGACCTCACGTGATTATAAAGAGAGAAACACACCTTTGAATGTTGGGGATTGAAATGAGTAAATTGCAAAATGTCACAGGAAATATAGTGTTATGTTGTTAGTGGCATGTAAGTGTGCACGTGCAAGCTTGCGGAGTCGGCCACGTGTCGTGGAGTGTCAACGACCCTCAGTGGGATTTGCAACACGTGCAGACAGCTGTTATCGCTTGTTTTTAATTTTCTGCTTTACCTACTATGCACATATTCATCTATTTCGTGTCGTAGTTTCAGTTTCAGAGGCATTATTTGGAAAGATTGTTTATATAAAAATAAACTGATTGATAAAATATAAATATGTTCCTGCCTTTTTGCAACTAGCAGATAACACAAAATGAAACATAAGCACCAAAATATTTAACTATTTATAAAATGTAAAATTTCTGTAATCGTACATTGTCAGTATCTAGTCTGAATTCAAAATGATGACACGAAAACTAATATTTTCTGCAAAAAGGGGCGAAGTGGAGCATTAAAGAGTGTTAAAGTCAGAGATTTGACGTAAAAAGACAATAATACGTAGAATGTTCATTACTATGAGCACACCGGCGTGTGTGTACAGACGTGAGTACAATCAGTACTTCGCAGTCTCTCTCAGCATGCGGACATGTGCACGCTTCTCCGGCCTTTGCCATCCCGCCTCGCCTCTCATTGACTACTGCACACTGCGATATTGTGGACACCATCAGCTGTGACCTCGCGCCAATCCATTGGTTACAAACAATGCCATATAAAGTCGCTAGTTGTTATTCTTGAGTTTGTGAATTTGGCAGGTAAACAGCCACGTCTTAAAACTGCGGCGACGAATCAAAATTAATAATAATGGATGGAAACACATGCGATCCGGGCCTTGCGAGTCCAGATGCGCACCATGCCGAGAGTACATAGAGTAATCATGTTTAGTGCACTCGTCGTATATACAGTAGATGCATACGTTTAAGATAAATATAGCACAGTTGTGGTGTTATGCAGTGCCAACATAGCAAGTTTGTAAATGCACGATTGCAGTGTTTTGCAAGTCACTAACCTGCCATGCATATAAGGACTAAACTGTAAGTTGCGGACCCGTTAGAGGTACATGCACTTTTATAAAACTGCACACACGTATTTTTACAATTGCCGATTTGCTATTTCAGCGTAGGAGATTATGGAATTAGTCTATTTTAAGGCTGTGGAAGTTAAAGTATATTAAAGGTAAACAAAAACGTGAACAACTGATCCAAGCATTAATTTTATCTTTCCTCATAATAAAATTGCCGTTTGTCGGGCATTAATGGCTAATCATATTGTAAACCAATAAAAGGCTACATCTTATATAAAAATACACTCATAATTTTTTGTCCCCAAGCGATAAAAGTTGCAGTGACAAGAAATCCGCTGTTTGTTAATGCAAGAATATACAACCAAATCAGTTCACATATTTTTAATGGCTAATGTAGCAATCCTGATTAGCGTGTTCCATGGTTTCCAGGCCATTTATGGGACGAGTCGTTAATAAAGGTAATGACTAGTTCCTTCCTTGAATTCCCTTATTGTGTTCTCTGGGTAGGACCTGCTGCGACAAGACGTTGAGCTAAATAAATACGTCGTAGAGTCAGTCTGACATTCCAATTTAGAGGGTTAACTAATTAGACATTAGCTTGTAATGTTAATATTGGTGATGAATCTCAGGTATTTAGAATGATGTGTACTTCGTGGAACAGCGAGTACTCTAGCCACTACACCACCGTGGCCTCCACACCTTAGCAAGGCAGGAGTTGAGAGGTTTAGGAGCTTTGTAACAATCAGGGTGTTGAGAGCCAATGAGGGTGCAATACGGAGGATATGGAGCAGCGCTGGAATGCAAGGGCGGGGAAAACAGGAAAACCTCGAGAAAACATGCCAGCCAGCAGCATCATCCAGCACAGTTCCTATATGTGGAAATCGGTGAGTAACCACACAGGGAAACACATGGATCACTTTGGTGGAAGGCAGGCATCCTACCATAACGTCCACCGCAGNGTAGGAAGGGAGGATAGGCGCTGTTTGGGCACTGATGTCTTCCCCCAACTCATTTATTCTATTATATTTGGGTAAAATCAATTACAAAGTCGAATTTAAAAAAATGTCTTTAGCAATGAAAA
The DNA here is from genome assembly GCA_002778355.1 of Clitarchus hookeri. Lineage (NCBI taxonomy): Eukaryota > Metazoa > Arthropoda > Insecta > Phasmatodea > Phasmatidae > Clitarchus > Clitarchus hookeri. The sequence goes on along the minus strand of NQII01000134.1, from coordinate 403,533 downwards.
AATTTATCTACCAGCTTATCTGAGATCTGGTTTTTTAATGGTAGGGACAGTATTTTTCATATCTGCATTTTATTTTTTTTTTTATAATTATACCCACTTGTTTCTACCTTAGGTACCAATAACCTGGAAGTTGTCGAATATTATAAATAGGTTACAATGTACATACATAGATACATGTATACATTCATGGATACATATATCATTAAGAGAGAGGATAAACAGACCAAAATACAGAAAAGAAAATTAAATTAAAGAAAATTGTAGAGAAGGCATGTATTCGTGGAAGTGGCGTTTGAAAACTTTCACAGTAGTCCTATTCAGTTTTAAAACATTGGTAAGTACTTTGACAAGCTGATGATAATGTAGTGATAGCACCCACAGTTTCGACTATTCTGCAGTAGTGACATATGAAACAAATAATAGATTGTTTTGTTTATACACTGTTGTAGCGGAGTTTATGTTGCAGAAAACTTGAACTGCACATTCAAACACACAACACACGCAACCAAACAGGAATACTTAGTTATAATTTTGTTGCAAGAATACCACTGTGTTTGTCCATCATTAGTTTTTTGTTTCGTTAATTTGTCGCTTACTGACTGAATTCCTTCTAATAATTTTTCTGTTCCTGAAGGACTGTGTTTGTATGTGTAATTCTGGTTTCCTGCAACATGAGCTCTGCTGCAATGGCACATGTCCAACACAAATTTCCATTTAATATATAATATTCATGTCGGTCTACATCAATTAGCGTAAGAAAATTTAACTCAAGGGAAATGTGTTTACAAGAATAGTAATTCTGATTATTTGGGATAGAATAAACAAATATTGCAAACCAAAATAAAGCGTCTGGAATTGGTGTTTCGTTAATTAATCATAAAACATAGCAACAGTTTATGGTAAGAAAACATGTCAAAGCTGCGACATCTCGCATGTGTAATGACAGTCCTCCCAAGTAGGCAGTGACTGCCCTTATTTACGTCTTGGTAATACCAGTTACAAACGCTGTATTCACCAGCTGGTTCTATAGTCATCCTATTTAAAAGAAACTAATGTATTTATTTGTATCACAGCTTGCACTAGTAAATTAACTTTTAAAACAACTTCAATAAGTGGTCCTGCAGTGGTCCGGGAAAATACGTTTTACGTGTCAACTGCGAATTTTATTGCTGATGCACGTGTCACGAAAATGAAAGTAAACAAACATGGGTTGAACTACTTGGGTAAAAACGTGTTTCCGAACAATAGACACTGCGTATTTGCTAAGGCGAAAATTAATGATATCAAGTTCTTCTTAAATATCTTGTTTCTTACACACGACAGATGTGCTTCTGGAATTGGTTTCTACAAATAAACTATACGACTCTGCACAATGGCGTCGGGTAAGGTTGAGTCTCCCTACTTCTAAACTTAAATAAAAACGTTAACACAGCAGACTGGCCAAGATTGGCTTTATCTTCGTTTTCTTTATTTTAACTACCTTTGGAAAACGATGAAATGTACACGTTGGTCGTTGACTGTAATGATTACAGTCTACCGCGAAATACATGACCATCTAAACACAAGGGTAAACAAAATGGAAGCAGAAGCGTGGTGTGACGTCAGACTAATGATGTTGATAGGCTGGGCTGCCGGCTGTCGGTCAGGCGGCGCGGCGATTGGCGGACGGCCAGTGACGTCAGTTTGCTGGCGTGCACCTCGCGGTATAAGCACGTCTGTGTCACCTCTGCGTTTCTGCGGCACTTCTAAACAAAGCAACTGGAACTCAGCCGACAATGGGACAGGAGGTGCAATCCTACAAGCGGAGCAGAAGCTGCTTTGCTACGCAACATACGCTCACCTTCCTCTCGTCCTTCTAATGAGATAATTACCAACGAGCTTATAGAGTTCCAGAGGACACACTAGCCATAGGCCCTTGTAGTGACAAATTGCCCACCTGAATTTATATTTTAGATCTTGTAGTAAAGTTTTGCTGTAAGGTAGGCTATCTATTATGAAGTTGCTTGTGTTTGACTGATGTTACAGTTATGAATACTGCAATCGTGATATACTTAATATCAATTAATAATTCCTTCTATGCATTTGTAAACGAGAAAATATGAGTGTCTTCCAAGTTTCGTGTAATTTCAGAGAACACTTGATCATGCCCTACACCTCGTTGCGCAGAACATTTTTTGTGGTTGTTTTTTCGAAGTAGTTTAGTATAAGTGAATATTGTAGTGCATTATTTGAAATAAAATGTTTAAAGTATGTTAAATTCTATGTCTGTTTTTCGGTGTTTGCTTAAGACGGTCGCCCACCTAACGCTAGAAAAGCGTTGCAGTGTGTTTGAACAATGTTTTCTTTTTTGACGAAACTATTAAACGTGCCCCATTAGGTTCACCTACGAAAAGAAAGCATATTCCAGACGATGACGGAGTGGTACTTTCAGGACACCACGCACATTGGAAACATTAATCTGACGCCCTCAGACGTACGTAGAAACAGCTTCTTCAGACCGCTATATCTCTGAACGAGACACGTGTGAGACTACGGCATAGGCTGGCATTTGGACGTTGCTACAGAGTCGCGATGACAGGGTCGCGTTCAGGAGCGATGTGACACACCAGTGTCGTCGCCCGGAGAGGCGATGACGCCGAGGAGGAAACTCAACCGTATGAACAGCGACGGAAGGCGGAGTGTGTTACAATGTGCTGCTCCCACGGCAGTCTAGTGACATGGCACAGAGGTCAGGTCGGCACATGTGGCGTGCGTCCACGTCACCGCCTTCCTCTCACTGTAGCACATGTTGCCTCCTGCACCGGCTGTGATGCTGCATCACTGTCGTCACCGCCCCTCAAGCTGCGTCCACAACCCTAGTTCTCTCATACCTCACTACGTACACTGCATTTACGACAGTCACGCGACAATTGCCAACGAAAACTCGTGGCAAGCCTGTCTCCTTTCATTTTAGCCTCATATTAAGCACGTCAGTATTCACGGCAGACACTTTTTAACAGAGGATCTTATTACTGTGAACTTAATTTACAAATATAATAACACACATGCCTTTTTTAATATTTTAGATGTTTGCATTAAGTCATGTAAATAACACATTTCCTGCCAATAACACCTACACTTGTGTTTTGATTGGTCGCCGTGACACAACATTTACTTTGACGCTATTCCCCACCTGTGGGTCCTAGGGTCCTCAGTTAATGTTCGTTGGCACAGATTATAAAGTGCCTTGAAGGTTGAGGGTATATCAAACAATTACTTCATCACATTTTGGATTTAAACAGGTTTATTTGACGGGACTGCACACACACATTCCCGGCACTGTTGCGGGAAGTACACATACTTTCTCGACCCTGCGAGTTCTTGGCCTGAAGGACTGATTGCAATGTTCTGGCTACGTTTCCGACGCTGTGGGGGCATTAGGTGATAGGACACGTCCCTGAGTGATGCCATTGTTACTTATCTGTGTTCTGCTATTTGGTGCTGTTCCGTTTGTGGTAACTTGCACTCTGGTGAGTTGGGTGGCCCTTGTTACAGGCCCTCGGACTGGCTGTTGTTGGCATGCTGTACTTACTTGGCTGGCTTCTTCCTTCGGCTTTTACTGATTGTATACCTCGTCCCGGCCAGGGACCCCTGGCGGGCCCCCACCCTGGCTCTCGGTGCGGGGTTGCACTGGACAAATCCCACTCGACTCTGCCTTCTCTGTGCGTAATTGCAACTGGTGACTGGTGACTGACTGACTTGACTGACTGACTCGCATCCCGGCATGGTGATACTACTCGTCCGACGTAACTCGGTAACTGTCTAACTGATTCTGCCAGGGTCCGAACCCTGCGTCCTCTCGGCGTCCCGACAGACTTCCTATCATGTAACTGCGCGATTCAACTTACTGACGACTGATGTAACTCACTCTCCTGGCGCGGAGTATCACAGCTTCCTACTGCCCCGAAATGACTGACCCCTTAATGCTGTGATTCTCACCCGGCTGACTTCCACGATCTGGCTCCCAATCCTGACTACCTGCGTATCCCAGTGTGGCACTACCGCACGCCGCGCCATCTGCCGCTCGTCGCTTTCCGGCGACGGAGTTTCACTGACTGACTGTCTCTGCGTACTGATGCGGCCGAGGTCCGATCTCCCCGGCCTCGGTTAATGGCTGCACTCACGTCCTTTCTCGGCTCGCGATTCTATCTGACTGGTTGACGTAACTGATTCTCCTGGCGCGGAGTATCGAAGTTTCCGACTGCCCCGATAACTGACCGACTGACCCGATATCACTGACCCCTCCCTTGTCCCGAAAAACGGCTTTTAAACTATCTGAGCTCCCTCCCTAGATTCCTACATGTGTCTCCCTTGTTAGGGAAGGGAGGAGGGGAAGGCACAGTACAAAGAATACTTCGTACACGCACCATGGTTCTTGTAGGTGGAGGGAGGGGTGACCTGCACCCTAAAACTTACACTGTCAGTTCTCCTTCTGTGGCACATGTCCACGTTGCCCCATGGTTTACTAAGGGGGGAGGAGTGCTCGTGGCACCACTTCCAAGCTTGTCAGCCATTTTCTCTGGCATGTATATTTTCTAGGGGGTGGGGAAGAGGTCCCCCGCTGCAGCGACACATGTAACTAAGTATCCGTCCTCTGGGTTGACCTGTCCTGGCTGTCCACATGTCCCACGACGCGTGTCAAATTGTAGGCGCTCGCGGAGAGGATGATATGGCGAGGAAGGGGGATTGTGGTAGCAACGTTCTCTACTTACTATATGTGCCATGTGTCAACTTAAGATATAAAATATTTAAAAAATTTGCTAACTTGTATTTTTGAGTGAGTTAAATATATGTTTAAGAAGAACATACAATTTTGTTGCAAATGGTCAAACAATTTCGACATTTTTCCACCTGAAGGAGTAAACGGGTACTATAGAAAATTTTAAAATTAAACATTTAACAATATATACAGCATGTACACTTATTTAAGGATTGTGAAGAATAACAGCTACTAGCGAAACTAAAAACCGCATCATTTTAAGTGATATATAGAAAGTGCACGATGAACACTACAAGATGCCGATCAGTACTACATTGTTTGGAAATGGACGGCATGCGAGGAGTTGGGTCCCTAATGCCATGTCCTTCGGCAGATGACTTGTATGTTTAAACACGTGATACCGACTATTTACAGTAGAATAAGCTTACAGAGGACAGTGAAACAAGCAAATAATCCTTATAATATTGAAACATCCGGTATACAGGATGGAGTGGAAAAACTTCGTGAGGTGATCCCATATACAGAATCAAGTAGTAAGTATGCAGGATACTTTACACCTAAACTTTATATTAAGGGAAATATGAGCAGTTGAAAGTTAAGATTTATAGTGTGTTTTTGAAAAATATCAAAACCGAAGTAGAATTAAATTACAATTCTCAGAACATTGTTTTGTGTTAAGGGATTTTCAGTCTAACAGCAAATTCTCATTTATACCTTTAACGATATTTCTGTCAACCAGACTCCGTGGTCTTCCTACAATCTACGCTTTTAATAACTTCAACAAAACTATTTGTAAAAAATTAAGAGGGAAGTTATATGGGCACCTTCTTATATCTTTATAAAAATTATCTTGTTTGTAAAATATTTAAGGTTCCTGACAATTTCACGTTTTATCTTGAATGGTGCACGAATAAAATCATCAGACTAAACGCAATGTACGTGCGAAGTATGTCGCGAGGATACAAGATGAGCAGAGAAGTATATGTTGGAAAGGGTTTTCAAAAGTGATCAGTAACCACAAACAGCATATAGTCAGACGGTGCTTAATCCGGGGACTTTGAAAGGTGGATCACTTCATACCTCGCTTCACTGAGCTTAGGTTTCGTCGAGAGTGAAGACGTTTGAGAGGATCTTAACGAGGTCTTGAAGGCCGATGAGGGTGGAATGAGGTAGGTGGCTATGAAGTAACGCCAGATTCATTGTCCCAAAACCAGTTTTTTATTTAAGTTGATATTGTTTGAACATAATAAATTGTACATTTGAAGTCATACTAATGACGAGTCACCGTTTCTTAACAATTTCAGTTGCGCCATATTTTATCTGCAGTTAGTTCAATGTGCAAGAAGTGTTATTGCCAACATGTCGTGAAGAGAAGAGGAAGGCTTCACTGTGTGTGACGAATACAAAGCAGTGCGTATGGTGTCATATGCGGAAATGCTAGCATAACAAGGAGACATTAACAGCGTCCACACAAGCACCTACTGCGCAGTTTCAAATTGAGCGAGATTGTGCAGACCTAACACATGGGCCTCGCATTTGGAACGATATGGATAGCTTTTTGATTCGACTACCTTAATTTCAGGATGCTATGACTTTCTGAAATGACTCGAGGCGAATAACAGAATGTGCTTCATCACAAGGCAGGGCCGAGACTTGCCCGCTCCTATTGTCCGAGCACTGGCTCCTTCTCACACGACCCACTGCCAACGAGGCTTGTCACGCAACCTACCTGCCTCTCTCACATGACGAAACTCTGCAACACGACTTCATAAAGATTACTTTTGAAATTCACCTTTGAATATACTCGTACCCAACCAGCATGCTAGCCCGTATCCTCTTATTTGATCACTCACTTCGAGAATTATTATCAGCGCATTGCATATTAATGAATATAACTATTTTTACGAAAATAAATGTTATAACTTGGCATTAAATATGCCGTAGTAAATAGGTGATAGTTGTTTATTTTACATATAAGAGTGGGTACAGTAAACATGGTGTTACACACTGACAGTCACTTTTGTAGCATAATTATAATGACGAGTTTTCGAATGTAGGCAGTAATAAATGCAGAAATATAAGTATGTGGATGTAGAGGTAATGTGTGGCTGGAGGAAGGTGGATGTGAGTGGTGCCTTGGCATGTTGCAGTGATCGTGGAGACTGTGGAGGATGGCCGCACGAGGTCGCAGCACTTCACGGTAGACACGCTCACCGAGGGCTCCATCCTCAAGTCACTGGTGGTGGCGGTGGAGCAGGAGCAACCCGGGGCACACATCACTCTCTACGTCGACTGCATTTCGCAAGGCATGGTCGCGACGCCCCGCTCCATGCGCGACATGTACTCCAAGATGGCGAAGTCCCGCCTCCAAGTGGTGAGAGATCTGTCTCATACTTCACACCTCACTTACTTCTACAGTGCTTGCTTAGCGCCGCTCTATACCCAGATACTTCCCAACTTGAATACCACTTCACTTGTCGTCCTTCTATATAACTCACACATATGTCACAATTTTCACTAATGCTAACATATCTTTATATTAGTTAAATATTAACAAATGTCACTTCACTATTTGGTCACGTGGTTTTGACAGGACTATTTGCCAATCGTTAGTTAATATTCAGGACATGTGTCGAAAACAAAAACCAGTAAATTTCTTCTCAAGTCTGTAGTAAGAAATTTCCCTCCTTTCCTATTGATACTCGCATCTGTCGAAGGAAAACACATTACCCAGGGGTGCAGCTCAGGGGCACTCCTCGATCTTTTCTCGTCATCACCTCTTGTTCTCCGCTATTTCCCCATTCACTCACCTTCCTGTACTCTGGATGACCTCCTCCAACTCTCCTGGCCTATCGCTAATAATTCGTAAAGTATGACCAACTATATATAGAAAAGGTCTTCTTAACATGTGGAATATTCATTCTAGTAGTTGGAAATGTTTCCTACACGACGAATATCAAATGTCTAACCTTAATGTCTCGAAACTTTTAGGAACGTATGCGTGCAAAATTTTTTAGGGCTTAATATGTTATACCTATATGCTCGAGACTGGAAATGTTGCCTACATACTGATTTATTAGGGTCGAACTCGGTGCTCCCCGAATAATGGCCAACTCTATAAGTTGGTAGATGCTAGGAACATATAATTATTACAACACTACTTGAGTGGAGAGATTTTGGCAGCTCTGAAAAACGAGATCTTGAGAGCCGACGAGGGCGAAACAAGGTGGGAATGGAACACCGCCAGAATGCAAGGGTGGGGGAAACAGGAGATTCTCGAGAAAACCCGCCGACCAGAGAAATCGTCCAGCATGACCCAGGAGTGGCCCTGCTGGGAATCGAACCCAGTTAATCTTTGTGGGAGGCGAGTGGTCTAGCTACTGCACCACTGAGGTCACCAACACGACTTGCAAAAGAGTTGTTGTTATCCTGCGTCTAGTTTTAGTTTTGTTGCATATACCTTTACTTTGAAGAAGCTGATAATTATAGTAATGCCTATTGTTTCCTGTATGGCGGATCTATGATTGTACTGCATACAACAAACCGATTAAATAATTTTTGTAAATTTATATTTTCATAATTCTTTTAAAAAATGTTTGCAGGCATATCACACAATATATGCGTGTCTTTAAAGCTTCTACATAAAAATAGTTATTATTGTAAATATATCATTTTTGAAATACAAAATAATTTGCGACTTGCTTTCTGTAACGACACTTTTACTTGATTTTCGATGTCTCGTGCCGCACTCAGCAAATAAACTTTGAATGACAAGATGGCTGATGCTTAAGTAGAATTTTTCGGAATATTTTAAGATGGGAAAAAATAAATTGTGATTGAAAAGGAAAATTTTAAAAGGGACAAAGAAATTTGAAAGAAAAACGGAAATCAATATGGCTGCCAGCTGTGATAACTTCCAAGATGGGGCATGGCTCCTGTCTCCAATTTCTAAAACCTTTGCCCCAAAATCGACAATTTATTTTCACTTCATGGATTTTAGTACAGTTTATGAAAGCTAAGTAAATTCCTCAGCCTTTTTAGATATTTTTTTTTAGCACTGCAGTTGAATAGAGTCGAAAAATTCACTTGAGAAGCTCGTTGCGTTAACTCCGCATTGTCATTTTGCTCAAGGTATAGATCGCACAGCAGTGTCAAGAGTGACGTGATCTATGTTTCCAGGACTAATATTATGTTCGCTCGTCTCCGGCTCAACTTGCGGGGTGCTCGACTGCATTCTGCTTGATTCGGATGACCTTGAAAGCCTTCGACTCGGGATTGCCGATCACACCCGAAGATGCTCAGCAGTTACGACCACTCACCCTATGTGCACACCCATTCATTTATATGAGCTGGTGGCCATATTCGTTTATACACATAGGTTATATCATATTAAAAATATTTATTTATCATTTTATTTGAAAATATTTTTGACTCGTCCCAAGATTGTACACAGAGTGCTACGGAACAATACAAAAGTGTCTCTTTTAGATACTACATCGGCTCTCAAGACCTCAATGTTAAGAGCCACCCAAATCTCTCACTCACTCACCTACATCCTGGTCTCCTCTCTTCGAGTAGAATTTATACACTATGCAAGAATCTGCTTATATCATTTATTGCCTCAAATGTCATGTAGCACTCGAATTATTAAAAAATTTAATTGTGGTGTGTACATGTGCCCAAACCAAGACCACCATGCGAGTAACGACCACTCTGCCTAAGTCATAATATAATTATGATATGGATCAGCATCTGCCAACATTTTTATAGCCATAGCTGGTTATGATCTAAGAATCACTACCACTAGGCCCTTGAAATGTGGTATGTGCAGAGCCAACACAGGTGATATACAGTCTTATCTTCCGTGCTCTTTGCAGCCATCAATCCACCATTCCATTAATCATCCGATCATTCTTTCAATATGTTGTTCAATCCTTCGATCAATCTCGCAATCATTCGTCAAATCTATCCATCAGTCTCGCAACCTTTGCAACAGTTATTCAATTATTCGATCAAGTTTTCCAACAATCTTTCGATCAATGCCGCATTCTTTCCAACAATCTTCCAATATTTTCGACAATCTTTCATTATTTTGTCCACTTCTTCGATCAATCTCGCAATCTTTCATCCAATCCTTCGATCAATCTCACAATATTTCCATCAGTCTTTCAATCATTAGATCAATTATCCGTTAATTTACCTATCTTTCCATCAATCTTCTAATCTTTCGATCAATTTTACAAACTTTCCATCCATTTTAAATTTTTCCATCACTCTTCCAATATTTTCATTAATCTCCCAATCTTTCCATCAATCATACGACCAGTCTCGCAATCATTCCATCAATCTTCCAATATTTTTTCTAATCCTTCAATCAATCTTACAATCCTTCCATAAATCTATCGATCAACCTCGCAATCTTTCCAACCATCTTCCAATATTTCCATCAATGTTTCGGAAGATTTCGCAGTATTTCCATTAGTCTTTCAATATTTCGTCAAATATTTCCATCAATCATTCAGCTATTCCATCAATCTTCCAATCTTTCGATCGGCACTCAATCATTCATTATTTATATCAATCCTCAATTAAAATCAAACCACCTGTTTGTCGTATGTTCCCCATACTTACTTATAGAAAAACCATTCTATCACTGACTGTCGTCACACATTTGTACTGGGCGACTAGATTAAAGTTTTATATGCAGTTCACTATCCATGCGTTTTTATACGTATAGTCTTTATTAATATTCTGCATTGTTATGATATGATTTATGATTCTTTCATCGTACCTTAATGGGACTATATTGACATAGCAAGATATCGATAAGAGTTATGCAGTGAACATTAAGGTTGTACAATACAATATTATTTCAATATAAACATGGTAGAAAATGCGCGGGGGTAGCTACACAAATATATTGAAATATTAATTTATATTAAAGTATAAGGATTTAACCAGCTACATTCTGAGTAAAGTCTAATTGGAGAGTCCCCACCTTGCTCATGATTCTGGAGGCTGATCAAGATGGCGGAAGTCGACGGCCGGACACACCCATCTTCAGTGGTCTTCTCGTTCCAATGGCCCGACGACAAAAAGACACCGCCCACGGGTTACACTGCCCTATATCGGCTGCGTTGTTCCCGTTTAGTGGTCGTTGGAGTGGGATTCTGTGGTTTGCGATTTCATAACTAATTTCAGCGATCACGGCCCGTGTCCTGGATAAATAAGTGAAGGTGTGATCAGGCAGGCCGCTCAGCTAAGGCCTGATCACAACTCGTAGCAGTATGTAGATATGTTCTTTAGTAGTCAAGTGCTCATAGCACCAGTTTTAATTTATAAGAAGGAAAATAGTTACGGCATGCAAAATAAAGAAAATAATTATTTTATAAACTTATTTTATTCTTATTTTGCACATTATAATCTCAGAAGAACACAGTTTACCGCACCATGCGATATAACCGCAAACCTTTGTTTCATTTAAGATTGAAGATATTTCATTAATGTGTGATACATTTCCACCCTGCTGCAAAGCGATCAAATGTTTGAGTCTATCAACAAGCTCCTTCGTGTCTTGGGGAAATGTGTCCTCAGCGTCTTCACGCCGCTCGTTGCAGGAAACCTGGTGGAGGGTGGGTCTGAGGATCGAGAGTGTCTCCGTCGTCTTCAGCGCCAACACTGTCTTAATGGTCATCTTCGCCTCCTACTATATCATGTTTACTTTTCCTTCCAGCAGGAGCCGCATGATAAATTATCAGTATTTAGAGCTCTTGGCCGTTTATTTTGAAGTTCATCGATTACACTTGAAAGTCTTGCAAGTGTATATTTCGCGCGAAGCGACTTAGCTTCATGATGCAGGTCACTCATTCAATCTCTAGCATTAACTGTCTCATCATAATCGCCCGTGCAATCAGTACCCATCGATGCGGCAGGAGTTATTGGCAGCAACACCTGCTGGCTCCCAAAAGACGGGTCCGTACGGATATTGGCGTGGTTCTTCAATGTATCGCCTTGCTTAAGCTGTCATGTGACCACTGCCATGATGTGTCGTCGTGTGAGAAGGACTCTTCATGCAGGTGGTCCTCTCATGTCGCTGAGGGTTTTGAACGAAGGAGAAAACTCGATCGCAGAATCGACGCTGTCGACAATCAGGCAATGATGATAAGGTCGTGGCTCCATGTTCGTTAAGGTCAAAGGCAGGCCTTCGTATTCACAAATCATTTCCGTTGTATGACGAAAATGAGAGTCCAAATTGAAGTTCACCTCATGGTATCAGAATGTCAACTGAGCTGCTGATGACTGTCATGTTTCTGTATATAATCACGATTTTTTTACCTGTGAATTTAATATTTACAACATAGACTATCGTAACTTATTACAAAAAAATTCCAATGCACTATTTTGTTCCCACCTCTGACCTCTTCAAAACAATCAATTCCTCTTTTAGCTTACATTTTTCAATGTATTTTATACGTATTTATTTACTCATAAGCATGTTGAGGAAAATTACGCAAAAAAAAAAATGCCAGAATTTTTAAAGTCCGAAAATGAATTAATATTTGTTTATACTGTTGGGTTTCAAACTCATGTCCGTACACTATACCTCACCTTTATATATCGCTTTAGTCTTTATATCAAGTGTGTATAAGCACATAAACATGCAGGAAACCATGTACAGATATCGTAAAAATGATAAAATCTCTGTTCGGTATTGGAACTGTGCGCCCAAGATTTCACTATAACATTTTTATTCTTCGTCCAAAACTTGTCTAGCTGCTTGCATTAAGTTTAATACTTTATGTATTTATATAGGACTAGCTAACCCTGCCACGCGTTGCTGTGGCATAAAAGATTTTGGTTATATTCATTTCTGTGAAATTATTTGAAAGAAGTATATGTATTTTCAAAATCTTTATTACTGAAGTACTTGTTTGTATACAATGTTTTTAGTTTTACCATCTTCCGTGCGTATGAATACGTTGTGTGGTTTTCCTACTCTAGAACACGACACATACAATTGGCAGTGCGAAAAACATTCTGTTTCTAAATATATTCCGCACATTTGCAATGACTGCCCTTGAGCTTTATTTATTGTCATTACAAATGCCAATCTGACTGGAATCTGTGTTCTTTTAAAGTGAAAGGGAATTTCTGATGGAATAAATGGAATTCTGGGAAGAAGCAGATCTTCTCCTTTGAAAGCACCTTTCAAGATGGTAGCTTCTATAGTATTGCCTATCATTTTTTTATTGCAAGGCGTGTGCCTTTGCAAAGTTTTGGTGGATTGATGTTACGAAGTAAAATGACTGGCATTCCTGTTTTAAATTTTAATATATGTGGAGGCAATCCTGGAATATCAAGCGAATTTAGAAATTCTGGCGGATAATTTACTGCTTCATTTTCGTGTAATGTTACATCCACAGATTTGTATGTGACATGTTCGCTTGTCGATAAGTATCGACATATATATTAGTATCGATATATGGAGCATTGGCGTACTTATAAGTATCGATATATCGTTATATCAATAAGTATCGATATATAATTTTTATATAGATAGATAGATCTGTTGCTAGGTTGCGACTTTACATTGTTGGCATTGCATTGTTGACGTTGCATTACTGACTAAGACGCTTCATGACGTGAAAGTATGGTAAAAATGAGCTTTTGCAGATTTAAGTACCTTTGTAGGTAATACAGATAAAAAATAAAGTAGGAAAAACACTCGTGGGAACGAAAGGAAGGTTTATAAAAAACAGAATGAAAAAAGGTTGATTTTTTTGGAAGTTACACGCGTCCGAACAAACTGACACAAGGTGTGTGTGTGTGTGTGTGTGTGTATATATATATATATATATATATATATATATATATATATATAGAGAGAGAGAGAGATTTATTAAAGCATTTTTCAATGAAGTATCACTTAGGTGGTTGACAGACTCAGACATTTGATCGGTTTGCAGTAAGTTAGAGATTTCTCACATATTGACAAGATATCTTCAATCATATGTGAACTAAGGGGTTATAATGTATGATGTGATTAACAGCTTTCTTCTAAGGTTTTAAGGTTCAAAATAAGAATAATTTTTTAAATAAAATAGTTGTTTTTCTTAATTTTACATGTCGTAATCTTTTTTCTCCCTATAAATTTTAAGTAGTTCTATGAGCACTCGACTTCTAAAGTACATATTTACATACAGTATATTAATGAAGACTTTAAGCATAAAATGCATGGATAGTGAACTGCATACAAAATACCAATGTTGTCGTCCAGGACAAATGTGTGACGACATTCTCTCTCTCTCTCTCTCTCTCTCTCTCTCTCTCTCTCTCTCTCCAGAAAATGGATGTGTTTTCAATATGTATGGACGGGGCCAGACGACAAACCGATGAATTTAAAGATTAATGACAGATCGGAAAAATAAAAGATTTATTGAAGGACTGATCGAAAGATTTATGGAAATATTGATTGTATTATTGAAAGATTGATGGAATAATTGTGAGATTGATCGAAGGATTGAACAAAATGTCGAACGATTAAAGGAATGGTGGATTGATGGCTGAGAAGAGCATGGAAGATAAGATTATCTGTCACCTGAGTTGGCTTCGTACATTTCATGTTTCAATAGTCTAGAACTAGTGGTTCTTAAATCATACCCAGCTAAACCAGCTATGCCTATACAAGTGTTGGTGGATGCTGATCCATGCCACGACTACAATATGACTGGCAGAGTGGTTGTTCACCGGGTGCTGGCCAATCACATTGGGGCCCCGTCATGCTACTCGTATGATTTGGTTTTGTCACATGTACATACTGTAATTACATTTTTTTAAAATCCCAACAGCATATCATGCTTGCATGACAGTTGAGGCAATTAATGATATTCTGATTCTAACACTGTGTAAGAATTTGACTTGAAGAGAGGAGATCAGGAATGTAGTAACTGAAAGAGAGACGTCCTTACATCATTGGCTTTCTCTCCTCTGGAGGAATGTAGTAACTGAAAGAGAGGAGACCAGGAATGTAGTAACCGAAAGAGAGGAGACCTGGAATGTAGTAACTGAAAGAGAGGAAACCAGGAATGTAGTAACTGAAAGAGAGGAGACCAGTAATGTAGTTATTGAAAGAGAAGAGACCAGGAATGTAGTAACTGAAAGAGAGACCAGGAATGTAGTAACCGAAAGAGAGGAGACCAGGAATGTAGTAACTGAAAGAGATAATTCTGCATGGTTCCGCGTTACTCTGTGTACAATGTCGGTACGAATTAAAAAAATTGTTTTCAGATCGGAAAATAAATACAGAACTTCAACTTGGCATATCCTGTGTGTTTAAAATCAGCATTGCCAATGGCTCTTATCAATGGAAGGGTATGCATACAGGGTTAGTGGTCGTAACTGCTGAGCTCCTTCCGGTATGACTGACAATTCCGAGTCGAAGACTGCAGAGCTCCCCCC
>NQII01000134.1:374322-388284 GCA_002778355.1 Clitarchus hookeri | reverse complement strand
GACGAAGACTGTCAGCCGCACAGCCGCCTCAATAACAAATATCGTATTATATTGTAAAGGGCTTATTAACGTCTCCAAGTGTTATTCCGGAAGGCTTATCAGGGGACGGCTTACAAACTAAATTATTTCCTAACTTAAATTAACAGCCATGCCTTACCTGGGATTCGAACCCAGAACCTCCCGCACCGCAGACCTCAACAAATGAAATTTAAAAAATATTTTATATTTTTTCTGTTTATTTTTATTCCTAGCAACGTTATTTTATATGGTATATTGAGTTAATGGTATAATATTGAAATTTATGTTTGAGGTTGTAATTACGATTGTGTGTATTTAATAATTAAGTTAAAGATCTGAAAACCTCCAGATATAAAGAAACCCCATAAGTGCAAAATAGTCGTGACGTTAGGTAAGAGGTGCGGTTACTGACGGCACGTAAACCACATGTCTATAGCATCATAACACTTGTTCACTTATCGTTTGTTTATATATGCAAGTATGGGTATAATACACCAGCCTTTAGCAGTTTACAGGTAAAATGTTGGTAGCATCGCATTACAACGTATCAAAGAAGAGCCATTCTCGGATCCAACGTGAACACAGCTACGGTTTTATATTAAAAAAAAAAAGATTGGCATAGATACAATGCAAAGTAAACATAACGAGCCGAGTGTTAACTTAAATTAGAATGTGCATTGTCGGCTAAGTGGCGGCATTTAGTCCAGTGAGCGGTGACACAGTTTTGTTTGCTGTCCGCAGTTCAGGGAGAGACGCTACGTGTTAGAAGTGGATGGACCAGGCGGTCTCAGTAACGTGCTCAACAGGAACAACTGTCCTTCCAACTTGATGCAAGCCATACAGCCTGCCACCAACGAGATTCCCATTCCTAGAGGTGACTGGTCCTTACACTTTGAGCTTTATACGGGATCTATCTAAACGAGAAACTCACTTCGGCTGCAGGTTAATCACGAAAACACGTACACGACCTATGTTCTGCAGTGAATATAAGCGTGGTACACGTATGTGAAGTTGGGCTTAAAGCACTAGTTTATTACAAAAGGTGGAGAAAATATTCAAGATGGAACACTGAGTGTCTTGATAATGTGTTACGGATCACAACACTTCTCTGTCGCTGTCTTCAAATTATTTCATGAAAATAATCACGGTTACTACCCTAATCTCCTTGACGCTGTAGCATAGTTGGTATTTCAAAGAAGGATTATCAATCCGCATGCCACAAATACCTTTACAATTTACGCAGAAGTCAATGTGCAGTATTAATAATTGCCTCGGTGTTTGTAGCTAATTAGTGCTTCAGGTCTAACATCAGAGATGCGTACCGCCCTTGCGATTGATTCATTTTACAATCGCAGGTCATTTATGTTTTTTCATATTATTTCCTCGTTATTAACTTGCTGTCAAAGTTTTTTCGGTTTAATTTAGATATATCCTGTACTTCTCTTCTCACTATAAAGTAACCAGAACTATTGTAGCAGTTGTTTCTCTTTCATCACACTGAGCTGTGTGTTTTGTTTCAGGAGACATACCTATCTCCGGCGACTGTGACACAGGTAATGCGATATTCGTACTCTTTCTCAATCTCCAGCATACTTTGTCTGGCTGGGCGTTCAAGAGGAAGCGACTCTATCATCAGCAAAGGCTATCGCATACTCGAAATGATTCAGATGTTCTGAAAATTTTCACAATTTCAGCTTCCAGATTTGTGCACCTAGTAGAATTCTGCAAAGTATCGTAGTTCTCGGTGTGGTCATTGCAAAGTGTCTTGAGAAGTCGAAATGAACTATCATATTTGCTCACAAAACACCGCGATTCGAAGTATGACCACTCAGATGCTATCTAGTACTTCGGAAGCCACTATTTCTGGAACAGTTTTATAACAATATCATTATTAAATTGTGGCAGTTCATAGATTACATGACCTCAATATTGCCAACATTCGGCTCTTAACATTACGGGATTTCCTGTGTAATTCGTAAACTTCCTGCCAAACCTGTGTTTCTCTGTGGTTTATACGACTGATACGTTTACTTGAGTGCGAGTGTGAAGTGGAGAGTTTTAGGAGGCTCTTAATATCGACGTCTTGAGAGCCGATGAGAATGAAGTGAAGTGAGTATGGAGCAACGACGGAATGCAAGGCTGGTGAAACGTGAGATCTCCCGAGAAAGCCCGCTGACCAGTGGCATCGTCCGGCATGATCGCCACATGCGGAAATCCGAGAGTGAAAATTATTTAATGTGACCATCCCTTCAAACTATTGTTATTATTATTATGTAAATATAGCTTAAGTGCTCTAACCAGTATGCCACCGCTGTCCCCGTGTACAGTCTGTGACACAGGAAACGGTGTTTCACTTAAGGTATCGTCTTCTATTATACCAACTTTCATTAAAGAATATTGTATATTTTTATAACATTTGAGAAACACTATTTACGAAAAGTCTGGTATCATTAAAGAAGCACAAATACGATGCTCCATGCAGATTCCAAATGGCATTTTCTGTGCTTAGTTATCTCTTCTGAATTCTCCTTGCCACGTGTCTTCGACTGTCCCAAGAAGTTAATACCTCGGCCTCCATGAAGAAGATGGGGCCGAGGTGGTACAGTGGCTAGAGCTCTCCAAGGCAAGCTGGGTTACATTCCCAGCAGGGTCGCTCCAAGATTTCCGCACATAGGAATCGTGTTGGACGATGCCGCTGGTTGGCAGGTTTTCTCGGGGATCTCCCGTTTCCTCCACCCTTGCAGCCCTGCGCTATTCCATACACTCAACTCGCTTCACTCTCATCTGCTCTCAAACTCTCCAGTGCACTCAAAGTAATTAACACAACGGTCTCTATGAAGTCTTTGGAGGTGTATCNTTGGCAGGTTTTCTCGGGGATCTCCCGTTTCCTCCACCCTTGCAGCCCTGCGCTATTCCATACACTCAACTCGCTTCTCATCTGCTCTCAAACTCTCCAGTGCACTCAAAGTAATTAACACAACGGTCTCTATGAAGTCTTTGGAGGTGTATCGGTAAGCAAACGCCTTGTTGTTAGGCAACCTGTCTCACCGCCGTGCAATGCGTGCGCAGGATTGGCTGCAGTGTTCAGGCGCCGAGAGCGTGTGTGCCTCGAGCAGTGACATGACAAGCAGTCCAGCTCTGACTAGAAGAACTTGACAAACCAGTCACCGTACTAGTGACGGCTGGTTCTCCTTGCACACTTTGCCTCTGAAAATTATCATCATTGCCATGTCGTTTTTTTTATGATTAATCAGTTGAAAAATATCGACGTGATAAGCCACGAAGCACAAACAAGAGCGGCATAAAAATGAACTTCCCGGAGAGACACTAGCTGCCAGCAGCAATGTCCGCTAATTCTCCCGCGTGCAATGTCTGGAGTGACTCGGCCGGTACAGAGGCAAGCAGTCTAACCACTGCACCACCGTGCCCACCAATGCTCACAGATACTGCCCTCACTGTGTGAGTCCTGTATCCCTTCATCCTTACTAATACCTTTGTGTCTTCAGGAAACTATAGAAGCTCGTGTAGAGACTGGATCATTTTATATCAATTACGTCGAACAATTGCTATGTTTGGATCACGGTAAGTAGAATTGGACAACTGTAATTAACTTTCTTGTCACATCATTTTGCATTGTTCTGCCACATAAATATCACAACTGCTGTGAACCGTCTTTGATAATAAAACGTTTTGTCGCCTTGTCTTCATTTTTGGTCAGAAATGTTGCTGTATCGTAGCCCAGTTAGCGACATATCGCCCAGTCTGGTTGGTGACCCTGGGAGAAGTTCAGCCTACGTCATTACTGTTCGATAAGCCCGCGCCGCGCATGTGATGAGCACATATCGCTCAAAGAACCTGTATCACCGTAGTCGATAAGTTTGTAACGGTAAGTTGGTCGTGATCGCAGTGCGTGCGTTTGTTCGTAATCTGGGGCAGGTTGACAAACGTGAAACTGAAGATGTAAGTTCTTGTTTAAGTAACACTCTGTGAACGTTGTGTGTGCTTGATACATTATGAGTATGTGATAACTATAGCTGGTTCCTTTCTTACAGATGCTCTGCTGATGAAGACACTGACTCAACTGGTGTCCCACGTGGCAGAACTGCGCAATCAAGTGGAGAGGCAGGTGTGTGCCATTATACTCGCTAACATTCTCCTCTTTTATGTTTCAATTATCAAACAATACTCATACAAATACTAATTACGATAATATTTTATCTCGTAAAAATGTTTTCGTTACATTTTCTATTTTACCTTGATATTGCTATTTTACTGTAATTTTTTTAAAGCTTATTTATATCCACAAATATTAAAACCATTCATGAAGAAGACACCAGTCGTTCATACTACTATATGGTACTATTTTCCAAAAGCAAATAGGGTTATATTTAAAAAAATCTCCAAGACTTTCGCTATAGGTTACCTCTTTTTGTCATGATACAATTCACAATAACATGTAAAAGAAAAAATGTTAAATGACTTGACTGGAACGTATCTTAAGGCTTGCAACAGACCTGGATATATCTTGATATATCTGGATATGCAGAAATCATAGAACTGAATGCATGGCAGTTACTACAGTACAATAGACGTGTGGCGTAGATTTCACGAATTACATTTACATGTTTCCTAGCCAGTCAACACGTGAGATGTCATTAGCTAATCAAGTCGAATTTGGCGACAAAAATACGCAAACACCCTTCTGAAATATTTATTACGTACAACATAGTTGTTGTGTAAACATACGTGAAAATAAATTCAATTCCTTGTAACCGTAAGTAGAAAATTTAATTTAAAAAAGTACAGTTCATTAATGATTTGTTTGAGACAGTATCTGTGATATTTTGGTTTCCGAGCGCGCATAGTGCGGTGTTGGTGAAGTTGGTACCCCTGCTACAACGCCTTTCCACACGTTGAATGCAAATGCGTCACGTAGTTCAGCAGTTTATGAAATTGACAACTAAAATACAGTAGGCTTACGTGCATCTAGCCACGAGGAGGAAAAAACTGTTTCCAGAAAATTCCGAATTGATCATGAACTGGCTGTAGAGTACACATCTCGACCAGCTGGACTGCAAATTCTGGAATTTTATTGAATACAATTTATTATAAATGGCAACTCTCAGCGCCTTTTACACTACAGATATCGCCATAGTTGTTAGAATAGTTGAAATGTAAAAGCCTGGCTATTTGCAGATGACGCTATACCAAGCAAAGCCGCCCGGCGTGTTGGTCCAGACAGCCTCCGCTGCCAGCTCACATCACCGGGCGGCTACATTTCTTTGACGAAAAAAAAAAACCAGCCGAGGTGACATACATACCAAACAAATTTGCTTACATAAGTGGGTATGTACATTTTCAGCTATCAACAGGAACCAATAAAACTCTTATTAGATGCGGAGACTTACACAACAATTGCAGTGCCACATCCGTATAAAGTCTAGTCGCGGTTTCTTTACACTTTTTGAATCAAACCTTTGAAAAATCACCCCATGTATGACTTGCTTGGTTGTTTCGCCAATATGTCATGCATCGCGAGCATTTTATACTTGTGTTTATAAAAGTACCTAACTTCTGGAGAAATTGAACTTTTAATTATATTACATATATAAATTTTAATATTTCATTTATAATTAGTACGAGTAAAATTATAGAGAAAATAAGTGTGTTGGTGCAGCCTAGTAATAAACAGTTATCATGCAAAGTATTATTAGACTGAGTGCGCACGAATGCGGAGCGCTGTCCCTTGGGTGTGAGATTCCTGACTTTGTTTGCAAGAGGCGTCGGGCTAGTCTGCAAATAGAACTTCAGAAAAGTTGCAAGTAACAGTAAATGGAATACAGACCTTCTTCACGTGTAACGGACCAACTGCATGGTAAAAGTCTTTGTCAATAGTTCATTCGTAATTAAGGCTTCTTAGATAATTATGTTAATTGCATTGAAGGTTTAAAGCGTACATGTTATCTGCTCGAAAAATATGCAAACGTAGCAAAACTACTGGACAACACTAGGTAAGACCTCGCAGTTATAAGTGTTATCATTAACATAAATCACGCGAGCGAGACCAGGAGGAAATGAGGCGTGCCTATAACTGTGATTGACTCCACTTGAAGTCGGCATTGATAATTTTCACATTTTTGAATTAATATGCGTCTAATAATATATGCCGTGTTCTTTTTTCCTCAGAGAACCGAGTTGTACCATATTCGTCAAGTACTGGACAAGTGTGATTTCTGNNNNTATATATATATATATATATATATATATATATATAAAAGTTGAAGTTTCCATTGAGAGTATTTTCATGTTAAGTGTTATTCGGTTAAGATCAGAATGTTCACACACAATGAGAAATGTCAATGACGGACAGCCATTATTACGTTCTTAAAAAATGGCAACTAACGTGGGAATCTACACGTAACTGTTTTCCGCTTCTGAGGCCGAGAACAACTTACCTCAAATTTCTTATTACTTAAATTGTTAAATTTTCTTTATTGTTCTACTATATTGAGAAAGGAGTCTGAAAGTAGTCGAAACAGATAATAATTTCGTGTTTTAATGACACTTGGAAAAAATTAATTTCCACTACTTAATTACATAATATTATAATATGTAGACACTAACTCTAACTTATCAGAAATTAGTTTATGAAATGCATCCTTTTGAACAGTGTTGGTGGGCTGCAATGTGACGTGTATCGAGTGCCTCGACGCTGATATATGCCAGAGTCTGAACTGGCGTGCAGTGTTCTTGTCATGTTGCGTGTATCTAAAGAACTTCAGGCGGTGAGCCTATCATTGAGTTGGTGGAAAGTGTGTAGCAAAGTTCACTACCAGCTTCTATCGTAGTTTCGCTTGTGTCTGATTAGTTTGTTTCAAGATACAGCAGTCTGCGAAACACCTTTTTAACAAATTTGGAGGACTCCGAAATAATAATTGTAGCATGTGTGATATCTTAAAAGTACCTTTCTGTCCTCGTCTTGGATACGTCATATTTTCGCAGGTAAACATACCGAGGACACATTTAGTATTTTCTTTAAAAAACAATGTTTGAAACCATTGACGGATCTCGAGGTTACACGAGGGGTGTGACACTGCTCTATAATCAAACCATGTGCTCACCAGTAAACCTTACGTTTTATTGCTACATTAAAATTCCAATACATAGTGGATAGTCTATCAAAACACTTTTTAGTTAACGTATTAATTGAGCACTATTAATAATGAACTAGTTTCAAGAATGATATTTGATCGAGTGTAAAATGAAGCGGCAAGGGTTGGAAAGTGTAGCCTTAGTTTGTATAGTGGTGTGTGGAGTGGCAGAGTGCTGCAGTGTGCATGTGTGTGCAGCCCTGTCGACGTTCAGGAGACCGACATGCGCCAGCACCCCCGCACCCTGCTTCCCCGGTGTGGCGTGCCAGGACACCGCGGAGGGTGTGCGCTGTGGTCCATGCCCACGAGGCTACGTGGGAGATGGCCACAGCTGCAAGCCTGGCATCACGTGCGAGCAGCGACCCTGCTACCAAGGTACTCGCCACCACTGCTCCATGCAACACCACTATCGCATTATCCGCATTCACCTAGCAGGCCACATCATCTGTTCACTTGTCAATCAATACTTTTAATGAACAGGTCACCATTTGCCAAGTTATGCTGATGACGTGTGGGGCTGGTGCGGAGAACGTGTTGGCTTACTAGAACACTGCTAATGGATGTGCTGGAAATACACACAAACTCCTCACAAGCTAGCCACGCGAGATGACGGAGGTTCGCTCTGGTTTTTCTTCCCCGGCTCATGTAGTTTTTCTGCCACATTCTCGTGCACACCCTGACAGTTATGTATAAATAATCTCTCGCTCCCCATACCTTACCATACGATTGTTATAGTCAAACTTGTATTTCTCACATGCACTCATTACGTCCTGATAGGCCTCATCGTCATCAAAAGCCAATTTTTTCTAATGGAACGTGCGTGGCCTTCAAAATATTTAAGCGATTGTGTTTAATTCTCTGGGAAAGTAGTGTAAAGACACTGAATACCTTTCCAGCATTATCTTTTGGATGAATACAATCCTCCCTCACCACAGCAGCAATGTCTACTCCCTGTACAGTTACAATACCCAACCTGTTGGGTCAAAAATCATACACCGAGTCAATGTTGGCACCCTTTACACTCTTTGGTTCCTGCACACGTCAGTCTAGATCCCAGTAAATATCCTGGGAGCTCAACTTATGAGCGATTCACAGAGTGATAAGGTTGTGTCTGCCATGTTACAAATTGTCTCTCCCTGAATAAAGAATTCCTTATTTCTGAATTATCTTCTTGATTATAAACTGGGCCTCTGGTGTCTACCACATGGTATAAGACATTCACACGGTGCTCAGGAATTGAAGATATCTTTTGTTTATTCAATAACACATTGGCCTTTACACATCTCACCACACCCATAACAACTTCTCTGATGAACAATAGCAGCAGATAATCAGATGGCCACGTCCTAGGGAGCCCGTTTAATCCCACGACTGTGGCAGGGTCAGTGATCAGGATGGGCTAACCTCTCTACTCATAAACTGACCTCTCCTTTGTCCTATTTATTGAATAACTCAAATCCCTAACCACACTCAAAACATACCCAGGCAGTATCTCTGTTGTCACGTCTACATTGTTCAGCTCATAGACATGAATATATGAATGTAAAAACCCAAACTAAATCACCATGGTAAAGATCACAAATGAACACGAAGAAAAATAACTGCAGCAAATTTAAGACTGAGGGGCGTACTTACCGCAGTATTGTTTGATTTCATTGGTAGATTTCTTTTGAAAACTTCAACCATATACATGCCTGACTCAGGTCACCAGCAGATGTGAGTAGGTATGACTTGTATGTCCGAGCTCAGGCTTCAGGCTATGGTGCTGTGGTGCGGGTCAACGACCTCGGGTGCTGGCTAAGTTGGGTGGGTGTGACCTTGGCTGTGGCATTAAGGGCTGCCGCTGGGTCATCTACATCTCAATATTCAATAAACGTAACCTTAAAATATTAGAATAACCACATTTTTTTACGATGCATAAAATATAAAAAAATGGTAACATTTTTATTTCCAATTAAACATTTTTAAAGACATAACATCCTTCTCCCCTTTTCATTATTTACTCGCATATGCTCCTCTGCTATCTGGGAGCAACCTCCAGAGTTTGTCCGCTAGAGTGTGCTGAATGGCACTTGTTCTCTGCATCAGAACGTTCAGCGCTGTTGTCACCTGTTTCCACCAAAAATATAATGTTCTGCTCCGACATATTTTTAATGGGGTATAAAGTCTGTGAGGTATCGGATTTGTGTTTTAGCAGCATACGTATGTGTAAAACATAGTATACAATGTAGGTCTCTACTCCCTAGGATTATCAGATTTATTAAATCTATGTTCTTGTTTAAAAAAACTTTATCGTCCAGTTTTAAAACAAATAAATTGCTAGTGAAATTATATGTAAAGTATGGCATGGCTGTACCATATACAATTCTTTCTTTAAAATTATTGTGGCTGCAACAATTTATGAAAGAAAACTACTTTTTTTTAAATCCCAAAGTTGTTCAGTCTAAAACCTTTTTTATAAATTCATTGCGAAACTCAATGTACAGTATTAACCACCGAACATCACATAAGACATCATATGTACCTAACACAAGCAGACTTCAAACAGACTTCAATTGACTTGGAGAGGCCCAGCCCTTAGACATTAATTCCTGAAACATTACTGAGACATTGCTCAGACATTCCTCGTTCATTCATGGGGCCACGGTGTGTAGTGGTCAGACTACTCGCCTCCAAACTAGGCTAACCGGGTTCGATTCCTGGCGGGTTCGCTCCCTGATTTTCGCATGTGGGAATCGTGCTGAACTATGCTGCTTGTCGGTGAGTTTTCTCGGGGATCTCCTGTTTCCCTCACCCTTGCATTCCAGCTCTGCTTCATACTCACCTAACTTCACCCTCATTGGCTCTCAAGACCTCGATGTTAAGAGCCGCCCAAATGTCTCTACTCCTCTCCGCTCGTTCATTCATTCCTCAGATATTCATTCTTCAAAACTTTCGCAGATATTCCTTAAATTTAACTCGCCAATCGAAGAACAAAAATATTTCAAACAATCGCAACCTTCTTTGTGCACTCGTGTTTGAAATGTTAAATAAGCTTCACAGCCAAGCACCTACATCATATCATTGAGAAAACTCCCGGAAAAGTTGTGTGACACAGTACAAGAAATAAAACCTGCACTTGCTTAAAATATACTTTCATTTCCCACCTATTACATCTCTCAGATACTCGCAGTTTATGGATAATACATTATATTTGCGCTCCATGTAATAAACACCAGAGTTAGTGAAAACACAGACAGTGTGCTATATTTCATAGTGTCCATTGTTCAATCGTTATAATACCTTACTTTCGACAGCATTGGATGTAATTACATGAATAGCATAAGATTTACTTATTTCTGAAACTATGTAAACACTTAATCTAGTGTCCGTACGCTCGCAGTGTAGCTGCAGCAATCCTGGCGTGTAGAAACTAAGGATGTACCACCGTGCAGTAGTGTTTCAAATAAGTACTAAATATATCATAGCATCGATGAGATGTAAGAGTATGGGAAATACTAACCAAGAAAGGAATCCAAATAATGCAAAGTACCTTTACAACAAGTTGGCTGCGAGCAAAGCATGACATATGATAAGACATGAACTGGCAGTATGTAAGAAAATGCAGTTCTCAGAAGGGGATATGGTCACTCCTGACTGCGGTACAACATGCACACTATCTGTTCATGCTCAGTATGAGGTATTCCATGAGCTCTTGCGATCGGTGCTACAAGAGGAATCGACCATGACTGTCAATTGCTGTCCTCTGCGAGCCATCTCCACGTCTAGGTTATAATGGTTCAAACTACTACGATATAGTATATCTGCTTGTGACAACTAAACAAGTGCCTTGTAAACTACAGAATTCATCATTTTCTTTTGTTTGTAACACCTGAAACTGTGAATTTATGTGATTCTTAAAAGTTTTTATTTGTGTTACATAAACTGAAAAACACTTCTTCATTTTCTCATAGAGTTCCAGCAAATCCAGCAGGTATTAATATCGCTACCAGACTTAGGTTTAGAAATACCAAACCCAAATTGTAGTGTAGCTTACATTCTGGAGGGGAACAAATGTCTATAGTTAGTGGAGCTCTTGTTCGGTATTTAATTATCGGTACAGTGCTTGTAGTTTTATATTATTTTCTTTCAAGTTACTTGGCTACTGCACTTTGTAAAAACATTGAATCGAAGGTACTTCATATAAAATGTTAAACCAGATATACTTGTTTAATAATAGTAGTATAAAGTTAATAACCCTAAACTATATGGACTTCAATTAACAAATCCGTTGAATTACGTAACTGCCATCAAATTAATTATTTATTGATTACTGCTGCTAGGTGTTTTGAAAAAATACCTAAGAGTAACAAATTTCTATAGCTTTTATTATGTTGTTAATTAAAAAATAGTGCTCAAATTCTGGTTTGCATTTAAAATTAATTTATTTATTTTCATTGTATAACAAATAATGGATTTATATTATCCTGCATACTCTTATATTTTTGGAAGAAATACAGTCTAAACGCATTTGTTTTAATGGTAGTAATTTAGAAGTGCTCACCGCTTGCGAACAGAACATCACTTAGCAGGTCTTGTAATAGTTTACACACGAAAATGGAGTTTTGTACGAGATTATTATTAACACCTATATTAACTTAGACTCGAAAAATATCAGAACATCATAACCATGTATGAAAAAAAACTGTGTGTGGATTTCGCTGTTAAAATACAAGAATATTGTAAATTAGTAATGTTCATCTTTACAGTCTAAGGCCACCAAATTTTGTGCATTTTGAACTGATGATGTATAAAAAAGTTTCTCTTGAATTTGAGTTTAAAGAAAATACAAACTTTCATCGCATACCTGGAAAAGTGAGACAGTTATCTCGGGAACAAAAGATCATAAGCCAAAATTAACAAACAATTTTGAAAAAATTATTATAAGTTGTAAAGTGCAAGTAATTGAAATGTTAAAACTGATGTTCTCAATATTTGAGTGTGTCGAGTCCACATCACGATGGCGGGAGTCCAGCGAGCTAACCACTCAGTCATTGCGGCCCCTCGTTCATATAAAATGTTAATTCTGAAAGTAATTGGCTGGAAGAACGCATAATACAGGGCGTACTAACAAACTTATTTCAGCTAGATTATTTATTTTTCTGTGAAGAATGTGAGGAAGGAAACCAAATCAATTGCGAGGCATGTGAATGCAAATTTTAAGTTATTTACTATTTTGACATTAAAGTTCGAAAAATTAGAGTTGTGCCATTAATTTTCTCTGCATTAGGTATCTGAATTTAGTAACAATAAACTGCAAATGTTTAAAACATTTAATAAGATCTATTTTTGATGTGTTTGTTTAGTTGGTGCAGTGTGATGGAAAGCAGAGGTTGGAATGCAATTTCTAGTTGAGAGGGGCTGTGTTCACTGTACGCAGAACAAGCTGGTCTATCGTCCTTGTAGAGTATGTAGTAAGTGCATGATGTTGATTTTGGCAGGCGTGCAGTGCTACGACACGGTGGAAGGGTTCCGCTGCGGCCCGTGTCCCGCGGGCATGACCGGGGACGGACGGCGGTGCAAGGGGAGGCGGGGCTGTGACTCCAACCCATGTCACCCTGGTCAGTCCAACTTCCTCTTCAGACGACAACATCCCTGCAGTCTTTGTGTTGTAGCCTCTAAACTTTTATATCGATACTGAATCATTGTTCATTAACGTATTGACATTTTATTAAGGGCAACTTTGCAGCACCACCCATTCTCATTTAATGGTTACCAATTTTGGTTTATAAGGAAAACCGTAATTTTCTGGAATTCTTCAAGCATTCTATGGAAATTAAACTGGGTTAGTGATACAAAGTTGCCCTCACAGATAAAAGTTTCCCGAAATGACTGTAGCTAAGCTATATTTCTATATAAAAATGTTAAGTGCTTTGATTGATCATATATAAAGATGCAAAACTATGAACGATTAAATAGTCTAACACAATAAATTGTAATCGCATGGATTAATTTTTCAATCATTATAACAATGATGTGTGTAGGTAGACTTTTAGGAGATAATTTGATTGTGTTGTTGGTACGTTGTAGCGTAGCTGGTAAAAATGCAAAAACTTACAAATGATGTTCTCAAGCATTTCCTAAGAACTGCTGTGATTGAGATTGGACATCGCCCACTAGTTATGGCACGTATTGCCGACAGTGTTTTAAGATGGACAGCTAAGGGTCTGTATAGAGTAAAGATTCACAGTTGCCACAAAGCATATCTTCATATCAAGTTATCTAACAGGGTTGCCACTCTTGTTTCTTATTAATTTTTTTTATTACGCATGATTGATTTCCCTGAATGGTTTATCAATGTACATTCAAATTCAATTGAAAATTTCGCCGTTTGTTGTTATGGGAAACACCGTTATGTTCTAGATATTCTCGCTTTAATTTCAAGGCAAAGTATTCCCATAGGTGCCCACAGGTGGGCATTGTGCTTAACACTTGAAATCACATCTCACAGTTACTGCAGCCATAGGCCATCAAGAAATGTTCTACATTATTCACTGTAAATATAAAATAATTATAGTTGTAATAATATCTGACAAGTACATATATGAGTTGCATGGTGGTCGTGTGGAACACTCCATACGCTGATTGGCATGCATCGCCACAAATGTCATAGAATGTGATGGATGCTGAGCGCTGCTATGAAACAATGGTAGTACGTGAGTAGTAAGTGTGGTGTCAGAAGCCAGTAGATGACCAGCCCTCTGTGGCGGTTCTTCTCTACATCACCGCCACAACTCCCCTCCCAACCTCCGCT
>NQII01000134.1:340838-374287 GCA_002778355.1 Clitarchus hookeri | reverse complement strand
CACGCTACTCCCCTCCCAACTTCCACAACTCCCCTCCCACCCGCCGCTACTCCCTGCATGTTCAAGGAAGAGGAAGGGATGGCAAGCAGTCATTCCACGTTATCATCTTCATCGGATCAGGAAACATTTCACTACTACACTCTCACCTTCCAGAGTGCTGAGGGTGTAATCATAAATGAACAACATGAACATTTGGTTATTTCTGTAAGCATACATAATTGTGGCCAAGTATTACTTTATCTGGCCAGGCTTAGTATTTTGTTGGTTTGTGGCAAACATTCAAATAACAGAAACGTAAGCACATTACAGAGTTGTGTTTCAAACACCTAAGGTAAGGTTACAACGTTGTGATAAATAAACATATCTGATTTTCAAACTATTAATTTCGTCAGAAAAACAGTTTACGATTAAAACGTATAAATTTCACACGTCCGATATTTGCCATCACAGACACACTGCTCCAACATTACGTAATGGCAACAATCCTCTTTCACACACAGCGATCATGAGGCACATTATATTATATTTATTTCTGCCGTATAAAAAAAAGTATCACATCATAACTTGCCTAGGTAGGTTCCTGCGCTTCTTTCTGAAGCACAAACATGCCATGTCATCTCACGCCGCCAGTCGCCACTACTGCCAACTTCGGATTTGTAACCGTCCCGCCATCACATCTACATATATTTTAATAAGTAGTCAAACGATAAAATCTCGTTTCAGTTGTAAACTACAAATTCAAAAATTATGATTTTTGCTGTAATAAGTACGAAATATGCTAAAATCGAAAATAAGTATAATGCTCAGATGGTATTCTTAGGGCTTAGGAACCCACTAAAATAGTAAAACCATAAAGGAAGAAAACCTCGGAGAAGGAAAAATAGATTAGCACCGCTTATAAAATGTTTGCCATACTAGATAACAGACAAATATAAACATACGCCGTAAAACGTTGGAACAAGAGTATAGAGTTTTTCTCACCGTGTGAAACTCTTGTATTTTTCTCCGCACAGCACAGCGTGTAAAATTGTCTACTTCAATTGAATTCTTGTGACATTTTCTTACCGTTTGGGATTGAAAAGTCTAACTTGTTTTGCTGTTTACTTTACCCTCTTCCACAATTAATTTGTCCATTGATTTTGGAAATCCTGTTGCGGCACTTGTAAATTTACTATTCAACATGTTGGTTTACTGAGATAAGTTACAACAATGTGTACGAACTCTCATGCTTGTCGCTGTAGCAAGGGTAGAGAAAGCATATTTTCCCAGAGAGGTTCCGCCGTTTAAAGAGGCTTTTCTTACCACACCAACTTGGTTACTATGCCCACGCCCATTACAGAGCGAAGGAGGCCTTGGTCGCTGTTAGACCACTGTTACTTCTATTAAATATATAGATGCAGACCGGCGTATGTTATATAATTATTGTCTCTACGCGTAAGCACCTGAACTAGCGCGCAGTTTGTTCATCGTGTTCGTAGAACTTCAGGAATTTAAGCAGTGATGGTCTAATGTTATTGTATGCGACTCTATAGTAAAGCCCAGTGTATGCCTCTATTGTATGCGGTTCGTATATTTTGAGATACAGTAATATAAAAAATCAATTTTTAGATATTTTTTACGTCATGGAAATAATGTTTACAAAATGCATGGTATCTTGAAAGTACCATTCCATCATTGTCTGTAATGTGTTTTACTTTCGTAGGCAAACCTATTGAGGGGACGTTTTATAGTTCCATCAAAAGACACATTTTTCAAATAGGGTGCAATGCATTTCAAGCATCAGGTAGACAATCGCCTTAAAAACACGCTACAGTTTTATTATTAAGTTAAAATTTATAAAGTTGTTTTGGAAATGTTGTAGATAATTGTGTTAGTTAACTGTTTTTATTCAAATTGTTATTTTTTTAATGAACCTAAAAATGTAATGAATTATTACATAATTCTTGCCAATGCATATGTAATGGACATTACTGTTAGTTTAAAATAATAAACCCTTGTATCGTATATGTAGCTGCCATATAGTCTTGTAATCATTTTGATAGACAGGGAAATGCTTTTGCCTATTTCATAGAAGTCTACTTATAGAATACAATGTCTTGTGATACTCGCCTCATCCCAAATGCATGCATTAAAATATGTTCGATAATGAAGTAAAAGTATAAACTAAATGCAAGTGTTATTTTGTGAGATGGTCCGAAAGTTACAGTAAACATGGAATTACGGTATATCGGGGACGCGTGTAATTCCAG
Source organism: Clitarchus hookeri (assembly GCA_002778355.1). Classification (NCBI taxonomy): domain Eukaryota; kingdom Metazoa; phylum Arthropoda; class Insecta; order Phasmatodea; family Phasmatidae; genus Clitarchus; species Clitarchus hookeri. Next base: position 372,038 of record NQII01000134.1, on the reverse strand, counting down.
TGGGATCCTTATAATCACGATGTGGTTCGGAGACTCAGTTCCCCGCGGCTTCTGTACTACAATCACCAGACTTTCAATCAATTGAGAATGACGCTTCTCAGAAATTATGTGATTGTAAGTGCATGGTTCACTTCCACGCATGACATTTCTCTAAATATAAACTAATGCAATTGACTAGGCATCTTAATGTAAATAAAAATTAAATTTTTAAATTAATAAACCCTAGTAGATCATTTTAAAATTTATCATTCTTTGACAGACACATATTTTTCAATTGTTTTGAAATGATTTGAAATATTTTTTTGTGCAATTTTCGATTTAGTGTCAGTGGACCTGGATATCTAGTTATGTTGCAAAGTATTGCATGCAAAGCGCCTTTCAGAAGCAACTAATTTCACTTCATTTGAACCGAATGCCTTACCTCGGAAATAAGATATAATTCAAATGCTTTCCACAGCATTGTTAACTAATGTATGCTTCACAGATTGTACATATCGTGGTAATTCTGATTTTCCACCATTGGTTATTGAAATCGAGTTATACTTCAACAGCTGCATCTAAATTTTTATGTTACAATAAATTTATTATCTGTGTATTGAAAAACTAAAATTGTGCAATTAGTTACAACACTACGAGCTCACAAATTATATAAATTTCCAATGGTGGTTTAGGTGTAAAAAGCGGGACTTTTCGCAAAGCAGTTGGCTAAAGAAGTACATTCGATGATTTTATTTGGCCTCTCGCATCCTGCAGGAGAACACTTAAAAAACGGCTCTCCTGAGAATTGCAGGATGTCTAGTCACTCTGCTCCATACTCATGTCCTGCAAAGGTGTGCCGGACTTATGTAGATTATATGGAGGTTAGTTGTACCGTGTAACTCGGGCCGTCAACAACCGTGCCGGACAGATCCTGTAGAGCTACTGTGTAACTCATCCCCTCCACTTCCTGAAGTGCTTGTCACGTGACTGCTCGCTGGCACTGGGGTCTGCGCATGTTCTTATGTTCCTTGCCCTACTATACCGAGTAGGTTTTCCCATTACCATACATTGTAGCCCCTTCACCACTAGGGTAACTCCGGAGACACTTCAACATCCCGTCTAGGGAAAGATTCTCTAAACCAAGTTCTACTTCTCTTCTGAGCCCACACTCAGGCAGGAAAATATCCCAGATTAATTCTTCACCAAAATCTAAGTGCACAATTTCAGCAAGAATATTTCACAGTCCCAAATCACTTCTGCCGAAAAACTATGTTTATGACTTTGTTCTGCTGAAGTGAAAGTAGAGTTGCTGACGGGAAAGCCTAAGAGTCGTGATCATACTTGAACATGATGAATCCTTGCTAAGCCGCTGGTCCCAGCTCGCCACGCGACCTACACACCCCATGTGAACCCCGCGCCTAGAGATGAGTTGAGTTGAGAGAGTTGTGCAGGTCTTGAGGAGGTGTTGAAGGTGGTGCGAGTCGTGACTGCGAGTCTTGTTGGCAGGTGTACAGTGCACGAGCACAGACGAGCTGCCCTACTACCGCTGCGGAGGCTGTCCTCCAGGCTCCAGGGGCAACGGCTCTCGCTGCCATGACGTGGACGAGGTACGCTCCCATCTCACCTGCCCTTCCCAAACTGACCAACTTCTATCACTCTTCTACCAGTCTTGTACCTACTAAGTACTAGGGCTACGTTATAAGTTTTGAAAAGTTATGCTCAAATAAAACTGTAACATTTCAAGAGTGCTGCCAATCAAGCCTGCAGTCACCGAGTTTGAATAAGGAATCAGCATTTAAGAAATTCCTTCTCAATGCATCAATTTTAAAGATAACGTCTTCAAACAAAAAGTATTCTGCGTGACATTCCCAAAGGAATACTTGCACGTTTAAAGTGCTGGCCAATGTATTTTTTTATAAAATGTAATGTTAAAACTTACGTGTTTCAAAAATCAATGAATAAATTTAATTATTTGACATTATTTTACAAAATGTTAGTTTTCTCTGAGAAAGTCTTGTAGAACTTTAGTGTACCCAGCGGCATCTGAAGCAAATATTTGACGAGTAGACGAAGTCAGTTGCTCAGTTTCCCAATCCCCTCTTTCCCAACCTCTCAAAAAAATTAAATAAATTTTTTTTTCTATTTTTAATTTTTAAGAAATTTATGAACTTGGCAAAAATAATTAATTATTTTACTTTTTTTTAATGCTCAACTTATGACATACATTAGGAAAAAATGTTCAGTCAAAACTTGGTCAAATTGTTGCATGCCGTCGAACCTGTAAGCCTAATCGCAGTTATCACACCTTGGCTGGACCCCTCCCACCGCAGGCACAGGCGTGAGGTGACTTGGACGGGGATTGGTTTGCACCTAAGCGAGTGTAGAAAACTACCCGCCCAAACGACAGTTGTCATTTGAGAACCCGGCCTGGCTCTACCACCACCCACTAACACACCCTCGTGTGCACAGCCACCTCATGTAGCTGCCATGGAGTGGGGTAAGGAAGAGCAGTGTGTAACCTTCCACACACTCCTCATGTCCACCATGCGGATATATGTTGAGTTTCAGACCCGCAAAATGCCAGTTGTTATTCAACCATCATCTGCTTAACTCCAACAAACACTGCGATTCTCTGCCACTTGCACCACTAGCCAACCCTTAATTCAGGACAAGCAATATTTAGCACTAAGAGGCATACTCACCCGCCTAATCACGACTAAATCTGCGACTCATGCGCGTAAAGACTATTAGACTGTTAGTAGTCACATTAGACAGTAGTAGTTTTACATGACTGAGGCCACTCGGTAGTATGGCTCAGACTCTACATGGGTTTTATTGAGATTGCCATTAGAGAATCTGACAGGTTGAGCTTCCCAAAGTAGAGCACTGATAATTCTGAATAAACCCTGCAGCACTTTATTCCGGAGTTTTCGACAAAATATTGGAGAGAGAACATTCCTGCTCGTTAACATGCTGCCACATTTTGCTCGATTTAACCCGGTAACGTACCACATCCACAGTGACTCATTGGCGAGGAATAGGGGAACCAGATACACACATTCGGATAGAAACAAGACAATTTCTGCAGCGGGTGATTGTGTTAAAAGGAAAAGGGGGGTCATCGATGCAACTTGATCCCCGGTGCTGTGGCTGTTCCACCTGTCTTGGCTGGACCAGAGCACCTTGGACACGACGGACAAACATGGTGCTGGGAAGCCATCACTAGGTCACACCCAGGCTAATTCCGAGTTACTGTCGCCAGTCCCAGTGATCCAACACACCTCCGCGATTCACCGCCGAGTGGTGGAATTGGAGGGCCAGTGTGAGTAACCGAAATTCTGGCACAGACAGGGAAAGACTATGACTCTGAGTCTTTTCACCCACCTCTGTACGATCCACCACAATTCAGCGCCGGGTGCAGAGGTTCGGAGGACAACAAGATGACTAATCTTCCCCAGCAAGGGACCACTTCTACACTTCTGCATTGCTGCAGAGAGATCCCTGTAGCACGTCCAAACCTAACCCTTCCTATCGTTTCTCCAAGCGAGGAGGAGAAAGGAACGGTAAAATAGTTGCAACACTAACCTGAAAGTTCACCAAAGCCACACTTAGACATCAGCCCAACCTACAAGATGGCCGAGAAATGAATTCCAGCCAGGCGCCTGTAATCTGCGCTAAAAGGGAACAGACTCGATGCTGACTTAAGCCATAACTGAGCAGTCGTCAAGATGAAAATCAGTATTAATTATAACCAAAGAATGAGGAATGCATGTGTTCAGTAGCAAACTACGTACATAATCAATGGTTTAATGTTCTGTGATACTTAATTTTCATACATGGGTAATTTATGTTGTGAATCTAGTCATTCTCTTAATATTCTTTAGTGTGTATATTTCCTAAGTCAATTGTTTATGCCAATTGATGTTTAAAAAATATGTGTATTTGTTGTTTTTGTTATTGTTTTCATAAATCCCACTGCAGTGGGTAGAGGAGCGTAGGTAAGTAGCTGTAATACGACTGATGTGTTGCGATGTGCCGAGCAGTGCGACCTGGCTGAGCCGTGTGACCTCCGAGTGCGCTGCACCAACCTCTCCCCAGGGTTCCGCTGTGCCCCCTGCCCCGCGGGGTTCACCGGCTCCTCCGGCATGGAGGGCATTGGCCTTGAAGTCGCCCGCCGCAACAAGCAGCGCTGCCTCGACATTGACGAGTGTGCAGACGGCCGCAACGGTGGATGTGTGCCCAACTCTCTCTGCATTAACACGCAGGTAAGGTTGCGGCTTTTACTACCAATCTGCACATCCATATGCTTAACGTGTGTTTCTCGGTATGCCAACGGCGAAGCATCTCTGTATGTAAGTGTATGTTGGCAAATTATGTCAGAGAATATTGCAAGTGAAAATTGCCCAATGATAAATTTAGAACTGTTCATTATATTTTTGTTCCATTTCAAGGATTAATAAAATGCTGCATCAAGTTACACAAACAATGCTACATATCAGTTAAGCATGAACGTATGACTGGTCTGTGATGTGGTCCAGAGCTCTGGTGAGTACTGAGTTCTGTCAAAGTCCATGCGGATTTGAATGGAGAAGTCAGGCCACATCAACTACATACTCTCAAACTGCTAAGTAAATAGGCTGGCCGGTGTATTGCAGGAATAGGCTACCTGTTCACAAGTCAGAGGTCATGGACTGGAATTCCACACAGTGTTTACCTTGCTTAAAACAGGAGAGGAATGGTTAATTAAAAACCATCAACACAATAAATAAGTTGATTACATATTTATAAATGTTGATGAAAAATGTGAATATGTAAAAAATCTGGTTATCTAAATAACTGTAGGAGTTAATATTTATCTCTTACGTTTTGTTTGTTAAACTAAATTACAGTCTTAACAATCTTAACAATAGCTAAACATTTTGTGATGTCTCATAAAAATTTAGATACTGTCATTGCATCTTTTGTATGATGTTAGTAGTATGATTTGGAGAGATATATTGCATGAGATTGGGTTGTGAAGCATGGAGCATGACAATAACCTTGGGCGGTTGCCATTTTGCGACATCAGGACAATCAAAATTGTCTCTTTTTACTATAGAATCACTTCAAAAATGAATTAATGTTACCCCAAAAATATTTTTTTAATGATGGGTTGAGTCTGGAAAACTTAAGTCTAGTCGAACTATTAAAGATTGACTCGCCATTTGAGTAGAGTTTTTTTTCCCAGTATGCATTGAGCTACCGAACATGCAAGTCGAGTCAGTGTGTTTTTAGGTTATAAACAAACAGTCGCTCTGCTACATGCGTTGACACTCGTTGGTTGTTTGTGCAGCCTCAGCTCGACACAAGCGCATACAACGTATTTAAACATGAGAAGCCTCTTTATCTCATAACATGTCACACCTTCAGCTCAACCAGCAGCATGCTGACAGATGTAATGTTGGCATTTGAGGTGACTTTCACACTAGAATTATATTATAATGCCGCACATTTGGGCGCCATATTGCAATAATGCGTTTTACTTGCCACGGCTTGCTCAGGGTAGAAACACGAGACTCAGTTAATTGAACATTATTAATTAAGAATGAAGAAGTTCCAAATTAGTTTGTTATGTACTTTGTTTATTTAACTATTTATTTAACACTCAGCACCACAGTTCACAGAAGAAGTCCAAATTGCAGAGTACGAACCTTACAGATAAATATAAAAGTACAAAAAACAGCGCCACAGTGGTTTCCGTTTATTAACGTCTCATGAATATTAGCCCGAATAAAGAATATCTGCTGCTACCTCCCACACCGGCTGAGAAATGAAGTAATACAGTCTAGTGGCCGATGTGGGGGTTCTAATCCTGCCCGAACGCGGCCTAGGCTAGCATTGCATGATACTTCTCGACTGCGCTGACCTGCCCTCACGGGCGACGTGAAGTAACTCCCTAGAAGACTCTCAACGAATAAGACTGTGTAAGGGCGACAGCTAGATGCCTATATCCTACTGCCTATCCCCCCTCTCCTGTGATAACGGCCTGGCCACGGCATCTGCCAGCAGCGTCATCACGAACTGCACGTGTCCCGCGCTCAACACAACGTTATCATAATTGACTGCTCCGTACGCACTACTCCTGCGATAAGCGCCCGGCATCCGGCATCTGCCAGCAGCGTCATCTAAAACTGCATGTGGCCCGCGCTCAACACGACGTTATCGTAACTGACTGCTCCGCACGAACTAATTCTGCGCCGTCAACATTAACAAACTTCGCCGTCCACAAAAACTTGTTGACATATTAAAACTGCGCCGAAGGAACTAAAACTGTTGATGTCGCCTGATCCACAGAAACTAACTAATCTACTTTATGCTGACGCTTTCAAAACTCCCAAGTTCGAAACGAAAACTGTAACCAGGACTCTTGATAAAAACGTAACCCGCAGACGTCCGCCCCTTAACCTACAAATGCACACGTCTGCCGGATAAACAAACACGGGAAACGATCCACCACGGCTTTAAACTTGAACCACGATAAAAATATTACGAAGCTGTCCCAAAGCTTCACAAACACGAAAGAATTTTACACTTGAGTCCCGAAAAATTCAGAATATTGCGTCATTACACAGACCAGCCTGAAAGATATACCATCCCACTCCCTGTAACTGTTATCTTACGTTTCTTTTTCTCTCAGCATCAAGTGGCTGACATAACCATTCCTTTTCTACCCACCGTAGTCATTCTGTTGTCAGCAGGAGAGAAAATACAGTGCTGTGAATCACTTAGGTAACCAAGCAAAGGAGTATTCTTATTGATAGAAAATATTCCCAAACTTTTTTCTTTGTAAACCGTAACCATAAGAGGGGAGTAAATTATAGTCCAATCTAGGGTTACTTCCCATTTTCCTAAAGGCCTGCTAAAGTTCTACTTCCACGATATTCCTCCGCTTCATGCAAACAAAGCTTAACCGAGTCTAGAAAATAACACGAACGGTACAGTGCACACAGCATTTGTGCGCACTCAGTGTAATAATATTTTGCCAAAGAACTATTTCTTACGAGACATCACTAGCACACCTATTTTCTCCCTGTTTTTATTTATATTAATTATAAATGAAATCTTATAAATTACGAATAAAATACGAGTAAAAGTTAAATTTAACCAGAAGTAAAGGTTTTTTTTTTGACATAGCACAAGTATAAAATGCTTGTGATGTACGACATATTTAGGAAATAACCAAGAACGTCATTCACGGGGGAATTGTTGAAAGATTTTTTAAAAGTTCCAAGAAACTGCGAAGAGATTATATAAAGGGCAGGCATTACATCAGTGTAAATAGGTACACATTTACATTGATGGTGCAAAGACGACTTTATCTCGGGAATTTTACACTGAACTCAACTTGAATCGACTGGAGTTTCATACAGACTGACTTGACTCGGCTCGAAGCTGTACAAATAAAATTCGCCCATCACTAATTCCCCTCGTTTTTTAGAAATTATGTGGAAAATAGTGATTTTGGGGGAAAATAAATTATTGTTAAGGTGATTTTGGGGTTAAATTGAAAGATATTGATAATTCTGACATTACAAAATGGCTACAGAACAAGGTCATTAACCTGTTATGTGACTCACAACCCAATCCTATGCAACAAATCTCTCTAAACATACTATTGTTAATACTAAATATAACAGTACAGTATAGAGTGCAGTATACCCTCGATTTTATGAGTACAGATTTTATGAGGGTAGTAATTTTTCAAGATCATTCTTGTGAACTGTCAAACCGTTCCAAACATTTAAAGAAAGATCTCTGCAAAAATGCAAGATTCATAGTCAAAATGGATTAATAAATATGTTCACTTGCAATAAAATAAAGGTTTAGTAATATCATTTTGCCCATAATTGATACACCACAATGTGAAAGGTTAAAAAACTTGGTGAATATTGGCCAAAAATGGTTGCCGAAGTAACAGAGTTAGCATAGTGGTAACGTTGCATGCAGATAGAGAAGGGTTGGAAATGACATGCTAATGTTGTTTTCATGTTTTATTAATGTTGACAGGTAAGTGACAGGCTTGAAACAAAAATGTTCGATAGTTTTTTTATAAATGTATTTGTTCTACAATAAACATGAGTATCGTTACTTGCAAAATATGTACTCTGAAACCTAATTATTTTTTTTAAAATGTAGGGTAATTATGATGATTTAGTGCGTGAGTGCTCTGCTACACATTTGGGTTGGTATAGAAATATTTTTTAATGTTCAGGATGATTCAAAATTAACGCATGTGACAAAATGAAATTTTTACATAAAAGTGTAACAAATTATCTTTTAAAAACAGTAGAACCTTTTTTTATAAATAATCTGAAGGGAACACTTTCTGCGTTCATAATTGACAGGAAACCTAACGTGTACACATGTCTTGAAATATAATACAAAACTGATTTACCAAATTTACATGAGTACTTTATAATCGTAATAATCAGTGGGAACGCATTTTATAACTGAAATACATAATCAAAAATATATTTGTATATAAATGTAAGTCAAAACTGACATCGTAACATGTATGGGCCATTCACAGTTACTTCTCACTTTCCTGACGTCCTGCTAAAGTTCGCATTTGGCTACCGACTGGCGGTTACGTGTAAACATAAACACTGCCATTTGAATTTCATATTTTAACTGTCAAATGCTTTGTTGACTGTTTTCAGCTGTTCAAAGAATTTTATCATATCACAAAAACTATTTCGTACGAATGTTCACAATTTAGGCCTATACTCATATTTAGGTCTGTTTTGTGACTTTTTAACAATGTCTATATTGACGATAGTTCTTACTGTTATTATTTTACAATGTTAACATATTTGTTACACACGACATAGAGCATTATGCGTACACGTTAATATTTTGTTATGGCTGTGTTTAGCCCTGTTACACCTGCGGGGTAAAGAACTGTAGTATTTAACCTCCTGTTATTGATATATGCTGGGTTATTTCGTTAAAAGGACGGCCTTAGTTGGAATAAATGTAAAACGGGGGAACAACCAGTCCAACGAAAATACACAGTAAATTCAAGCACGCAACTCGTGTCGCTTACTTTTTATACATTGCAGCGACAAACTTAAAAGACAATGGCGAACATGCACACAGATAGGCCTACCGTAACTTTTGTTTCACTCATATTTCTATGCATTGGTACTTATTGTTTTCTAGGTTTATTTCATAATTTATTTAAATTTATCTGGCTGGGCTTAGTATTTTGTTGGGACTGTGGCAAACATTCAAATAACAGAAACGTAAGCACATTACAGAGTTGTGTTTCAAACACCTACGTGGGCGAGGGTAACCCCAATCGTGCGGTGACTCGGACTCACTACTGCTATGGGGAGGCTAGCAAGGTAGCCGTGAAGCGCTCTGAGCTGCGAGGCAGCTGTTGGTCCAGTGTAGAAGCTGGCTGGTGACAGGCGAAGGCTTGTTTCGGGAAGCGATTCGTCTAGCAACTGGACGGTGGTGTCGGAACGTCCTGCAACTATGCCACGCGAGTCAGCCTCGAACTCGGGACTGCGAACTCCTTATATACGCGGAACACAGAGCTATCGCATGGGGCGGGGGGCAAGGGTAGTGGTGAAGAGAGAACGACGAGGCGCGGCAGGAATGGCCGAAGCAGGCGGCTCGTCCGCTGCCAACAGTGGTGGGGTAGGGAGGCCCTGCAACTGGCCGGTGGGGTAGGGAGGCCCTGCAACTGGACGGTGGGGTAGGGAGGCCCTGCATTCAGCGGGTTGCGGGCTAAAAGGATGCACACCCTGTTCTTCTGTAACCTCGGGCGATGCGCTTTGTGGCGCATAATGGCTACGTCTCTTCTTGGAGGGTCCACGGCTGTGGCGAGGCTAGATTGGTATGACGACGCCCATGGTGCATCATGAGTAATAGAAAAAGTTGCAACTTTTATGCTGTTAGCGTGGAATATTGCATACCCATCTGTGTGGTTTTTTTTTTAAATTGTTGTTACTGTTAATTCTATAAAGCTTCTGTTGTAACAGTTGTGGGAAAACAATTTCTACCCACAATAAGTGTGAAATGCAAGAACTACGGAAAGGTGACATTCCTTGATACTCATGATCCCTTGAATATTGTACCTCAGTAAATAATTTAGGCATATGTATTTAATCAGTGATCATTATGGGTCCAGAGAAGCTTATTCATAGTTGGTGTATTTAACTTGTACTTGTATTATAAAACTACACAACATGTTGCAGGGCTCATTCCAGTGCGGGCAATGCCAGAGAGGCTACGTGGGCAACCAGACGATCGGCTGCCACAACCGGCCCGGACTGTGCCCAGACGGCTCAGTGTGCGACCCGAATGCAGAGTGCGTGAAGACGGGGCGTGACTGCTGCATCATCTACAAGTGCAAGGTGACACGCATATCCACTGTCTGCGAGTGTGCTGTGAACTTCTGTTGACAAAGCATGTGGTTGTTCGTGTTCGCTAAACATGAGCAGATATAAACACATACATCTAACATAAAGTGTTGCAGCATGAGATGATTGTGTTAGAAATGTTCCAGACATGGTGAGGTGCAGGCTCATGTTTGTCAGTTGTAAATGTCATGATTAATTGATTTTCATTTTTGGTAAGTGGATTTTCTAAATCTGAAATTTGACTTTAAGAGATGCAGAGCCAATGGAGTAGTAAGGAGATAGAAAAGGGCTGTTACTTTGCATCCTACACTTAAGTTATGCAATCGGTATTAAAACAAGTTGCTGCTGTAAGGCATTTTGTGTTCGCATAAAGGGTTTGCCTTAAACTAAGGAAAATACTGCGATTGTACATTGGATTTTGTAATATAGTTTTTTTTACGAACAGTGTAATATTATTGGACTTTGGTAAGAAAATCCTTTTTTTTAATGATGTACTTTAAATGTTATTTTGCCATCACTGGAGATAACATGTACCTGCATTTCAGGGTAAATATTTTTTTGTTATTTTTCTCTACAATAATATGAGTTGACACCAGAACTGAGATTAGAATTCATTAAACTTTTTAATTGTTTGTTAGATTAAGAACAGGGTCATAACATACATCCCTAGACTATGTAATGCCGTCTAGGTCGGGGGGGGGGGGCGATAATGTGCGCAGAGTACAGAACATGACCCACTACACGAGAGTTTATTTACTGCATTACTGGTGTTGTACTCTTTCACCTCACTCCTCTGATCCTTTCACATTTACTGATGGCGGAACTAGCTGACCATCTCAGAGAGCAAACACGTCTAGACCTTAAGACACTGCGACTATAAGAGTTGAGACAATGGGTAACTAAATTTTTTGAATAATATTTGCGATTTTACAAGACAAATTAGTGACTGACTGTATTATAATTCTGTACGTAGCTCGTATTTACTCATTTGTATACAATTGTAGTCACTTCATTTGTAGATTCCTTTCCTTTTTATTCGTTCAGTTTATTCATTATAGTTTTTTTTAGTTATGGAAAAGCTATTTTCATAAACTAAAATATATTTACATTGATATTCAAAACCAAAATCATAGAAATCAATTCATGAATTTACTATTTAAAAAAAACACATTTATCGTTAAGCATAATGGGACTCAAAATATTTTTTGCTGGGGGCGCAACTTAAAACATTTCGCGTGTGATTAGGAGAGGTGTATATATGTTGACTCTGTTGTACAATTTACTGAGTGTAGGTGTGGTTGGTGAGCGGTGTAGTGTGACGTAGCTGATGTGTTGCTAGTGCAAGATTGGCTGGGCCGGCGACGGCAAGACGTGTGGGCCCGACAGAGACCTGGACGGCTGGCCGGACGAGGACCTCGGCTGCTCCGACCCCAAGTGCAGGAAGGTACGCTCTCAAACCACTCTATGTTACGTAGCTCTTTCTACCAGTACAATTGAAAGAGGTAGTGTGGCTTGTGTCTAATGTTTAAATTTACTAATATTTCACAAGTCATTTTTGGTTGTGAGTAAAGCTTCTGACACCAGAAGACTGATTAAATAGACATTTCTAGCAGGTGAAATGCAAAACTTGCACCAACACTGTATTGTAGTGGAATTAAATATGAACAAACATAGAAGCAAACTGTCACGTGACTGATGCACAATGCAGAGAAATCCGCATTGAGCAGATCTTTCGGCTCAAATAGAATTGCTCTCACTGCGCATGTGCAGTCGACACATTTAGCCTTCCACCACATGGCTGTAGTAAGAGTGGTGGATGTGCTTCAGTTGAATTAATAACATAATAAAATATGTGTACAAGATTTAATTGATTTTTATGTAATGGAGCTTCATTAAAAATTTTTTTGCATTTATTGGTGGGGATTTGGTATGGAACACAAAAAACTCTTTTTTCATTAACTGCCAAACAGGTGAGGCAATTATTGGTGATTACGGCAAAAAAAAACACAGCATGCAACACATATCGTTACTATTCTGCAAATTTAACATAAAATTAAAACACCTCGCACAGTCCAAGGGACTGTCGAAAATTTTCCATACATCCAGAATTTCAGTAGATGAGGGTTTGACATGTACATCAATAAAATACAACTTCTAACCTTTTTAAACTTAACATGAAATCATAACTTTCAGATATTTGTGTTTTGTGTCTTTTCTTATTAAATTACATTCCATTATATTAAATATTTTACACCCCAGTCATCTTAAATCAATATATTTAATGCTTATAAATACTTCCATTTGACATACTTGTTAATATTAATCTCCTTTTCTTAACTTTTATTCATACCTTTTTTAATCTGTTATACGTATTTTGCATTTGCAAAAGTTCTAATGTATTTTTTGGCCTTTTTACACTCAAGTGTGGGCGGTCAATCCATTTGAAGTGATGTTTAAATGATACTTGCAACAGGATAAGTGAACAAATTAAGAGTTACCTAGCACATGCCGTACTTACTCATGTCAATGTATGCCAATTCTAAGTGAAGTGCCACTCTTATGTGAGGTGTGACGTATGCCAGTTTCTCAGTTCAATTGTTTAAATTAACATTTTATTATATTGTTGTATGAGTTCAGTATGAATGTCAATAATTAGCCTGTGTTGTTTTCCATAAATGAAACATTGTCTGGAGCATTACATAATATGTCTCGCACAAATACGGTAACATGGACAAATGTCACGCCTAAAGGTATCTGTGGTGCTTCATCTGTCGCCTGTGGCCTGGGTATTAAGCTAAGAGGTGAAAAATCTAAAAGCAAACCAGGAAGCTGCTTTTAAGTCTGTGAAACATATTTTGTGTGTAGTTGGTAATACAGTAGGTATAGTTTTACCCAAGTCAAATATATATTGGTGCAACCTACATGCGAGAGCTATCCTCACACGAGGGCAGCTCATTTGAAGGTGAATACGGTATGGTACATCGTTCAGAGCGATGGTCCACAGTAATACAGTTCATTCTGATTTATTTCAAATTTAATTTAGTTCTTTGAAAGGTTTTGTGAATAACAATTTACAGCTATGATTTTTTAATATTTTGTCAATAATTTGAATTAATGCTGAGTTTGTGTTTTTTAAATGTACATAAACTCCCTTGATTTGGTCCTATAGTAGTTGTCTCACTGAAGTAGGCTTCAAAATGCATCCTCATTAAATGTTATGTCACTTCTGGAATTTGGTTGTAGGAAAGCTTTTTGATTTTTGTAAATAATTAGTGAAGTGACAGTAGTGAAAGCAGTGGGGAAGTAACTGCGCTGATTGGCACAGCTTCGAGTAATTACCTAGCTCCATAAAAATGACAAGTAATTGTGTTTGTGAGAGGTGATGATGTGATTTCAGGACAACTGCGTCGGCATCCCAAACTCTGGCCAGGAAGATGCTGACAGAGACAGCATAGGAGACATCTGTGATGAAGACGCTGACAACGATGGAGTACCCAACACTCCAGTAAGTGTACATCACTCTTGTATATTGCCACACATTCACGTCAGTCAAATAAGAAACAGGACAATCAGCAAACAGAAGAATTGTTTTCACTACTCAACAAAGTATTACTTAACATCAAGTTGCCATACACTTTAAATGTCTTTTTTGAAATCAGTTCCCATGTGTAAATAAAAACTCCTCGTAAACATGTGTTTGAGGTGACAAGTGCCAACATGATACATCTGTGTAAAGTTGTTGCAATTATTGAAGATTTTTGTTCCTTATAGTGAAAACTACGCTCTGTAATGTTTTGTTGGGCCGTATTTTGAAAATGTTTTCGGGTAAGACTTATCTCTTGGGTATTGTTGTGCCAAATTAAATATAAAATAAATATAATGTGAGTGTTCTTGTAATAAAAGACAATCTTATAGTATAAAATACGCGTGAAGATTGTCGGCCGTACGAGTGATGATTGCATGAAGTTCCTAACACGCCGCTTACTTTCTCTATGAACATGGCGTCTAGCAACACGCTGCTTACTTTCTCTATGAGCGTGGAGTCTAGCAACACGCCGCTTACTTTCTCTATGAGCGTGGCGTCTAGCAACACGCCGCTTACTTTCTCTATGAGCGTGGCGTATAGCAACACGCCACTTACTTTCTGAGCGTGGCGTCTAGCAACACGCCGCTTACTTTCTCTATGAGCGTGGCGTCTATAGTCGGTTCATGACTGGAAGAGACTTTCTTGAAGCCCTGCTAAAGATCTACTTTCAAGCCCATTTCGTATCCTTCCGCCAAAGGGTAAACAAACATTGACATGTGGCAGTCACATGGCAATGTTTACATGCAATGTTTACATTCCACTGTGTGTGTGTACATGTGTTCGTACATGCACGTACCCATTATAAAAGTAATGTATATATTATTAATGGATATTCCACAAGCGTAAAGTTTTTAATCATGAGAATTTCACACAAAAGAATATGTGATGCAAGCGAAAAACTTTTCTTTATATAAACCCAAAAGTGAGTATTAAAAATTAGATGTTTCGTGTGCGTGCCTGTCTCTCTTTCTCTCTCTCTCTCTCTCTCTCTGTGTCTGTGTGTGTGTGTGTAGGTTTGATTTTGACTGGGGGATTGGGTGGGGGAGAAAAACTTTCACTTTGATTNTAAACCCAAAAGTGAGTATTAAAAATTAGATGTTTCGTGTGCGTGCCTGTCTCTCTTTCTCTCTCTCTCTCTCTCTGTGTGTCTGTGTGTGTGTGTGTAGGTTTGATTTTGACTGGGGGATTGGGTGGGGGAGAAAAACTTTCACTTTGATTACATATTATAGACACAATACTTTGCAATGAAATGTGTCAACATTCAAGGAGTCCATCCAACAACATTAACATGGCAACGCCAATCTCTCATAAGCCCCCGGATGGCCGTGCTGTAGAGAATTTGTGCGATTCTTGTTTAACCTAATATTTCATTTATCGGTTTTTTTATACTAATATCAGCTCTTTATTATTTGATTTTTCATAACGTATGACTTTAATTTGTGCTAACCTTCTCGTACAGATTCCTTTTGCTTTTGAAATCTGTATAAGAGATTACTCATAGTGCGTTCTAACGTGTTTAATATTTTTCAAATTTATTTCAGGTTTGCTTAAAATTTTATTTACTGTATTTTACGTTGTATGTTGCGGTAGTTTTTGTGTGCAGTCATGAGTTCTAGCAAGGTGAATAAAAGAGAAGTCACCAACGCCAACAGGACATCATTAACCTCACCGAATCGTTGTATTCACTAATTAGCTGAGGGGAAATGAAACCCTGCAACGTCGCGGAAAGAGCGGCAGAAATGTTGAAACTCTCCAGATCTACAGTGCTAAGGTATGTTAAAATATCTGTAGTATTAACCATTGCGTTTGCAAGTTGTGTGTGTTAAGATCAATTACGTTGGCCCACGAAATGTGTTTACAAGAACATAAAGAAAATTTGTTAATAACTTGATAACGTCGTCGAACGTTGTCTACGTGTATTTTTAACGTTTTATTTTGGTAATTATTAAGTTTATAGGGTTTCCTGTAAAAATAAAAATAATTCATTGAAAATCTTATATTTCCACTCTGCTAATGATGCAGAACACGAATATACGAGGGGCATTAACGTCCGACTAATTTCGTAATATGTGCCCACCTAACCTAACAGAACCTAACCCCACGATGAGTGAATCACTATTTTACATTTTTTAACTAACCTAGGATTGTAGGGTTATATAGTAACCAATACCTGCCACCTATTAAACTAACCTAAACTAACACACGGCAGAGCATATCACATTGTCACACATCATTTGTAAACAAACCCTTGTATGTTTTTGGTATCAGTAACTGTAGTTGACCCAGTAACTGAATTATGGTCCTTTTTAAATTATGCAAATTAGGTTGGCTATGTAGCACTGAAAGTGAAAAATATGACACTGATAATTTACAATAACTAAAAGACAATGGCTGTAGAACAGTGGTGTTGGGGAAATGCATTAATACACAATTGTTTTCTTAAAAGATTATGACTGCGATTTCATCGATTACGATGTCCTCTCATGTTTAGTGAAGTGATACAGATATGTTTAATAGTAGGGGAAGTTCCAGTTATATCGACTGTAATCTATTTAGTGACGTATAACAATGGCAATTAATGCCGCAATGTAACTTATAAATACAAAACAAGCTCCTTCTTCAGAATCTTAAAATGCACCATCTCTCCATAACCTATATAAAATTAATTGACTATAACAAACTCACTATAGAGGCAATTTTCCTTACCATTGTCAGTTGTCTTTATAATAAATTTCCACTGTATATATTGGGTTGTTTATGAAGAATCCCTCGCAGGGGTACACAAATTCCAACACAAAGTAGTTTTTATTTTTAATTACACATTGTAATACCACCTTTTGGTTAGGTGATTCATACACTCACATTTGAGTCTATATAACCCTACAATCCTAGGTTAGTGTAAAACCCAACAATCCTAGGTTAGTTTAAAAATGTAAAATAGTGATTCACCCATCGTGGGGATAGGTTCTGTTAGGTTAGGTGGGCACATGTTACGAAATTAGTCGGACGTTAATGCCCGTCGTATATTCGTGTTCTGCATCATTAGTGGAGTGGAAATATACCATTTTCCGTGAAATTATTGTTATTTTTTTTACAGAAAAGCCCCCTAAACTTAATAATTACCCAAATAAAACGTTAAAAAGACACGTAGACAACGTTCGACGATGTTATCAAGTTATTAACAAATTTTCTTTATGTTCTTGTAAACACATTTCGTAGGCCAACATAATTGACCTTAGCACACACAACTTGCAAACGCAATGGTTAATACTACATATATTTTAACATACCTTAGAACTGTGGATCTGAAGCGTTTCAACATTTCTGCCGCTCTTTCCGCGACGTTGCAGGGTTTCATTTCCCCTCGCCTAATTAGGGAATACAACGATTCGGTGAGGTTAATGATGTCCTGTTGGCGTTGGTGACTTATCTTTTATTCACCTTGCTAGAACTCATGACTGCACACAAAAACTACCGCAACATATAACGTAAAATACAATAAATAAAATTTTAAGCAAACCTGAAATAAATTTAAAAAATATTAAACACGTGAGAACGCACTACGAGTAATCTCTTATACAGGTATCAGAAACGAAAGAAATCGGCACAACGAGAAATAATAAAGAGAGGATATTAGTAAAAAAAAAAATAAACCAGTAAATGAATTATTATTGGTTAAACAAGATAATCGCACCATTTCTCTGGCACGTGTGTCGACCACATCTCGCCAACAACACACGGAACGAAGGTTTGTAAACAAATGGCCGCTCTACTTTCACCTTGAGCGTGATCTTGTGAGTATGCAAGAAACATTGAAATCAAAGTACGTTAGCATCACGTCATTAATAATTGGCATAATAAGATACAAATCTTTTTGAAACCTACTTGTAAGCGATAAATTAACAATTTCGTTAATACTTTAGAACTATTTCCTCTCTTTGTGCTGGCAACCTAACGGCATAACTGTATCCGCGCTCGCCGCTGTTTGTAATGTTATATGCATGTAGCTAACAGCTAGGGTGTTTTTTCAAAGGTTGATTTTCAAAAGTCTCTTCCAGTCGTGAACCGACTATAGCAACACGCCGCTTACTTTCTTTATGAGCGTGGCGTCTAGCAACACGCCGCTTACTTTCTGAGCGTGGCGTCTAGCAACACGCCGCTTACTTTCTCTATGAGCATGGTGTCTAGCAAAGAGGGCAATGGCGCCATGTAAGTCGGCGTCCCTTTGATTTTTGCGGCGAGAGAAAATTGGCATAAGCAAGCAATTGAGGGTCGGAAATGTCAGAATATTTAACCTAAAACACATGTAAGTCAACACTGAGGCAATGGCAACGTATTAAAAGAATATGCTTCACCATACAAAATGGCAAAACATATTTACCCTTTTTCTTAGCATAGCAGAGCACGAGACACTATTTCATACAATTTGTATGAAAAATGACGAGACAAACCAAGTAAATCACTGAATAAAGAAATTATAACTACTTCAACGACTACGTGAAGCATAACACAGCTGGCAAGTGTAAGGGAAGAATGGTACATTTTACGTGAAGTAGGCATTCATAAGTAATCTGAAAAATCATCAGTTCAGTATGTTGTTTTAATTGAATAGAAAGCCATAAAGTATAGCTGTCGAAATAAATTATGATCAGTTTGGAAAGAAGAAACATGTTAAATCACCTCTTTAAGCATTAGCTAACAAAAATATAATTTATGTGAGTAAATCATGAACTGGCTCGTTATATTTCTCATCAATAACAAATAATTAAAATGTTTGTAGCAATAACTCACCTATGAACATGAGAATCTCACTATTGGCTTCTGGCAATGTCCTTGGAAACTTAAATACCCTCATACAATTTCATATTAAATTTAACATCTTCAAACAAAAATTACTCTCATTAAGTTCAAATGTAATTTAGATATTCCAAAACAGATTAAAATGACAATAAAGTATGTAGTTCTCAAATCGTCAGGTGAAGTCGCACACATTACTCAGCCTCTATAGGTCTTACTCATGTTGGTGGAGATGGCAGCCATAGTTCTAGGAAAACACTCCAAAACTAATTACAATGCGGTTCTCTCTCTTGCCCCACATATTTGAAACAACGTGGTGCCTCTCTACCACCATGCCTACTCACGATGGCCAGTAATATAAACAACTATATGCAAATCTTGCAGACAAAATCTTTCGCTGATCTGCTCATCGTGGCGTCTGAGGAGGCAGTAATTAGCCACCGGGGTTCACATGATGACACTAATTACACGGGAAATTCCAAAACGACGTCACTTCCTTCTACGTCATAGTATAATAAATCCTTTAATTAATACCTTTCTCGGTGGCCAAAACTTCTGGATAAAACCAGGTAGAAATGCAAAGAGATAAACAATGATGCAAATGAAATTAACATTTCCAAAGATAACTCAGCCCAGTTCTCACGTGACAGATAAAAAAAAATATAACTGTCAAAACGAGAAAAGCAAACAAAGCAAAATATAATGTAAATTTAAGTTTAGAGGTAATATCCTGATTATACAAAACTAGCTATACCTGAGGGTAGGGGCTTTAAAATTAAATAAATAATTATGTCTCCGAAATAAATAAACATACAGCTCAAACGAAACTCAATCATAAACAAAACTTTAAATGCTGAAATCTCTACAATGTGAAACACATCTAAATAACTAGTTCTGTGCCGTCCACCATGTGAGCCTTTCACTTATATCCTATAACTTTCTATTCAACTGAAGAAAATAAATAAATATTTCTTATTGTAATACGTTTACATTTCACAAATGCCTTCAGATGTAGTTGCCAAATTTTATTCATGCGTTATGTGATAATTATGAAACTGCAAGAATCAAATGATAATTTAAAAATTGGTGCTGTACCAACTGCATCATGATTACTGGACAAAAGTTGAGAAGTTGAGTTAGTTTTACAACGTAAAGTGTACACGGTGGCGACAGGGTGGCAAAACCTGGAATAGTCAGGGAATTTTACTGGCCAGGAAAAGTCCGGGAAAATAATTTCTTCAGAAATACCTACTTCGTGACTTTCATATACAAGGACAATGGGACACGTGCGTTGGCATCCATAGTTTGAAGCCAGCAAAGCTACGAAAATGGTAGAAGTTACATGTCAACTTGACAAGGGACAGGGGTTTGAACTGGGTTTGTGAAATTATCTGATGGGTGGGNCACACCGAACAAGCACAACAAGTTTTGCCGAAGAGTCCGTTGGTTGAGAACACACACACAAAGGGGAAGAAGTCAATGATCAGTCTGGCACTGTGTCGCGAGTATTGCACTTTTCAATGTTTCCCTGCCAACGAAGCGAGAGCAAAGAAAAATGTGTGTAGTAAGTATTTGAGTTTCTTTTGCGTGAATATTTGTGCATGTTTATAACAGCATCGTCCCTGATGGATGCACATGCGAGCTGGCATTGATGCAAATCTGTTATGCGTTCACTCTTATCTGTGTTTCAATATCAGTAAAGCACATCATAGATATTCAACAGATGTTTTTCTTGGATGCCGCTGATTTCACGACAGCGAGATTTATATAATGTGCTGGGAAATCACGTACATGTAATTTTAGCAGTTGTGTGGAGAGTTGTGCATGAACAGCTGCGCCATCTAAAGAAAAATGTAAGCTGTGCAATAAAATATTGTCGCTGGGTAGCGACAAACAGAAATTTCAAACAATCAAAGGTTTGAAGGGTCATATTTCCAAGTACCATATGTCTGAAAATGAAGACTATTTAAACAAACTAGCCGTTTTAGAAAAACCAGTGCGGAAAGTCCAAAAATCTATAACTTTGAAGTCAGACAAGAAAGTTCAGCCAACCATCAAACATATTTTGACCCAGCCATCATCATCACAGTGGCCAGATGACCATGATATTGCAAAACGAATTTATAAGGCCGTTATGGACTATATTATTGTTGATATGCAGCTTTACACAGCTGTAGGAGGAGAAGGCTTTAAGAGACTGAATTTTTCTGACCCAGCTGGACCAAAGAGATATAAATTAAAACCAGAAACATATTTTCGAACACAGTTCGTGCAGTGGTCTTCTTCTAAGGAACACGCACCAAGGACTACTTTTAAATGTTGCGCTTCATTAATGGAATGTGCTGTGAAGCTTAGTAAGGAGCAAGTTTTCGTTGGATTGGACCATATTTCTGTAGTGAAGCTAATCCATTCGGCATACAACAGTAAATTAATTACTTTTGTTTTTACTTTTTTATAGGTTTGGGGCAACAACGATGTGCAGTAGAGCCACATTTCCCAAGTGTCGTGTTGTTTACCGACGAAGCGCGATTATGTTCTCTTACACACAACCGCAGAGCATTGTCAGTGCACACCGCGCAGGTCTACACTCACGAGCCCTTCATCTGCGGTTACCAGGAGCTATTTGAGGTTAACGTATGGTGTGGTGTTGTAGGTGACAGTTTAATTGGGCCGTACATGTTGCCCACTCGGTTATATGCTGACTGGTACCTCGTGTTTTTGGAACAGGTTTTGCCAGAGTTGCTGGAAGACATTCCAATTCGTATTCGACAAGATATGTGGCTGCAGCATGACGGTGCACCACCACACTTTGGTGCATATGTTCTAGAGTACCTTTACACCACGTTTCCAGGATAGGCCGTGGTGGGCCGAGGTGGCCAGGTATTATACCGCTTGACTTTTACTTGTGGGGTGCTATGAAAGTGTTCGATGTACGAGACTCCAGTAGCATCTCTGGAGGATCTCGTGGCCAGAAGACATGCTGCTGCCGAAACAATAAGAACCACAGCCGGCGTGTTTGATCGTGTTCGGCGATTGTGGCATCATCTACGTACACTCTGCAGCGAGGTTGGAGGCCGCCGACAGTTCGAGCACCTCATCTAAGACTCGTTTATACCACAGTATTGCAGGTCATCAAGTAATAAATGACAATGTGAACTACCTGGCATTCTCTATTTGCTACAACTTGAAAATAAAATACTGGTAAACCACCACCATACATTTGTTTCCTCATATGTCTGAATGTTTCAGTCCTCTCTCTGTTATCTTGTCCCTTTGATATTCGCAACCATTCGTTATTGAATGTTTTGCTTGTTGCCCGTCTACCAGGTTTTGAACATAATTCTTTTGAAATTTCAAACTCGAGTTAATCGAAAATGGCGGGGGCTCGAGTGTTTTAAAAATGTGTAGCCAANATAATTCTTTTGAAATTTCAAACTCGAGTTAATCGAAAATGGCGGGGGCTCGAGTGTTTTAAAAATGTGTAGCCAATAACGACCCGAACCAAGAACCGACATTTTAAACCAAAAGCCGAACCAAACCGAACTAAAAATATGAGAACCGATCAGCTATATATTTTTTGTGTGAAATATGAAGATAAGAGAGAGACATGGAGACAAAGCTATGATAATGTGCATGCTTTATCGCCGTAGGGAACAATAGATACATTTTGGTAATCAGAAATTATCTCAAAGTTCTTCGCAATAAAAATAAACGTTTTATTGGAAAAAGAAACTATTTCCTTAGTGTTGCAGTTTTATTTTCAATGATCATCACCTTTATTGCTAATGTGATCATGATTCGGTATAGTCCATACTGTATAAGAAGGCCATTTTCTGACAGGTCTGCGAAAGTAGCGCCACTGTTTACGTCTGACTACATGTGACTATGTAGTCTTCCGCCATCAGCTGGTCCGTCAAGTCGGGGCTGTATTTTTTATCAACACGCTGTCAGCTAATCCACTTGCCATTGTACTGTTATGCTAAACAAATTTTAAGAAACTTTAAGACTGACATCTGTCTAAAAAAAATAAGTAGGTTATTAAAGTAAAAATACAAAATGTTGCAAGTAATTAAATATTTGCTAACTTTTTTAATTTGCCCGAGATAGTGAATTTGGGTTAACATTTGCGAGACGGTCTTCTGTATCTATTATCACACTGTGGACGTTATAGCTAATATATTCGAGTTGGAAATATGTGACTTGGAATAACGTTAGAATTGCTTAAAAACGATTCAGCGTGTCTCACTTTCTACGGAAACAAGGAGATGGGTTTCGAGAGAACAATATGGCGCATAATTTACGTAGACGAACGATTACCGGCCGAATATAAATGAATTACTTGTACTCCAAATCGTTGTACATTAAATATATGTTACTTTAAAAATTATGCAGAGCTCGTGGAAAAATATAACTATTGGCATTTGTTTGTAAATTCGTTGTATATCGCGCAGGAAAGAGGTTCATTTCTGGCTGGTAATACCTCGCATAATATCCGAGAGATCGCGCGCACAGCGCGTCACGGCGAAGTTTGAGCCGCTTTTTTTGGATGACAGATAGCGTATTTTTTAAGTTGATTGTTCTTAGATTACGGGCTGGAAATATGTTTCAAATTCGTGTCGTTTCGTCAAATTATTAGAAAAAATAGTTCAACAATATTATGCAATATTTCTACATGCTTTTTGAAT
The DNA here is from genome assembly GCA_002778355.1 of Clitarchus hookeri. Taxonomy (NCBI): domain Eukaryota; kingdom Metazoa; phylum Arthropoda; class Insecta; order Phasmatodea; family Phasmatidae; genus Clitarchus; species Clitarchus hookeri. Next base: position 348,582 of record NQII01000134.1, on the reverse strand, counting down.
TAATATCAAGGACATGTTGAAAGCGAGGTTGGAGAGGGATGATTCGACGTGAAAAAACTTTCTGAACTTCGCACAACTTCAGAAAACTTTTCCGGACTAACAACCATTGTTTTGTGTCCTTGTAAAATAAAATGCATTAATAAATGTAAGAACTCTTTCTTATCCGCGTATTTTCTGCTTTTGTGATGTGCATCGGGAGTGCACTCAGAATAGCCAACGTAATTTTAACTTTTGTTCGTTCGTGCATCAGCTGATACAGGATTTTGTAAATGGCACTTTGTTTGTTTCGTAAATGTTAAGTTGCCACTCACAGACTGTCAGAAAGTGGCCTTCTTATACCGTATGGACCATAACAGAATTTATTTTCCGTAAGCTAAATTATATAGATGAAACTCTTTGTAAATGAAAACATTTCGTTGTAAACTCTTGCAACCGGCTTGCGATACTACTAGCTCTGTTAGTTCGCGTTCCAGCAAGCTATGATGCGGCGCCATGTTGGTAATGTTCGTGTCCACCATGCCGCTGTCTCACGCTCTCATCAATGTACTCAAACTGTATACTTATGAATGTGTTTGCGGAAATAAAACACTAGAATTTCCCAGGAATTACCAAAAATGGTCTATGTGTTCGTCATACACGGCCCTGTGGTATGTAAATATAAGCGATGGTAGTTCACAACCGCGGAAACATAACATCTAGGCCTATTTCTGCGGTTGCAAACAATAAAGAAGAAGTATGTTCTATTTATGTAAAAGCTACACTGAAAATACATGCCTGTGTAATGGTTTATCTTAATAACTCTGGCTTTTATCACAATTTTAAACAATTTGTTATATAACATACCACCACTGAGATCTAATGATCGTTGATTTGCTGCCGTATTAAATGGCAAACATTCATAAAAACAACTATAAGTTGAATTTGAGTTCCTATAATACTCAAACAATGATATTGGTGAAGTGCAGTATGACTTAAAGCAATGTTTNTATAAGTTGAATTTGAGTTCCTATAATACTCAAACAATGATATTGGTGAAGTGCAGTATGACTTAAAGCAATGTTTTACATATCAGTTTCCAGTATAAAAATGTAGAGTACCACAACAAACCATGTAAAGTTAAGTGAAGACAAAAATTAAAAAAAATGAGTTGGTCTATAGTTATATAAGTACTCAATTNAACAAACCATGTAAAGTTAAGTGAAGACAAAAATTAAAAAAAATGAGTTGGTCTATAGTTATATAAGTACTCAATTGTGAACTCAGAAAACAGTAAACATGCATAAGATTGTTTATATGTTTTGTTGCTGTTGACAGTCAAGTGATAGGCTTGAAACAAAAATAATGGATTGTGTTTAAATATGTATTGATTCTGCAATAAACAGGATTACTTTTACTTGGAAAATATGTACTCGTAAACCTAGTTCTTTAAAAAACAACAAAATGTAGGCTAATTGATGATTTGTGCTTGGGTGTTGTGCTACACATTTGGGTTTGTATAAAATATTTGTATATGAACAGAAATATTCAAAATAAACACATGTCACAGATTTAATTTTAACAATAAATGTTACAAATTAACTTGTAAATACAGTAGTACCTTTTTTACAATGAATCTGAAGGGAACTCTTTCTACATTCGCTATATAGGGGGATTTTCATGTGTACACATGTCTTGAAATCATATACGAAACTGATATTCCAAATTTACATAATGTAGAGTACTTTATAATCATATTAACCTGCGAGAAAGCATTTTATAACTGAAAAATGTAATAAAAATAATTTTAATAATAACATAAGTCAAACTGAAATACATTATAACCTGTAAAGAGAGTTTTTCAAGAGACCAAAATAAAAAAAACTGATGCATTGTTGACAAGTAATTCATACAGACTTGTTCTTCATCCAGACTTCAACACCTGGTTTGCTGGTGTGGGTGGGTGCAAAATGTCACAGAAAATAATAGCGTAAAGACAAAATAGCCATGTTAATATTAGAAAGGCAGAGTAAGAAGAATTTTTCGAGACAGAAAATCCACATTGTGTTAATGCTATCTTATGGTCCATCGCCCTCCTCTTAAGTGGCCTTTCCACTGGTGTGTGTTTGTGCGAGCAAAGTCATATGCCTGATAAGCACGCAACTTTTTCCACTGTCCGTCCCTTCCGACTCGGCAACTCGACTGGGACCAAGAGTTACTGGGTCTTTGGTCGCCAGAAAACAGGCTAGGAGGATGGCGGATTGGCTAACCACACCACCACACAATGCTTTCCACAGCCGCTGTTTAACACGCACCTCCAACTGTAATGTCAGGTATGGCGTCTTGCTCGCCGAACCCGAGAGGGAGAGAGGGAGGGAGAGAGAATGGAAAGGCCACTCTACCCCCTCCCAGCATCATCCTGATGGGCACTGTGAAAACAGCCCCTCCTTCTCCTTGTTACTTACATCCGACCCTAGTCAATGTCAAGCTGGTAGATTGTTATTTCAGCAGGAAGGAGTTTGGGACGAAAACTGCAGCCTTAGTTTGAAAAACAGTGGAAGTTGAACATCTTTTCGACTGAGGTTTTCGTTCTCAGATGCACTTCTTGCACTGGGAAAATAAAGGTCTGACATAAATTATTTATTATTATTAATAAGGCAATGTTTATGTTTGTCAAATCGGCCTAAAATTTCTGCAATTCGTACATCCACAGAAGCGCTGATTCTGTCAACATCGACTGATTCGGCAGAAGCAGATTGGAATTGGCACAGCTCTAAAACCACTCATTCACAATTTCCGCATAAGATATTAGAAGTTCAAATGTGAATAATTCGTGAATGACTATTCGCAACTGTTGGAATATTGGCACAGCCCTAGTATCTGGTGATAATGAGGTGGTGTGTTGCAGGACAACTGCCCCCTGGTGCCGAACCCCGACCAGTTGGACACGGACGTGGAAGGACCGGACAAGCAGGGTGATGCGTGCGACAACTGCCCCACCATACCCAACTTCGACCAGGCAGATGTGGACAAGGACGGGCTGGGAGACCTCTGCGATGCCGACATGGATGATGACAGTTAGTCTCTCCCCCTACATTGCTTTACGTATAATGGGAAACATACCATACCTCATGGTAAAAAAATTCCCGAATGAGCAAAGTATCTTCACAGTCCCATGAAATGTAGGGATATTCATAATATTTAACTGTTTAATGCGAAATACCGTTAGTATGCAATACAAAGTGGTTTTAATCCCACAAGACTAATGAAAAACTTTTGTATATGTCTGGTAATAACTATTTTATAATTTAGTGACAGAAACAGCATACATAGTCGTATGTAATATTTTTTGTATGAACATAAACAAAAACATCTGGTGACAGAGGAAAACAGTACGTTTCATAGCACAACATGGAGAAAAAAGTGGACATGGAGTGCTCTAATAGTTGTTTAGACCAGTTTGCAAAAAAGTCTTTAGTAGAAAATGTTTACAGGATTACATGAAATAGTAAATCCAGATTTTACTTCTTATTCTTTATCTCAATTATTTTATCATTCCTCTATGCCTTTATGGCGCCTACATTCTAAGGTGACTTCTTTTTATTAAAAATTTATCTTATATGGTACTTTGAAATTGATAAATGTATATGGCATGTCGTAAGTTTTATTACGACAGTGATCAGTGGTGACCATATTTACTACTGCATATTTACTACTTTTAGCAATTACCTGGTACAACAGGTGGCATAGCAGTTGTGGTCTGCACATTCTCCAAGGTCATGTTGAGTACAACATAATGTGTTGTGTTGTCAGGGGTGGAGAATCACCAGGACAACTGCCCGAAGAAGTTCAACCCCGACCAGCTGGACACGGACAGAGATGGCCTTGGTGACGTGTGCGACAACTGTCCAAGAGTGTCCAACCCATACCAGGAAGACAGAGACAACAACCTGATCGGCGATGCCTGTGATGATGGCAGTGACAGGGACAAGTGAGTTTTTGTCCAGCGTTAAGAGTATTGCAATATTTAACAGAGCATATCTGTACATTCTGAACTTTAACATCCTAGCAGCAGTTCTATCATGGTGGTTGTCTAAAGCAGGAAGTTACCAACAGGTTTGCTCAGAGATAATGTTATTGCAAGCCTGCTGTTTTCACGGATTATGTCTGTTTTCAAGGACTTGTGTACATTGAATTGGATTGCCAGATTTTAGTGTCATAACAAATATGCTTATGCCTTGGTGTCATACCTATTGAGGCATTACCCAACATTACAACCAACTAAGTGGAAAGTCAACATGTCAACAAGGTGGATGAGACACAGGGTGGTACTCATGGATAGACACACACACACACACACGTGCACGCATTGCACGAACATGTTTCTCCACGCAGATCCACGACCGCGACGTTTCGCTTCGGGTGGCGAGTGGTCGTACACTGCAGTCTGATGAGCAGTGGTTGGCAAACAGCAAACCTAGCGGCCAGGAGGCGAACTACGGTGAGGCGGGACATTTGAAATGTAGCAGAGTGGTTATCTTATATTTAAGCCAGGTGTCTGTCTGGATGCGGTGATGTATTGGTGGGCCAGTTTCCAGCACCACAGTTCTGCAATATTATTATTAGAAGGAGGTAAGGCCCTCGCCACTTTGGTTGTGAAACAGGAGTTAAAGTTCCGGTTGTGAGATGCCGCATTTGCTGCAACTGGCTTCTCCTGCAGATTTACATTTGCCCCAGTTTGTTTGGTGTCCGCTCTATGGCCATTAATTCTCTGTCTGAGAGTGTTGGTAGTAATGCCAGTGTACTGGTACTCTGCACTGTAGCTGGTAGATGAGATTTTCTGTCTCACAGTTACAGCTGCCCTGGATATGTAGGGTAAGTTTGATTGGTGGTCTGCTGTTGAAGGAGTTACAACATGGGCTACAAGAGATCCCTTGTTTATGAACAGACTCAGCTTGCCACTTCAACCACAGATCCCCAAACAAAGACCAGCAACTCAGACATTCCTACCAATTGGCCTTTACGACAAGAGCATGGACTAACTCAGAACCATTCTAAGCTGCGGACACAAATTTTGGCTTCATCACAGTTCACACAAAACTTGTTCTCCAAACCCCCTATATTGGTCTTCAAACGACCCCTCAACCTTCGAAAAAAATTGGTACACTCAAATTGCCACCCAATGCCAAAGTCAAGTAATATCACCACCCCCAGGGGATCTCATTCTTGCAATAGCCCATGTTCTTGTGCTATACACAAGTCCTCCGCTTCCTCCAATAGCAGACCCATCAACCAGACTTATCCTATCCAGGGCAGCTACAACTGTGCGACAGAAAGTCTCATCTACCAGCTACAGTACGTTCACTGAAATACGGAGTACATTGTCCTTACTACCATAACTCTCAGACAGATAATGAATTGCCATAAAGCAGACACCAAACAAGCCAGTTGTAAGGGTGTGCAAATAATGGATTTTGATGTTGAAAGGTTTTCGAATCTAATAGTAAAATTTTCGAATAACATGCTTGTAGTTTCGAAGTCAAATAGCCACCAGTTAAAATTTAAATTCAACTGAAATTACAAATATTATTACAAGATTTCATTTCACTGACTAGAGAACAAATTATTCCCACACAAGTAATACTTGCATCTTCAAGTGCAGTACACAATTTTTTACAAGATAATTTTCAGCCTCTTGAACATAGAAAAGTATGCTTCAAAATGTAACTACTAATAAATAATGCACCATGCATGTGTATTTGCGTTTGTGTGTGTACATACATTTATACATAATTTTTTGATGCCAGTTAGGCCAACATGGTTGATGATGCACTGCCTCAGTATTTCTCTAGAGAATAGGTAATCAGAGTCCCCTTAACGAGGAATTTTACCCTTCTGGGTTCTGCTGTCCGGGTCGGTATCTCGATGACTTTACAAACCGAGGAAGGTGGAGCTGGGCGGAGAGATATTCTAGAGTGGGTCCTGATGGGGACGTACTCTGTAGCAACAGGGCGAGCGGTGTTCAGATTCAGCTGCATGACTACCGGGCTCCAATAGGTCAAATGACACTTAGTAGTGGCCATTTGGGAGGCATTGGAGGCAGTGGGGACAGTGGTCTTGGTACCATGTACCACGTGTCTCGAGATGTAGGAGCATCGGGTACTGAGTTACAGGTGGTGGCTGGGACATGTGCAGCCCGTCGCAAGATGACTGCCTCCTCTCATTCTTGTGCACAAGTCCCGGTGTTAGGCCCTAGCTCTCCAGAATGCTTAGCTTGAGCACGTAATATCTTGTCGGCCTTTTCCTGACCCACTGGGTGGTGGGGCATTTAGGAATAGCTTGTGAGCAATCACGGTCAGTGATGTTGGGTTAATTGTAGAGGGGACAAAAACCTAGGAAGAGTACAAACATTTTTATAGGATTAAGTAGGTGCCCTGTAGTCACAGGCACTACCGTATATATGGTTACAACTACCTAGCAGCTCGGGGAGGAAGGTTCGGGCATGGTCTGTCCAAAAAGAACATACTCTTCCTGTGGCCGGTGCCTTGGGGTTGACCCCTGCCGGAGTCCTATCGATCGATCGGCGCCATCAAGGTGCGCTTCACGATGGACGGTACTCTGGCCCATAGCGACTTGGGGAGAGGGCCCCCTGATCCCCCTCGGGAGAAGTTGAGAGCGGCATGACCAGTTACATACCTCAACTGTCCCTCTGGGTTCACAGCGTTCCCCGCTCAAGGACCCTACGGCTCTCAGTAAGCTGTGGGAGAGCTTGTAGCCTGAGTGCCATAGTGGCCTAATGTGTTTGCTCTCCTCAAGCCTCAGGAGTCTCAGAGAGAGGTTCTCTCTCCCCTTGCCACAGTGGCGCTAGATGGCGGCATGATAAGCCAGCACTAGACACCAAACATTGACAAGAAGTGGGAGCACCCTTCAGTGGGAACTCTGTTAGTTTCTCTATCGCGTAAATCGTGGTACACCTGACAGTACTTAGGTGGATATGCACACAGAAGGCAAAGAGGGTAAGGAAGGCATAAAGCGAAAGAGACCAAACAGAGGTAACTGGTAGATAATGTTTTATTCCGTCTGAAAAGGTTACAAGACATATATTTCTGACCTGTGTCCGCGAATGTCTGATGGATGAGGGACCAAGTTGGCCAAGCAGTTTTCCGCAGGACGGCAACGAGATGCGAACCAAAGTTCGGGGCAAGAGTGACCCCGGTAAATACTACGCCCAGCACGGATGAGGCACGTAGGCCAGCACTCGTGACTTAGGAGAAGGCTCCATGACAAGGGCTTCTGACTGAAGCGTTGGCAAACCCAAGTTTAAAGAGTTATGGTAGCCAGATAACTAGCTTCAAGTAGGTACTGCTGAAGGCAAGTGTTATGGCTAGCGTGGCGAGATAGCGAGAGTTGTAGGCATAACTCAGAAGAGAACTGCTCACGACTTCCCTGTCTGGAGGATGTGCAAGTGAATAAAAGTGTCGAGAGACGTGGCGAGCTAGGTGTGGCTGGAGCAGGCCGCATACGGGAAACCTCCCCTGATGTGTGGCGAGTGTGTGCGTCCAGTGCCTACCAGCCAGGGCAAAGCAAGCGAGGGGGCGGGTTGCCGGCCTCTCAGGCAGCAAAGGGTTCACTCTGCTGGTAGATAGGAATGGTACAGAGGTGAAATTAGCGGTGGTGTTCGGCGCTATTGTACACTAGGGGGAAACCAGAGGCTGAGGCTAGAGTATGTATCCAACAGTGCTCACGGTGCGTCAACCCCCCCCCCCCC
>NQII01000134.1:211467-340789 GCA_002778355.1 Clitarchus hookeri | reverse complement strand
TTTTCACCATCACCAACGACTAGGGTAGGACCTCTGGCCAATCGTCCTGGAGTCGTGTTAATTTTTCAGCTCGGGATCCTGAAGAAGGCATTGACGAAATGCCACCTCATGCTTGCAGCCATGCTCTCTAGGATCTACTACCTCTTCATGGTAGTCGTTATGTCGTAACGGTGTAATTAACTACATTGCAGCTTGCACCAAACTACAGTGGAAGTCATCAGACTTCAGATAGGTTGGAGTTCTCAACTCGGTTAGCCGTTCGGCTAACGCAAATCCCTGTTCTCGGGTATGTAACTGTATTACACACATTGGTCTCGCCGGTTGTAACAAAGTTAAAGATGGGTGGCGATATTCACAGTTCATAAGCAAAGCTACAAAAACCAATTAACTAGCCTTAATGGTAACCTAAAGTGACTGCAAGACTTCATGAAGAATGCAGGTAGGTAATTTAATTCCAAGGTACCCGACTTACTTACAGAATGGTACAAAACTATGCCCGAAGGCTGGTTACTACAACGGGAAAATAAATAGCTAAGTGAAATAATCTACTGCGCGAGTATATTATTTATCTAAGCTTGGCACTGTGGGGTAATTAATGAGCACACAACTTTGGCCGGAGTCACTCATGCAAATGCACAAGACACTTCAAAGTTACGTAGGAACCTGTTTGGTAAAGTCTTTTGTGGGGGTTGACTCGAAAAACAAATGATATTTGATCAATAAAAATTGATTTTTAAGTATGGCTCACAGGCCGACAAAACATAATTTGTACACTGCAAAACATATCATACTGCAAATAAAATTATATTTTACAACTTGGGTCTAAGGCTTTTAGTTCGTGAAAACACTGGTAAGTTAATTAAACAGCAGAGGTTAGAATAGCAAAAACCATGGCTACGTGTTGCTGGTAAGCAAGCCTTAAGTAAAATATTGACATAAAAGTACACAAAACTGGTAAAACTAAGCAAGGTGCTGAATGTGACTATGGCCGATAAGAAACATTTTATGTAAACAATGAATTATTACTTTAAAATGTAATAGGCAAAATAGACTTGTAAAAAGGCAAATACACCTCAAGTAAAATGCGCAAGGCTTTGAATGAAAGGCTGACCTTCTGAGGCTGGTGAAGCAACCAAACAATCAACACATCTAAACAAAGAACTCTGAAGATAACCAGACTCGATGTGGGTAAGTTCAAGTTCAACCCCACTAGGGAGGCGTATGAACTTTTATTTATGATTGCCTTTAGTAAACTTTTATTCTTGTAACATTTTTATGCATGCCTGATTTTAATGCTTTCTGGTAGGCACATTACACAGAACAAAATTTAATTGGAAAATGCACGCTACAAAATAGTGGTTGAGCAGACTGAATCTGATACTCATACTATGTGGGAAGATGTAACAGGTTACATTAATACATGCATACAGACACATTTTTCATTTCTACTCCCATTATATTATATTTGTAGCGATGAAATAGGGGAAATTTAATAAAAATGCTCTGCTTTTGGGTTGGGGGTTTATACTGCACTGGCAAACTAATAGCTAAGCTAGCCTTATTTTATGCACCACTAAAGGTAAAACTAACCTAAGGGTTAATCCCATGCACTGCACTGGCGTAGAGTGACTGCGATGCACACTGGGGTTTCTCTTAGCAGGCGATAGGGGCGAACGAGCCCATATGCAGACTGTGTTATCAAAGTGGGCTGTAGGAGCGGCATGCCCTTAAGCACTGAGTCTTTGAGACAATCTGCAGCAGGAGAAGGCCAACAAAATATTTTTTTGTCGGCCTGTGTAATAAATGTTAAAAACTAACAACTTACCAAATAAAAACCTGTATAGTAGCACTGAAAAAAAGTGTTATAGTCTATATCACAGCAAATTTGAAATAAAATGGTCAGAAAAACAAATGAAAAAATGTACTGTCATAAAATCAAAATAGCAGCGGTAGCACTTAACAAAGCTTTTCTATTTTACATCAGACTGAGCAGTGTCTTCATCACTGCCTTGATCTTCCCCTGCATCACTGCCGCCGGCATCGCTGTCTTCCCACATAGCTTCGTCCTCAGTCCCGCCCAGAGCAACAGTGATGCCAGTCTTCTTACTACTATAGCTTCAGTGATCAGTGCCCAGCTTTGTTTGACTCAGTCACAAATCTGAGTTAGTGGTGGTCTCTTTAGTCTGCCCCCTGGTGTGAGTTCATGATTGTCATCTGCCACCCATGCTGAGTACGGTCGGCGTAGATAAGGTTTATTAATGGACACGTGCAGGGTCTGCAAGACAGGTGTTAGGCCTCCTGAAATGACAGCCATGCCAGTCTTAGCTTCACATCTTCCCCAAGATGCGCCCAGAAACTATCCCAAACGAGTAGAACTCGGCGATCCCACCCTGTTTAGCCAGTCTTTTACCAGCACAGCATCCATCCAACCTTTCTCATGGACATGTATGTGTACACCAGATGGAATGCTAATTAATGCCTTAAGGCATTGTCTTTCCCTTGAAAATTATATACGGCAGCAGTTTCCTCCCGTCAGCTGTCACCGAAATCATCACCTTACAGCACAACTTCTCATTTCCGATTGTATGGATGGTAATACTCGATACTCCCTTCGTACTTATTGTAGTACAAACTGAGGTTTGGTCCACATTACCAATTTGAGAAAGGAGGCAAACATTGGTTTTTCTTTGCCTCATAATAAAATGCTGAATGTGCAGCAACTTTTCACTCTAGTGTTTTGGCAACTTCTGGCTCAGGGTTGTTCGGCATTGTAGAGAAAGGTTTTCCCACCTCATGAATCGCGTGAACCATCTACGACTAGTCTTTAATTGCGAATGTGGAATGTTCATGGAACGAGCAATTTCCCGCGCCTTTACTTGCACCATTTCATGCGAGACAGTGCAGGCATTGTTTCTCAACTAGCGGATGAAATTTAAAATGTGTGTATCAAGCTCAGTGAACTTCCCAGCTTTAGGACCATGGAATGTATGCCTCGCTGCATAAGTTGTTCGCAACTGTTCCTTCATATTTTGCCACTGTCGCATAATTTTCTCTTGAACATCAAATTCACATCCAGCAGTCCTGTTTCCATGTTCTTCAGCAAATCGTAGAACTCGCAACTTGAACTATGCAGTGTAGGACTTATACTTCCCTATTCCATATACTGAACATACTACTTTGTCATACAACTGAAGTGACTCCTCTGAAACTGCCTTTACTGCTGCTTTGTTTCATTCCGTGACATTTCCCTTCCCCATTCAACTTTCCCAAGCGACTGGAGAGAACAGAGAGATCAAGGTCGAAGCCTTGTTGACAGCGACTGCAACTTGCAACTTTCCACCTCGTTATCATATCTTCCAGGGGTGGCCAAGATTGCATCACCTGCTATAAAAGACTGGTGCTAACTTAATGGAGTTTTAAAAACATTTTTTAAATCATTAAAAATAAGGGTGTGAACCTTATTCTAATAAACACGGCATGTATAGGAATTTATTTTGCCTCAAATAGTAGAACCCTGTAATAGCATTTCTCAGGAGTCAATGGAATAAGATATTATATGCTGGAGAACATTATAAGGAGGAACTAATGTTATACCTGTAGGGACATTCGAAACAAAACAAAATACTAACAAAATAACTTTTCTGTATAAATAGGTAGTCAGTAGTTATTTGAATGGGGTTTTTTTTTTTTTTTTAAGTTTATATTGCTTAAAAAACCAGATTAATGTAGTAAACTTTAACAGAACCATATATATTAGGGTATCCATCCAGACACTTTGACTCAGTTATTTGTTAGCTACATGTTGTGCTATAAAAGTAAACTAATGTCTGGCAATGAAATTGAATATGTATACTCCAGTGTATGTAAAGTGCAGTGCAGCAAGGAACATGTTTCAGAGACGGCATCCAGGACTCGCAGGACAACTGCCCGACCGTGGCCAACAGCAATCAGCTGGACACTGACAACGACGGCCGGGGCGACGAGTGTGACCCGGACAAGGACGACGACGGCGTGCCCAACCAACAAGACAACTGTCCCATAGTGCCCAACCCCTACCAGGAGGACAACAACAGTAAGTCAGTGCTTTAACTCGTTCCCCAGCGGCTACTGCTACTTTACTGTGAGTGTTGCTTGAGCACATCCAGTCTCCTACTGTCCACATGTGCCGCCAGTCTGGTTTTACTCTCACTAATAACTGGAAGCTGGGATTACATAGCGAACAACGACAAGCCGAAACACCGCTCTAGTGCAAGTTGATACACTGCTTAACACCAACATTTAAGTCAAAACACAAATTTAAATGGAATTTCGTTAAAATACACCATTTTTGTGTGTGGAATCATGACCAACAATTTTTTCTGTAAGTTTATGGACCAAGTTATTATAAAAATAATTTTACTTTTAAATTGTTAACATCCTGGTTGAGTGAATGAGATCAGTATCAGATACTGTATACCTATTACCGAATTGACAATTTTATGGGTTAAACAAAATCTTAAAACTCAAATATAATAATAGTTTTCTTTCCATAATGTAATGTGTTTTTCTGTAAGACCATTTATTCACACCATTTTTGTAAGACAGCAACAAGAAAACCCACCTTGCCTGGGAACTTCTACTTTTTATGTAGTTTTATATAATTTACTTCAATTTTTTTTACATCAGTGTATATGTAAAGATACATTATTGTTAATCGTGTAGAGCTTCTAAAAAAAATAACTACAATTACTCACACATAATAATTCTTGTATGATTATAAATATGAGATACATCACTTGTAATGTCAACATTTGCATTCAAATACCATAACATCTTGGCTGTGCTCTTACTTTGCACACAAAGCTAGGCAGTGTCGAACTGACAGGAATGTGGAAATGATGTGCATATAGCTGGACAGCTATATTGGCTGCACACCTTGATACGACATAGGTGTATGCAGTTGTACATGTCCCGATACATTATTGGTGTCAGGTGTGAGGGCGTGTACTGTTATAACACTATAGCAAGACGATGATTTGAAATTGACTTCTAGAGATTGCGATCTTAAAATTAAACAGTGGTGTGTGTTCCGTAGAGTTTCAGTTTGAGAGTTTTGCAATGCCAAATGTGATACACATGAAAATAATTAGTGGGCCTTACCGTTGCCTTCATATTCACAAAATAATTATTTATTGATGTTGTGTTAAATTGGAATTATTTGTTATTTTATAAATCGTTACCTTCAGAATTCAACTGCCAGAATGAGAAAACTGTGTGCACTGTCTTTACTGTTACATGAAAAACATTTCAGTGAGCGTATACAGTATTTGTAAGTTTCTTCATATAGTGCTTTCAGGTGTATTGCTCCAGGTTGTATTCTTAAATTTATTTTACAAATAAATAGTAGAGAATTATCTGTAATAATGTTTATACTTTGCAGATTTTAAAACATTGCTTGTACAGTTTCATACTGTGACAGGTAACGTATGTTAAGTCAAAACAAGGTGTTTTAGTATTTTTGTATTACGATGTATCAATCCTAATTGTGCGTGAGTTCGTTCTCTGAGGTTTTATATTGCAATCACTGACTTGTGTTGCAGACGATGGTGTTGGTGATGATTGCCAGGATGACTGGGACAACGATCACGTGCGCAATCACTTGGACAACTGTCCAAACAATTCTAAGATCAGTTCCACTGACTTCAGGTGATGTGGCTTTTATGTTCTTTGTAAAAACGGAAATGACTGGCAAAATGTCAACACAAGTAAATTGACAAAATATGTTGGCTTTCACTGTCCTGGGACTGCACCTTCTGTGTAGCTGAAAATAGTCTTTAAATGTTAGAACATTAATAATTGAATCTAATCCATTCAGATGGTTACAAATTTCTTGTGATGTTTATTGGCCAGTGTACCTACTATTTCATGATATCTATATGTTTTGTGGGTTTACGAATACACCTAGCATTAACTGATCTACTAACTAATTTCGACCTCTGATTTTATGAAGTGCCATGGTTCCTAAGAATGACTTCGCAAAATCGTTAACTTTGTGTAACTGAAATTTACCAATTCTTACCCCCCAAAACTGACAAGTTGTTTTAAAAGTGTAGTTTTTCACATGAAGTTCGTGTTTATTAATTTTAATTACAAATGATACATTTTAAAAATGAAAAGGTATTAATTTAATTCAACAGCCAGATGTTTTGCAAATAAAAATGCTACATTTAAAGGTATTAACAACTTGCATTGTCACCAGAAAAAATTTACACAGTTTATTTCGCTCCATAACTTTTGGTAAGCACAAAGTCAGTTTCCAGTTGCTGTTTGCAAGAAGATTAGAAGTTTGATCAAAAATACATATATTTCGTTGCAATAGGCAGGCATCTTCCTCTGTTACTTACATGCACAAGCATCCCTAATATATTATTGTGCGCGGTAGTGCCATGTGTGCATCAGAAGAAAATCAAGAAACCTCCATGGAAATCACAATGGATAAAATTATTACATATCGACTGAGGTTAGAGAGGGTTGAAAATCACCTGCAGTATGTGCTTCGGCTATCAGGCCAAGAGACAACCCAAGAAGGTTGGACTTTTCATGGCAATGTGGAAACAGGCTACGAATAAGACCATCTTCTGTTCGAGTTGCGGTCAGCTTGTGACGAAGACTTTGGCGTTAATACGCTTAGGGAAAAGCTGAACGAGTTCGATGATGTTTATTTTTTGGTTATGGTGGCACAAGATAGGATTGCTAAGTCACCCTGTAAAGATATGGACAGCCATGGTTGCTGTAAGGAAGGAATTGTGGAGGTGGCACACGATGTGGCCGCAGCTGATGGTGACAGGCTTGCCACTGAAAGTGCCAGTGGCCCTGCAGGTGCGACAACAGTACCAAGCCCGCTGGCTGGTGATCATGGCGTGAGTGCCAGTATACATGGAGAGCACTGTACCTCCACTGTCGCGCATCTACTCACTCCTCTGCTAGCACACATCGCTCCTCGAACACACAGGTTGTTGACATCTAGTTGGTATCGAACTGCTGCCAGTGGAGAAATGCAGATCTGTTAGACATGACTGTGTCCTGCGAGGGAGCTCAGCATGTGCAGAGTATAGAGGAAATTTGTCCTTTTGTAATTTTCACGAAAGGCTGGCCAAAACATCGACCTTATTACTAGTTCGATTCTGTGGGTATGTGCCATCAGTCTCTAGTTACAACATTGACAAACTTTTTAAGAACTGCACACAATTATGGCACAAATTGAACATCATGTCAGCAGCAGTTTGTAATTGCATGTTGGCACAGTTACTGATACACACACTTTATTACTTC
Organism: Clitarchus hookeri; assembly: GCA_002778355.1. Lineage (NCBI taxonomy): Eukaryota > Metazoa > Arthropoda > Insecta > Phasmatodea > Phasmatidae > Clitarchus > Clitarchus hookeri. The sequence continues at coordinate 333,478 of NQII01000134.1, read as the reverse complement.
CTGGAGATTACGAGTGTCATCCATACTTGCCAACTGACAGGTGTTCACACAGGAGTGATACCGGAACTGAGAGTCCTCGGTTATTGCCGGTCACACACACTGCTCGCACAATTGAGTTGGAACGCACTATTTTGTCTGCCAGCTCGTGACTGCCGTGAGTCGCGGTGCAGCAGCCACAACACAGCTGACAAGATAATCAGTTGATGCTTGTCATTGGGTCAAGGACTGAATTGCTCACAGCAGCCTCCAGTATGTCTGGACGGGAGGGACAAACAAACCAGCCCGGTGTGGAACGCGAGGTGCACGCCTCATGGGCACACACTGTCTGGCATTAATTGTGCTGCACCAGAGGGGAGGTGGGGTTGAGGATGAAGTGCCAATATCATGAACTGCATGGCCAAGATGGTGGTGTTAAGCAAATTATGTCAGTGCAGCGACATCATGTCGTTACTGAGATGTCTTGTGCAGGCGATGACTGCAGTGAGGAGCTGGAAAGGAAAGATTTTACCAGAAAAGCAAACTGTAGGAATTACACTATAGGAAGACCTGGTGTGCATGAAATAGTAAAGAATAAAGGAGTCACAAGGCAAAATTTTGTGTCACAGGTTTTGGTTAAAAGCAAAACTTTTTAAATGCACATTGATAAAACTTTTAACTATGGAAGAAAGCCTCCATGTTAGGGCTGTTAGACACAATTAAGTTGCAATGGCATGGTATCAGGCTTGTAACAGGTTTTCATGATTTTTTAGGAACTTGAGGATCCACAGGTGTCAGCCTGTCTTTGTAGTCACAGAATAACACAAGAGGCTGGAGCAACAGACTGTAGAGTAGTTGAGTCAGTGGTGATTGTTTCCATCATCATTTTAGATAATGAAGCCAACTGAAGTTACCGCACATTTACCTGCAGAAGAGTCTCCCTTACCACTGATGCTCTGCTATTTCCCAGCCTAAACATCTACTTTTTCTGACAGGGTATGGGTTACACCAGTACATACTTAATTAGGATAAATCTGCATTTCCAACTACACAGGGAATACTTTTCACAAACTAATCAAAGCAGTTATGTGGTTTATTTTTAGATATTTCACATGTCTAGTTGAATACGGCAGATCAAGAGATGTGGCAGAGGATCGCTGCTGTCATTTGACATTACACTCGTTCACGTTACTTGTGCGAGGCATTCTGTGTAATGAAAATAACTCCTTACATTGTTTTATTTATAAAAAACAACACAGGCTAATTAGTTACATACATACTGAATTACACAACAAAATAAAACAAACTATTTTCAACGCCTGAACTGAAAAACTTGCATAAAATGTGCAGGCCATACGCGAGTAAATACTAAAATGAATTTATATAGCTTAAATGTCACTGAACTAAAAAGTAGCTGTTACACTACTCCATACACCTTTAGTAATATTATTATACTTAAGGGTGCTTAAGTTGGGAATTCATGTAAGTTACTAAATCAGCTGAGCCCACACAAAAGAGATTACTGAAAAATATGCCAAAATAGGTATTTATTTCATTTTATGACAGTTTTTGTTGAAATGTAATTGTAAATGTAATTATTTTTTTGCCAGGACATACCAAACAGTGGTACTAGATCCTGAAGGGGACTCGCAAATAGACCCCAACTGGGTTATCTACAATAAAGGAGCAGAGATTGTGCAAACTATGAACAGCGACCCAGGATTGGCTGTTGGTAAGTGAATTGACTGTAATTTATTTGTAAGCACACGCCTGTATAAGGCTTCAGATGTATTTTTAATAATATTATTTAATTTTGTAGATTCTACTGGGTCCATAAATTATGCAGAACATTTTTGGTGCTGATGAATGTTCATTAGGTAAAGGGATAAATATTTAATGACAAAATATTTTTTCTTAACATGAAAAAAATTTACAGCATACTGACACACACACAGAGAGAGAGAGAGAGAGAGAGAGAGAGAGAGAGAGAGAGAGAGTTTGTTGGGAATTATTTCAGGCATATGTCAAAGTAGCTAGTTTAGCTAATGGAATGCAGAAGTGCAAGTCCTGCACTGTGTAAGTCAAGCTGCAAGTTGTATGGAGCACGGAGCAGAATGGGAACAGAGCTGCCAGACAAGACATGTGCAGTAGTCGCAGAAGAATGCAACAAGGTGTATATTCCACAGTCCTAAAGCTGGCGAATTCCATGAGCTAAACATAAAGTTGTAAATTTAATTTGTGAATAAAAATCTCTGCTTGCGAGGTCTTGCATGGAATAGCGCAAATAAATCTGTAATCTGAGTTGTCCATCTTTACTTGCATTTCTGCATCTTCCTGCCACTGAGGGTGTGTGAAACACGCAATAGATAGGTTATGTTTTCTGTGGCCTTCCATTATATTGTTTTGTTCAAATCCGCACAGTGTGTCGCTCTGGCATGCAATGGGGCTGGACTGTCAGTGAAATGCAGGGAGTGGGAAGGGCTGAAGAAGTTGTTGCACTGTTTGCCCACAGCAGAATGCATTATGATGTCCCTGCAACATTACGAGATTACCGGGTGTTCAATGTAGTCACTTTCCATGCGTAAGGTGCCTGGCTGCACATTGCAGTGTGACTTACACAGCAAAGCAGTTCTCAGCTATGCTCTGTACATATTCTACCATTGCAAGTGCAAACCAATGCTTCTACAGTGTAACCCCGACATTGCGAGGCTGCGCGGTGCTTGAGGATGACCTCGCAAAGACGCTGACTTCACAAAATCGTTTCCAACCGATTTTGACCCCCCAAGACCCCAAAAATTGCATTAAAATAGCATTTTTTGAGTTAAGTCAGTATTAATAATATCTAATTGCAAATATAACATGTTTTTGAAAGGAAATATTAATTTATTTTAATAGATGGATGTATTCTGAATTGTGTACAGTGAAACGTCCCCTAATGGACCCGTGTAAAAAAATGGACCCGTGTAAAAAAATGGACCCCTCTTATTAACGGACATTTTTTCAAAGAAAAAACAAAGACTCTTATGGGAGGAATATTCCTAATAGCTGACATTCTTAATAGCGGCAGCAGGCACTTCATTTGAGCTTAATAACGGACAATAACTACAAAAAACCCATGCGAAAACTGCACGAACGAGTGCTAAAGCAGCGAGTTCCGTGTGGGCTGAGGAGATTGTACACCCCTCACTGGCAACCACGGAGCTGTACTGTATACCCCTCCTCAAGTGCATGCCAAGCCACGCGGATAATTTCCTCTTCCCTCTCCACATCATCATCCTTCAGTTGTGTCCAGCCATTCGCGGGAACGACAGCCATTGTTGGCAACCAGTGTTTGTGGTCTGTGTGTGTATTGGTGGGACAACGTGTCTCAGAAACGTTAACTGTGCAAGACAAAGTGGACATGATTTGGGTGGAAAAAAAAAAAGAAAAATTAAGTGTCCGTGAACAAGGGAAAAATTTTCCGTTCCTGTTTATTTCAGTTTTATATGATGCTCTGTGTAACTTGCCTCGTGTCCCTAATCATGCATTCCACGAATTCCATTAATATGCTGCCTGGGAAAGGGGGGGCAGCGGTTGTGGAGATTGGTTAGGGGAAGGGAAGATATCACAGCACCACTACTGTACAAAAACTGGCTTTGACGAGGGTTCATGGGTTAACAGGACCCTGACCGCTCCCTTCCTTCTGCATGCCCACCTTCCTACCCACATTCCATGTCCTCGTTCCCCAAACTCCTTCCTCTTTTTTCTTCTCTTTTCTTCCCCATGCCGCATGTCAACAGCAGCATTCTCACTCTCTTGCTCCATCCAAACCTTAACACCGTACATGCTGACAAGAGTGTGGAATGAGTTTGATTATCGCGTAGATGTCGTTCGGGCCGCTCGTAGTGGTCACATTGAACATTTACGAATGTATGGTAAACAATCTTCACGGTTCCATGGTTCATTTGATTTATCAATCAAGGTTGTAGATTGTTTGGTTTTGATATTATAGATCTTCAAAATTAGGGTATTCTTTTATACTCACCCCATATTATGCACTTGTGATTCATCGTTACTTTTTCCTTCTTAGTTATTTGTTTGTATTTTCTTAATTTGATTTATATAAGACTTGAAATATAACGTAAACAATAGCATATGCTGTTTCGGAGATATTTGGGAATTTAGCGTGCTTTTCCAGCTCAGTATATTTCGACCCCAAATCCCAAAATGTTGAAGGCCTCAACTTGGTCACATGATCGATTTAGTAACCTAAATAATAGGTATCGTAGCGGTTTCGGACACGGCTATACTTTCCTTTGTATACTACTATATCATGCTCATATGCAAGAAATCCGATGAGCAGTGTAGCTAGCTAAGCTGTACAGCAGGTGTTGCTTGTTGGTCGGCTTCTTTTTTCTTTTATGCGTGCCAGGCACATGGTGACAGGCAAAGTGCTCGATCACACCCATTTCTCCCCCTCAAATCCCTGGGCACATCATCCCCTTCCCCGTCATCTTCTCTGCCCGGCGGAAACGTCACTCACCACACCTTCACCCTGGATAGAATATACTTTCTTGTCACGAGCGCGTGTGGATCACAGGTGCTTGATATTGTGTTGCATGCACTGCACCTAAGCTAAGATCTTGATCACACACGTATATTCACATAAAAATTGGCTTACAAGGAATTCTTTCATTAAAGATTTAACATGCTGCATAAACATAATGTCACGTTCAGAATACACCTTTCTTTTCTTCGGCATTGCACCACGCGAACAAAACTGACTCTGGAAAAACAAACAATATCGGTTGTAAAATTAACCCAGGTCAGTCACTGCTAACTCTGTGTTTGTCCTCTCTCAAATAGATAACGTGTGTCAGCGGCCGCTCCTGCCACCCCCTCCCCCGACTTCCTACATCCCGACCACCCAAATGTCTAAAATACCTCACTCTTTTCATTATTTTATTTATTTAAGCTAGGGGACATAAATTGACCTGTGTTATTCCGGGCATCTGTTGTACCTTGAAACGGCACAGACGACCACCCCTAGTCGCAAATATACCATGTAAACATTGGGTGCGGACGCACTTTAAAAAGTTGACGTATCCCAGTCTGCTCTCCACTCTGTAGGTGTTCTACAGGATGATGGAGCGCTAGATCGCTGGGTCAACCTTATTGCGTAGTGAACTGACACATACTCAGGGGTGAAATGAGGCGGCAAAAAACACTTCGACTTTGGATTTGGTTAGCTAAACAGTTATTTATTTCATTGTTATGTCACTCATATATAGAAATAGTACACTGTACTCCTGGGTTCCGCTCCCTTCCCCCTTCCCTTACCCGTCGGAGGCCTACAGGTTAGAGTTTTAGTTCCTAAATGTCGGGGAAAAGTGGTCGGATTTGGAGGCGCGGTTACTTATCTGCTGCTGCGGTGTGCTGGTTCTTCTTGTTTTCTCGTATCGCGGAGTCGTCCCTCGAGTCCTCTGGATTCACTCCGGCGTCCGTCCCGCGAAGTCTGGCGCGTCATCCACGTCTCCCGAGTCCCTCGGATTGACTGACTCTTCTCCACTTCCCTGCGGTAGTATATCTCTGTCCCCTCGAGGAATTCCCACGTCACTGGCGACCCGACTTACGTCAAACTTTGGCGTGCGTTGATCAGGTGAAGCAAGCCTCACGCGCTGACGAGTGTCTCCTTCCGTCACCTAGCCCGTGCGTCATTGGAAGGAACTATCGGGTGACGTAGGTATGAGTGTTTGACGCACGTTCTGGCAGATTGTGAAGTCGTCGCTCTGTTCTTTCTCTAGACACATAATGCGTCATGCGTCAAAGTGCCAAGTCTGTTTCCAGTTTGTTGAGAAAAATCACACAGGTATTAATGAAAAATTATTTCAATTCGGTAGACAAACATCTTGCGAATAAAATATACTCCAGAATGTTGTAGGTTGTTCACAGAAAAGTGAGCACCTTTGAGGCCCTAGTTACTTTATTTATCTCACTTGTTTACGCTAAATATTTTTGAGTGACCATTAAATATAGTGTATACTTTTCACTGCAATCAACATTTAATGTCTGAGGCAATCATGAAATATGTTTATTGATTATTATTCTCATAGAGACGGGTTTAAAAAGTTTTCACCTTACCATAAACAGCCTGTACATACAACCTCCTAGGTGACAGGCGAAGAGATCACGAGACTATTATCAGAAGGGGGGAAAGGTGTGGGGGTGTGTACCTTGCACTGTTATTGGCCGGATGTGTTGCTATGTGCAAGTTGTCCAGGCGAGATAACGGAGACTGCAGATTGCGTGAGCAGGGGGTGGGAGGTGTAGAACAGTCACTTCCTTTGATCCTTCACATGTCGCGCGGGTAGCCTTTCCTTCAGGCACAGCGCGGACTGCTCCTTTCAAATCACATTTGCCGCAGTTATCTACTCATTTTCGCTGGGTTTGTTTTGCTTTTCATCTCACTGCATGCCAATTACGAGTAGCAACACTACAACCCATGCATTTTACTGCTGTGGGCGCACAGACATATTTTTAATCAATTTTTATGGCAATTTATTGCTTTTTCCGGGGATTTTGGTATTTTTCCAACAATTTTTAATTTTTTGACAGTTCCTGAGAATGGCTTCGCAAAATCGGTGCCTCGTTAAAGCCAGTACTCGTAAATTCTGGATTATACTATGTATTCAAATTGTTATACTTAGGACATACATTAAAACCTCAATTTTACAGACTATATGGAGAATGGTCTGTCCGTTAATGCCTATGGAAATGCCCACAGAGTTATTTTGTTTATAAAAGCAAGATTTGAAAACCAGCATAATGATACAGCAACTGAAATGTAATAAAAAAACAGTGTTGTTGTGAATGCCGTAGAACCTACGTTTTACACCTACTTTATTTTGTCCCACTTACTATTTTTGAAATTTGCCTCCTTGTACACTTCACTTTGCTGCATTTTACAACAATTTTACTTGAAAAATGTAACAAAGGGTATATTATAAAAGAGGGTAGATATAGTACGTATATCATAAATAAAACTATCTCGAGACAATATTTTGTGTGTATCTCTTATCCTTCACACCTGAGCAGTGCTCGACTTTAACGCCTGTCTGCCTTCCCGAGGAATAAATTAGTGCCAACAGGTGAAAATAATTTGTCACAGTCCATCCATTAGAAAGTTAATAAAAATTGCAAGAAAACTAGATACCATATTTATTTTTGTTTACCGAGCGTAACTTACATACTTTCATATGGTTATGCGCTGTATATCCAAAGTTGGGATGTACTGGGAGATCGCTCATCTTTCAAATAGTTTACAACCATAAAAGCTTCTTATTTCACTTTCTGTCATCCTTTGTGATTTTATACTGGCAGTGTGCTGATAGGAACTGACTTTAGCCTACACGTAAAGCTGCAATGCATATGCAGGCCTAGAGTTAGAAACTGTTTGGGTCACATGCCTTGCCACCCGCCAAGCAACATTCTTTTAGCCTTTGTCCCATGTTTCACAGACTATACATCTCGGCCCAAGCAAACAATGCAATGCCAAATGCTGCCCCAGATAAACCATCAGCGGTCATCTGTGGTAACTATGCCATTTACATTTGTTATTTCCTTTCTTTTAATGTGTTGAGAGTGTAACTTGCACCGATTAAATTGATAGCGACGAAGAAAGGAGGGAAAATTAAATTACAATGAAATAAGTTCAAGCAAATTTCTAGTATCAATTTCTTGCCTATTAGTTTCCAATGTGAAAACAATGTAAAAAAAAACAGTATTTATTTAATTTTGTTGCATCTTTATGATATTTTAGCCGGGAAGGTTGTGTGTGTTCCAGACAGGAACTGTCCATCAGACAGGCTCTAACATTCCTTAAAATGGAATCCTGCACAGGCGAGTATACTCTCTTTATCCTTTTTTGTTTTCCTTTTTTCTGGTGGAGACACGAAACCTAACACCTTGTTCGCGCTGCAGGCAGAAAAAAAAGGGTCACCCATCCTCCCGCTTTCCAGCGGTGCAGCAAAAAAAAGAAAGTTGCTGTCCAAGCCAAATCAACAAACAAAGGTGGCAACATTTGCAAAACCGATTATTTACGCAAAACGAATGAAATTGTAGGCAGCAAGTAAACTGTCATGGCATGAAGTGCCATGACAAACCTCACTTCGGACAAGCGTGGCAATGTACAAACAGTGCGGCCGTGGCCGTACATGCAAACGGGAAATAGAATAAAATGAAAGAAGACTGCTTATTTTTCCCTGCCACGAGCTGTCCATTAAAACCACTGCCCACTAAATATAGGTATTTTAACTCATGGTTCACTGTATTTGGTATTGATCATAATATTGCAATAAAAATTACTACTGTACCAAATGTATCGTAGTTGACAAAATACATTATAAGATGTTACACTGTCATTTGGTTTGTGACAATGCTATTTTTATGTTAAGTATTATGTAGTCTTTTGACATGTTTTCAGCAGCAGTGTTTGAGAATGTAAACAATTATAACCTATTTCAATTTTTTCCCAGGTGCCATATTGTAATCCCCAAAGTGCATGTATTATTAGAGTACATACGGTAATGTTTTTTTCCTAATCAATATCATGATCATATCTAATATCAATTATTGTGTAATTCAGTTGTTCCGATTCCAAGACAATTAAAAAATGTCAGATATTTTTCACATATAAAAACACACATGCGTGCATACAAAAATTCAAGTAATAATATAATTAGTATGCATGTAAAATTATTTAAATTACATTGTCTTTAGTATTACTAGTTCAGACTTGTGTAAACAAAACAAATAAAATTATCACCATACTCTTAAGATTATTTCATCATCATCCATTACCACTACCAATATTAAGACAATATTTTTAAAATGTTGAATACATTAATTTTTTATAATAATTTATATTTTAAAGCTTTACTGCTAAATTTTGAGGCATTTATCAGTCTGAGCTTTATATTACAGGCATTTCTTGTTGAATGTACACAGTTTAGAAACTTGGAGGTCAAATGGATTGATTTTTCTATCTGCACCAAGTACTGAAGCTATAGGTTTTGTATTGCAATATAACATCCTTGGATGCAAAGATGTTACATTGATAGTGGTACCCTGTTACTTTGTCACCTGTAACTGCAGCTGTTTCTCATGCATTGTTATGTGAGTGATACTGAAACTACATTACAGGCTATGATCAGTTTGGTGGAGTGGATTTTGAAGGCACCTTCTTCGTGGATACCGAAATGGATGATGACTATGCTGGTTTTATTTTCAGGTAAATACAAGCCATATACACATGTATACCTATTTGATTGTCCAGTAAACTTTTTATTTTGTAGAAGTGGTATACTTTAAGAAAACTTGTGAAATATAGTAACCTCCGCGACCCCACAATCCCAGGTGTGTCCACAACAGGGTAGCTATAATGCAGTTTGCATCATAGAAATGTTACTGGGAGGTTCAAAAAGTTTGTTTTGTATTAGAAGCAAAGTGATGAGTGAATAGGAAGGGAAGAACAAGGAACAATAATAAATTGTGTGTGTGTGCACACATGTTCGTGTGCGTGCATATGTATATATATATATATATATATATGAACATATACACACACATACATATATACTTATAGACACCATTGTACGAATTCTCTGGAATAATTGAATCATGATGCAGTGAAAAATAAAGTTTCAATTTTAGATTTTAACAATTTGCAGATGCTACATATTTTGTACCCATAATTACGAACATATTATTTGGGGAAATGCATGAAGTGTTCAGTAAAAATAGTCATAATAATTTTCAATCCAAATTTAATTGTGTTTACAAACATAATAAAAGTAAGCGGGCACTCATACGGAAAATAACGAAAACTGAAAATATGTATGTACAGTAAGTACTTGTTTAACGGACAGGTTATGTTCCCAGGAAGTATCTGTTATGCAAAGTAAATATAATTTCCCAGTAAGAAATTATGTAATTGGCCGGTGTTAGACTCCCTGATCATGCGGAAATGACTACATTTTGCGTCATATCTCAAAAGTTGTGGATTTAAAAAAATTATTTATGGGGAAAATGTTTAGTTTACTACAGTTGTTCTTTTGACAAGTTTATTAATAGTCATAGCTTTAAAAGTTCTCAAGTACAGAATTACTAAAGGCTATTCATGGTAAAGTGAGAACTTTTGAAAGCCCTCTCATTAAAAATATTAATCAAAAAATATTTTATTTTAGCCTTAGACCTGTGGTTTTCAGGGAGTGCGCCGGGCCATGAATTATCACCTGGGGCACCGTGGATTGTTCCTCGAATAAAATGCTTTATTTATATTTTTATTTGTAATTCTGTAATCTGAAACAATTAGCTTTTGACTCTATGTTTTAACTTCATGATGAATTTTGCCATGTTCCTGATAGAAGTTATACTATGGATCTAATAAATAAAGTCAAAATAAGCTTGATTGGTGGAAGACACATGATTTTCATTGAATGTACGTTTATGTGTGATCGTGTGAAAGCATTTAATTTTTAGTGGTAATAAAGGCAGATGTAGTAAACATCATTTTTGGTCTTGGCTAATCAATGTAACCCTAGGGAAATTTCACTTTTGATGTTGGCAAGCCTACGTAAAGACCCATTGTTAGAGACCTAAATATGAAGCAAACACGATAACGCGAATTCTCACATAAAAAACGAAAAATTACCCTTTTTGAAAATTTTAGATGTAATTCACGAATTGTACAAAATCCTGTAATATTTTCGTGAGTTATTATTGTTTTATGTCAAATAGTTTCTTCTTAGGCCGTCTTTTATGTTTTTTTTTTTTTCGCATATTCGAATACGAATGCATGCAGAGCTGGCCAGTAGTTTCTTAGATTTATCAGCATAAACCAAAACATGTTTTACTTTCCATCACGTGCTTACGGCCATAGATAACATGAGCGCAAGGTATGACGCGTCACTTTAAGTGAACATTCTACTACATGGCCCTGCAAAATTTTTTCTGCTCATTAGGAAATCCTCCCGCTGTTGTGTTCATGTCAACCAATCACCACATTATCTATGGAATTCGCGCCAACTAGCTTTCTGAGTTTGTTTACATTCGTAGCATCATCATGTTTTATACAACAATTCTTTATTTTTTTACAAAGTGGTACGGCATTCAAATGCATTTACTTATGTAGAATATATTTGTAAACATAATTATCGCATAATTTAATCTTGTATTTTTCCAGCTAATTGCATTTTTATCATTCATATATATGCGGTAAAAATTAAATGTAAATTTTTCTAAATGTTTTTGTTCGTACAATGCACTTTTATTAATTTTTTTAACAGTACTTTATAATTGAGTAAAAATTGTTTACATTATGCCTTTGCCAAGGCATCGTGACCATTGTCCCAGGTGTCAGACAGAATACAAAATCTTAAGTACGAAAATGTAAAATTGTTTTCAATGTTGTCTGTTGATAAATAAAACTAGTGGTTTGGTCTTAAAAACTAAGCTGTATATTTTTCTGGGTGTTAGATATTTTTGTATGTAAATAACCATTAATTTAAAAAAAAAACACCACTTTTCAGTAGAAATAACACTGCCAATTTCAGGTTTTACAAATAAAGTGACATTTCTCAAATTATGTATGTCTTTATAAAGAGCACATGAAAAATTTGAGCAATTCTCATGCAGAAACCTACATTTTTGTAGCAAGAAAATAACAGTTTTTTTGACAAAAAAAACACCTACTTTTATAGGTCTCTTACCTATAGCCTGAAAACTAGACGATTGTCACACTTGGCCGATAATAAAGTGAGTTTATGTTTTCAGGTGACTTTTAATATGTTGTGAGTTTGAAAGTTTATAAACATTGTAAAGATGTTTTAAATTGACAAATGGTAGTAAAAAGTGAGAACTTATTCAGGGTCCATCGTATGTCCCACATTGAGTCAAGCGGTTATTTCACGCAGTATTGCTTGTCTGTTAACACTGACCATTCTGCGCACACGTCGTTGGTCTCTGTCATTAAGTGCAGGCGGTCGGCCATTGCATTGTCCATGGTGGGAGGTTATGCCTGAAATTAGGTATTCTCGGCACACTCTTGACACTGTGGATCTCAGAATGTTGAATTCCCTAACCATTACCGAAATGGAATGTCCCATGCGTCTATTTCCAACTACAATTCCGCGTTCAAAGTCTGTTAATTACTGTCGTGCGGCCATAATCACATCAGAAACTTTTTCGCATGAATCGCTTGACTAAAAATGAAAACCCAACCAATGCACTGCCCATTTATACATTTTGTACGCGATACTACTTCCATCTGTATATTTGCATATTACTATCCCATGACTTCTGCCACCTGTCTTCATATTACTATCACATGACTTTTGTCAACTGTCTTCCTAGTGTTGTTTTCTATTTCGTGGCCGTCTGCATCTTGCTTTTGCTTGTTCTTTGTCATCGCATGCTATCTGCCCTCTTCCAGCTGATAGTGTACGATCAATACTTCTCCGCTTGGCAACTAGAGAACAGCCAACTACGACCTAGAGGGGAAGTGAAGAGGCAGTACCATAGAGAGAGGTGAAAAACCACCCCCTCCTTTCACAGAGAACAGAGAAGTCTATTGACGTACTTTTGACCACTTTACGCCGGTGCCGACGCCTTTCCAGACTAAGAAATACATTTTTAACTGCTGTAAAAAAAAATGCACAAAATCATAAAATCGCGGATAATCTGCAAATCAGATGATCTAGTCACCGTTAAGCGGGGTTTTACTGTATAACGCCCACCGGATTTTATCACAGCCGAACATCACACACATCAACCAAGTGTTAGAGCATGTAGCCGAGTTATTGTGTTCATTCCGGCGCAACTTTAGCTGTTTAGCAGTGTAAAATTGATTTGCGAGACACGAAAGAGCACGATATCTGCTGTAAAAAAATTCTGCTCTTAGTGACATGTCAATCTTCGTTGGCTCGACTCGATTTTTTGAGACATTACCCATCACTTTACACACACACAAACACACACACACAAAACACACACACATATATATATATATATATATATATATATATATATGGCTTATACACGAGACAATTCTCTGCACAAGTTAAGTGACGTCAGATGAGAGTTCTGGTTTCAATTCTAATAGTTGGGAGAAGGGCCATTTCCTCACACCTCTGTCCTAAAAAACACATTAAAAAAAAAAAATTATTATAATTTTTATTTACTTCAAAAGGCAAATATCTGCCCAATAAAACAACCATCTTGTTTGTACAATCTCCAGTGCCTCATGTCTGTATGTATATTGGGCTTGAAGGGTTGAGCTTGATCTCTCAACTAGTGATTTACTTCACACATTAAACACAGTCTCCTTGCGAGGCTGATGATGTGGGATATGGTTGCCTAGCAACCAGTGTGGTGTCCTTGTGCCCTTTGACTTTGACATGGTACCTCGGCCACGCCCTCGGGACTGTGTCGTGCAGGGTGCCCTGAACGAACAGCAGAGGACAACGTTAACTGAAAATATGGGACAGTACAAGACGCCACTTTCGGAAATAATCCAGTATGGCCATTGCTGCATACATTATATCCACTCGAGAAATTATGTGAAAATTAAGTGGACAACACTGAAGTGCCTGTCATTTTCTATTAAATCCATTTTAATACCTAAAGTCACAAACTGATAGGTGCATAATAACCTTCACCAAATGGAGTACACTAAATTTATTTGTGCATCATGTAATAGAGATGTGTCAAAATTTCAGATATCACTTTATAATTGTCTGTTTCTGTAGTTCGGCTTGTATTTTAAAATTTGTGTTTTTATTTTAAAAGCCATTCAACATCATTGTTTTGTGAGTACACAGTACAGTGTGAATCAAATTTATAATGAAAGACTGAAAACAAACATTGCATATCTAGGCCTCAAACACTCTTGGCAGTCTTGGAGACAATCACAAATGTATACAGTCAACTCTCGCTTCTAAGACCCGTGGAATAACGACCCTCGCGAAATAACAACTTTTGGGGGGAGGGGGAATAATAAAACAATTTTCCATTTCCATTAACATTTTCCCAGGAACCGTGAAAGGTTTTAGAATTGAGAGTTGACTGTAGTTTGAAAATTACATAATTTTTATTAGTATCAAAAATTGCTGTATTATTTATTATTTTTTCGATGATTCCCAAAAAATTACCACATAACATTTGTAAACATAAAATAGTGTCTACTGTGTCCATAAAGTGAGACTTAATTAATGAAAACCTGAGGGGATCATAATATTGACACTTTTTAATAACATTTGCATTGAACCAAAGCAAATAATAATAATAAATGTATTTTCTAACAGACAATTGCAAATTATGGTACCTAATATTCAACAGACTGCTGTGTATATGCATCCCCCCATGTACCCAGTACAATACAATAAATAGTCTCTAGTCAGCAAAATTTTGACTTCCATAACAATTGCATAAATAATTACGTAGCCACAATTTGTGATGTGTAAAGTAAAAATTTGTGATAAATACATGAGTTTGTATATCGCTTGGTTATGTTACTATTTTGTTCATAACACCCAAAAATTAGTATCTTCCCTGCATTAAGTTTTCAGTACCTCTGGATTAGGTTAGCTAGAATTTTGTGTTTGTATTTACAACTTTGCTTCATTATCTGTGCATTAAGTTCCAGCACAATCATGTAACTAATACACAGAATATTGACTTATGTAGGGTAATCAATCTTTGGTGGTTTAACTTTATTTCACTTCCCTTTTCCCACGTACTGTAAAGTTATTAATGTTCATAGTTTTTCCTGCCATGATAGCGCCTGTAAACATCAACTGTGTACAGGTGCCAACAGAAAACTTGTAGATTAACGAATGATGTTATCTGCCGATACTAGTTCCTGGTAAAAATAAAATCCATCTGTTCAGTGTAACAAAAAAGGAATTTACTTTAGCTGTATTCATGGGGCTGACCATTATAGCACTCTATCAAATTCTCATCAAGTTGTACTATGAAATGTATTTACCTGTGGTCGTATTATGAACGAGTATGTCACTTCTGTTAGTAAATAATATTTCTTATTAATCATATACAATACCTTTAACTGAAGTCTTGTAAGATTGAAACTACTTCATATTGCATATTTATTGTATTTCACATTAAACACTATAAAGCATATTAACTTACTTCATTTTGTGGGATCAAGAAAATCCATTGCATAAACTGGAGTTTCATTTCATGTGGTGTCGTATTAACCAGGTTTTATTTCAGTTGTTTGTAATCTTGTTTGAATTGTTAAAAATAAATGGTCTTTAATTTTGGTCTTTTGAGTTCTGGTTCTGATGTATATGAGGTTTTACAGCAGAATCAAAAATAATACAATAGTATATCTGATGTGTGTCGGCTTGAATAACTGTTAGAAAACTGTACTGGGGTTGTGAAATAATTTCTGTGCTGTTTGTACACAGCTATCAGAACAACCGCAAGTTCTACACGGTCATGTGGAAGAAAAGTGCGCAGACGTACTGGCAGGCAAATCCATTTCGAGCTGTGGCAGAGCCGGGCATTCAGCTGAAGCTGGTCGACTCGGGGACTGGACCAGGCGAGATGCTGCGCAACTCCCTCTGGCATACTGGTGACACTGAGAACCAGGTAACAGCATCGGTACACGTTTCCTCTGCTCATGTTGTCTAGCACGATCCTTGCTTCTGTCATGTGAACACTGGGCCAACACTTGTATACGTTCAGTTTGTTAATAGCATGGTGTTTGTGGAGATGTGGAAAGTTTGTGAAGCATTGGCTTGATGCCGCAGGTCAAACTGCTGTGGAAGGACCCGCGCAACGTGGGCTGGAGGGAGCGTGTGGCTTACCGCTGGCTACTACTCCACAGACCCAAGATCGGCCTAATACGTCTGCGGATCTACGAAGGCGAGCACATGGTGGCCGACTCTGGCAATGTGTACGATTCTTCCTTGAAGGGCGGCAGGCTAGGGGTGTTCTGCTTCTCGCAAGAAATGGTCATTTGGTCCGACCTTGTGTACAGGTGTAATGGTGAGCAGAGCAGTGCTTATCTACGAACAGAAACATGTTTGATTATTTATCTTCACAGGATTATTGAATCATCATATTTGCGATGCTCTGTTACAGAAAACATTCCTGAGCCCATCTACCAAGAGTTGCCACTGAAACTTCGGGAACAAGTGAATGTGGAGTACTCCAATTCAGTTGGACTGTAGTCTGAGGACATTGCATAACAATGGATGGAAAGTGCCTGCTACTGTTGCGGACTATTGCAGCCGCAGAGTGCATACCTTCCGATCATGAGAACTGAGCATTAGTGCACACTCAAGATTACGGAGCCCACCACGCTAACATTACTATCCATGCTCACAATAAAATCCATGTAATGTCATTGTAAATATCCTACTCAGTTTATGATACAAATGTAAAGTAAACTTTTTATATTTTGTAAAATTCTCACCTCATAACATTTCTCAATGACTGAATTATTTAGGACATCCAAACCAATACTGCGTGCAACACTTCAGGTGCAGTCAGCGAATGTAGAATGTCAAACTAGCAGTACATATTAGAGGTTTCCTTGATCATATAAGCCAAGACTGCAGCATTTATACTTTTGAAAGCCCTCTCATTTGGAATAATAGTCAATAAATATTTTATATTTTACCTTTAGAAGTTAACTACAGAGTGCATTGGAATCTACACACTATGTTAATTACTTACTCTGCAATATTTATTTAAAAAGGTAGTTAAAGGATTAAAAAATTGCTGAAATAAAAAATTACTAGGGCCTCAAAAGTGTTCACTTTACCATGACCAGCCTATAGAGCAGTTTGTTAAATAATAGTACCTGTGAATTGTAATGCTCCAATAAATTATTTTATACTTGCTGCAGATGAAAATTATTTCTTTTAAGGATATGTGATACTAAAATATGATTCATCTGTTAACTTTTTATTAAAATTGTTACAGAAAATATCACTTGAAAAGCATCAATAACAAATTTTAAAGTTAAAAATTAATTTTGCATAAAACTACATGACTTAATAATAATTTATTAAAATACAAACTGAGGGAATAGTTATTTTATTCGTCAAAAACACATGCAAACCATTTTTAGTGCCAAAAATTTATTATCTACACATAGTTCTAAGGCAGTTTTTATAGTTATGTGAAAATGTGTACTTGTCTCGAGCTTACATTAAGCTGGAGTCTACAATTGTTACTGTGATTTAGCTTTAGTTATGACCACAGTATTTCTTAAGAAAACACTTTTATATAAAACTTGAAACAGAGTTATAAAATTTTCCTGTTTTTGAGATACCAAATGTAACTATTGGTTTTATACATTGTACATATAAATAATAAAACTATTATGTATTTGATAGTTATTACAATAAATCTATAAATAAATAAATTTCATATGCTTTTCACTGAATTCGTCATGTCCTGCCTGACATACAGTATGTGGGAGACGTACTAGTTGAGAGTCTAGCAGTGCGGCTGGTTGTAATTCATGTTAAGTGAGTGGAGGGTGATGCTGCTGTAGAGCAGAGTGCAAGAACACTCAGCAAACAGTTAATATAATGTGAACCATGCACCCACGAGCTCCATGTGCCCATTCTGACCACCGCAGTCACATCAACTGCACCAGCTGCACCGAATCACACCAGCAACATCAGGCCAAGAGTGTGTAGTGCATGTTGACAGGAATGGAACTTGCACCCTCTTGCCAACAGGTACTACGTGCCTCAAGATACCATCCTACTTTATTTATTACAAGAGGTAAACTCTTGTAATAAATTAGTAGGCGACCCGAAACAGTGTTTACTCCAAAGCCACAGTCATTGGGCGCACGGCCATTGGTCGTAACGTCGTAGCAGCTGGCGCCACGACATACGACGTAACGCAACACTAAGTTGCGTCAACTAGCCTGTAGGCCGAAGCAGAAGGTATAAGTGACCCAAAGTGCGACCAACCGTGTGCAGCATTTTTCTAAACATATCACGCAACTCTATCTCATTCAAAACTACAGTCAGGGGTAGGTTTTATTATATTAAGAGCAATCGAGCATAGCAACCCATACACCTTTGCCCAGGTGAACTCGTCCCTCCCTTTAGGAGACAGCCACCTGGCAACACTGTAGTTAGTGAAATACAAACACATAACAAGAAATTAAATACAGAGAACTTTCATAAGAAATTGTAAAATTGTATTCTATGTATATTTATAAGAGGGTAATTGTGTTTTCGTAAAGGGAGACTGCCTATAAAGGTCCCCATCATAGTAGCATTTCATTTAGTGCGGTGGCACTCCCAGTCAACTTCACAACATCAACCTTAACAGACATTTGTTATTCAACAGGGGTGTCACCAATGTGTTTCATTTAATTTATATAAATTTTTACAATTGCAATAATGTTACATAGTGCTTATGTCATGTTTTAACACTTGGCATTTGACGTCGGTTCCATTTTCTGCTCCGCACACACACAGAGAAACTGAGCCTAGCCAACATGGAGTGCTGCTAGTCTTGTAAATGTGCATGTTTGTGGCATTGTAGGAATATTTAATCAGCAGTCATAAATTCTTTTTTTATTTGCTTTCATTAAATAGACGTGTATCTTTTCAGTGCATCTTATTGAGTGAAGTGTAATACTATTTGCAAGTGTCAACTTTGTCATAAAATATCTAGATCTACCTTTTCTGCCATCTTGAAGTGCTGCAAACATATTTTTCTTCGTTGGTAGAACAGCTGTAGCAGAGAGATACATGGCCGCACTGATTTATTTGCAGTTTTCCAAATGTTATGTAGCGCAGATTTTTCCAGAAAATTCTTATTCATCCTCTAAAGTAGTTGACACCTCCAACAGAGGCGAGGAGGGGCTCTGACGCCGTCCAGGTCGGCTGTCGATCATTCCCCCGGCCGACGGAGCAGCGAACGGATCCGTCTGGGAGAGGGGAAGGTCGAGCTGGGTCAGCCCGTACATTGCTAGACCATGCATAACCAAACAGTATGGAGCCCACGGCCAGTGCAGGAGTCCACTCACATAACACTATATTTACTGCTGTTATTTACTCAACCTGCATGTTAGGTACCAACTGAAAATTATAATTTTTTCTCCGTCTTCCATTTTCTGGTACAAGAGGAAAACCTTTGATTAAAAAATTTGAACTATTTTCATTACAACTTGTTTCATAAATGTTGAGAACAAATTATTATTTATGGTTTCTCAGATGAAATTCTGTGTTTTGACTGAATTTTGTTTTATTTCATGTTTTTACATAAAACGTTGGCACTTGGCGGTGTATTAACATCCATTTTGGAGTTAATTTGGTTTCATCACTATTCATCATATAATCTTGTCTTTACTCGTATATGTGACGTTTTACTTATAACTAATTAGCTCACATTCTCTGGCACAGCCCTGGCGAGAGAGTCTCGTCGACACTGCTATAGCAATGGAGCATGGCAGTTAATTATTTAAAGAAATAATCAACACCTTTGACCTATAAAGTGCATGAAAACCCGTCTACGAATTTTTGCACAAACTGTACATTTTATTTTTGTTTTAATATATATGAAATTTAAAAACCAGTGAATTATTAAACTGCAGCCAATTATTAAATTGTTACTTTCAAAAATATTTAATATTGAATTAAACTAAGATTTTAAATTGTAGAGTTCAGAAATTTTGCCTGCATGTATTTTTATATATCAAAATTGTTAAAAAAATTACAAACTTTCCATATGCCAGTTGCTGATATAAGTTAAAGTTAGTGTTTTCCTGCTGCATGTCAATAAGATGCTAGCTAATATAGTAAAATCTAAGTGTAAAATATGTTTCACTTTAAAGTACAGTAGACCCGCAATTGTGCAACAGTCGACAGTTCCCGAGAACACTGTCGCTAATTAAAAACTATAGGCTATTCACGGTAATGTGAGCACTTTTGAAAGCCCTCTCATTTGGAATAGCAGTCAATAAATATATGTTATTTTAGCCTTAGACATCAACTTTCGAGTGTTGTAGAATATATACACGCACTGGGTTTATTACTTACATGGAAATATTTATATTTAAAAAAGGTGATTAAAGGATAAAAATATAGCTGAAAGGAAACTATAACTATGGCCTCAAAAGTCCTTACTTTACAGTGAACAGCCGATAACCTATTTTGACTCCAAAACAATTGAAGAAAAATTATATTTAAAATGTGTTTTTTGCACTAAATTTGTGTTTAACGATCTCTGGCATTAAACAAGGATGTTTTTAAAATGGAATGTTAATTTATTTAAATTAATAATAAAGGGCATGTAGACAACCTTCATCACGAAATAATGTGTAAGCACATGGCCCCGTAACTCTCAGCAAGCCCCAAGCGGTCGATTAGAGGATACTTTGGAATGGAGCACACCTGAGTAAGGACCACTCTAGATCACAAACTGTCACGTCAATGGAGCTTCCAGCATCCCAGCTCCTGAGTTAGATGTCGCTGCAGGTGAGAGGGAGTGGGTGGCAAGGTAGGTACTAATTGGCTGTTGCCAGTTCACTCCGTTTACTTCGATGTACACGGTCTATAGTGGGGCTGGTCTTCAACTCTCGCAGAGCAAGCACTTCATGGTATCTTCCAACACTTCTGACACGTTCCACGATGGGTCCTAGTGGTAGTTGCCAACTTGGACAGGTGCAGTTGCTGCTGGATCTATTCTCATGCAGGGGTTGGCAGGGTAGATAGTTTCCTTGGTGTGGCATGGTTGGTATTACTGTTAGTAGTGTTGATGGTAGTGGCACCTGCCCTGGTGAAGTGGAGTCTTCGCAGTTCAGCCAGCTGGCGCTGTGGAGACAAAAAAAGACTGGACTATAGTGGATGTTAGGTAGATCATGGTACTAACTTATTGTTGCAAAAAGAGGCTGAAACCAGGAATAAATTAATGGCAGGCCACACTCGCCAGTTCTAGTGCCAGCAGGAAGATGTTTGACAGCCCTTCCAAGGTTGCACCATCACCAGCACCTAGACCGCAATAACGATTATAGATCAACATTGTTTGTGAATAACTTCTGTATTGCAACTACTAGTGATAGTACAATCTTTACTTAGTGCCATAATTTCACCAATAACTTTACTCTCAGGCTACTGAAAAACAATGAGAAACATTCAAAGCCCATTGCAGAACTGAAGCAACAGAACAGAGGAGACACCCAACACTGGGTGGAATGAACAGCTGTGCTACATATTATCTTGTGTCAACTAAGTATGAGTCACACTTAATTATCGCAAGCTTTCAAAGCAAGGTGGGTACATTTAGATATACCTATGAAATATCGTTTTCTGTTAAGGGAAGAACAAAGAATATCATCTATTCTGAAAGAAAGAAAAATCTTCAGTTTATGACAACTGTAATACACACCCCTTACTAATGTAAAACACTAATGCATAAAGCTATAGATTTAGTTTTTTCACCTACTTGTTCAGCAAAATGAGCCTCTTTCAAAAGTGACCTAATTTTAATGAAATATTTTACGATTCTTTGAGTGCATCTGAGAAACAAGTTGCTAGACTCACTGTGGCCACTGTAACAATGGAATTAGGCAACAGCACACATCCATGATAGGCTACTTGCATCAGCTAGAGCTTGAGAAACCAAGAAGTTCTGTGTCTGGTATAGCTACCCCTATATTTATCTAAATACTTGAAAATTGAATAATTTTATGAATTTGTCGAAGAAAGCTTTCAATAGTCTGACTTAAGATGGACTGTTTCCTTCTGGGTGTCCTAGGGTAGGGTCACAAGNTACTGCGGCAGCTACAGTGGGCACAAAGGGAACAGTGAACGCCTGGTTCACGTCAATTATTTCACTTGTTGCCTTGTAATGAGGCTTCTTAAATGACTTGTAATAAGGCTTCATATGCATGGCTTTACAATAAGTCAACTATTCAAAATGAGAAGTACTGATCCATTTGCACTGACTTGTAACTTGTTAATAACGCAAACTAGTATGTCCTCTAACCACAAACTATATTGCGTAGACAAGCAGACAAAATTGCTTCTGCCTCTTTCAGTAAAATTAATACAAATTATATTGTGAAAGAGCAGGTTTCTGTCCCCGGGGCCACCTCGGTCCGTTTGCCTGCTACTAGTAAGTTAAGTTCCAGTTCTTGTCCCTGGTTGGTAGGGTGCTTGCACTGCAGTTCTCAAGTGAAGGAGTTCTGACAGTTATTGAAAAGGTATGCTTATTGTGACAGCGAGTTGAACTACTGGACTTCGCAACTCATGCTGTAGCTTGCTTTGTGCAGCTGACATTGTTGCATGGGTGTCCACTGTTGCAACACTGGGGACAGAGATGTGTGCAGGGAATAGCGATGGCCGGCAGTCAAGGGAGAAAAAGTGTCATGTGCCATGGAGTTTAAATGCTTGTTACAACTTCTGGTTTTAAAAACTGCCGAGATATTGCGAAATCACAGTGTGCCTGTGTAGCAAGGGTTGCCCAGAAGGATGACCAAACTGGAAGAAGAAGGTTGCATCAGTCGTGCAGGAGGACAGAATGCTTGTGGATGCAACATGCTGGCATTTTAAATGCCTGACGTGAACCAGGCGTTCCATGGTACCTTTGTGCCCACTGTGACTGTCGCCATAGTGTCCTCCACTCCAGATGCACCACACCAGCGGGCATGTGCCCATGTGTGATTGTGCACCAGCGTCATTAATTTAACCATTGTCAGTAATTATTCAGAGCTTAACAATTTAATCATTATTATTTATTGATCGGAGCACATTAGTACAGTTATTTAGGGTTATATGTATTTGTTCAGTATTTATGTATACCATATGTATCGTGTGTCAAGACAGTCATCATGTGACATTATCAAGTTGGCAACACAGTGGCTGCTGCAATACTTATATTTAATATTAATATAACCCTGATTTATTGTGTATTTGTGCAAGGATAATTGTGTTTTGTTATGTAAATTGTATAGGGTAATTGTGTTTGATTATGTTTATATAAGGTATATCATTTTTACATCTCATTAGCATTTTTAAGTCTTATTTGTGTTTCATCTTTCCACCACCAGGTGTCGGCCACGCTTAGGTAGTGCGAGCCGGCGCAATTCGCAGTCTAGTAGGCTTCATCACTTCAACGCGGGCTAACATGGTAAGTCTCTCGTCTCACAAGAACCTCGGTACTAGCCTCTGAGGCTGCAACCTCGCTCAGTAATCGCATCATCACATCATCCACGAAATAACTTGTGTTTTTATGTTACATCGCAGCTAGGCGAGAGCAGCGTCACGCGCCTTAATTAATCTTAAGCCATTTAGTGTGTTTGTATGACCACGCGGTCACCACGTGTCTTTTCGGTTAAAGTGTTGAATAAAATTATCATCTTTCACAAGTGCGTTCATTAATCCAGGCGTGCGCAGCGGCCATACAGCTCGCATTTTCCTAGTATCTGACAGTGTGTTACTACGAGTCCCTAGGGTGAGAAACCACGACCCTATCTCATTGCTCAACCTTGAGCTGGCGCCCGGCACATTCACAACTCCTGGGACACCGAGCGCCAAAACTCCCCTTCGACAAGGGACGTACCTGGCGCACGTCACGCCATTCTATGTGGATTCTACTTATGAAAATAAATGTTGTTCCTGGAGGAGGTTAGTGCATACACTGTTATATGTTATTTTGAAAATTGAGAACAACTCGTGACTTCCATTTATTTGCAAGGTGTAATGTAACATAACGATGTGCGACACAACAACAATGCACACAGCAAACACTCAGAACATACACAACAGAGAACAATGTGTGAGGTGTAACAACGACAGAATGCAAATTAATTATAGACTGAGAGAGAAAGGGGTTCTGTATACCTCGGTTTATGTGAGGGTGTTGTTGCGACAGCTGTAGTTCGGGTAACGAATTTCCTGAGTAGAGTGTCAACCCTAGCTGCACAGTCACGATCGTACAAACTGAGTACTAGATTGGTGTGCTTATTGAAAATCAGAATTATTGTCTTTTTAACTCTTTGGTACCTAACTTAAATACATTGTAAAAATTGGATATCAAATCCACAGTAGTAATGCTTGAAGGCAGTCGGATGAGTTACTTTTGCTCGGCCCCATCCAGAGTGTAAATAGGAGTACCCGCACACTTGGTCTTACCAATCTGACATAATGTGTACCATTTGTACAAACAGCAACACAGCAGTCTGGTAGCAAAAAACTTGTGGACAGGAGAAATGCATACATAAACAGGAACACGATGAGAAAAATGTGCTACAGCTACGAAATGACAACAATGGCTGTGTGTGTTAAAAAAAAATATGTGGTGGTTTAATTGTACTCAGAATTACTTGATTTTTCACATAAATACAAAGTACTTCAACCAGATGGCATTACAAATTAGCAAATCCACTGTGACTCTGAGAATATAGACAACATAATTTACATATTCTGCTTGGGGTAGTGGCCTTTAAAACACTAGTGCCCCTTTGATGGTAAAAAAAAATTAGTACTTGAAAGTATAAGAATTATGCCAAAAATCTTTCATGTTTCTTACACAAATATTTACTTTAAAAAGACTTTTGCAATAGTTAGCGGCAGGGGAAGGATTCAGTTCAGGTTTGCCGTAGTAAATGTCAGAAAAAGTCATATATGCAAGGAAACCACAAGTTTGCGATTTCTGACTAATTAGTAGTCAAAATGTAAAATTTGAAGATCTAGAATTTCCTGATGAACAAGTACACCGACGGGGCATCTCTCCTGATGCGCGGCAGCCCTGGGTGACATATTTCCTTTATGAAAGCACACAGCTTACGGTGCCAACATACAAATCAATGGTACCTTAATGGACGTCTCACGAGTTCTAGTTAACCTCTGTGAAAACTATGTGGAGGGAGGATATACAGGCTTACTTATTTATTAAAATACCACGCGTCATATCTCTATTAGACGGCCTGCAATTTCAGTGGTGCGAACTCGGACTTCCCTTTGAAAAATCTAAATTTAATACCTAGTGCAAAGCCCACCCGGACTGGCTGCCTGACGTCACGTAATAAGATGTCCGTTTTCCTTCTAACTAAACTTAACTTAAGAACTTCTTTAAAAGTTTACCAATCATAAGGGTTACAGTTCAAATTTATCTGTAAAGCCACTTAAAACTACCCCCAACGATCAAAAATGAGGAAAGAGTCATATGGCATTGTAAGTACACGTGCACAATGTATATACAGAAAGACATATAAATATGCGGCTAAATAAAAGTACTATTACAAAACCAAAATTAATATTATGGACACTGTTTCAAAATAAATTAATTAATCATGCCACAAAAACAGTATTTATTAGGTTAAAAATAATTTTGAATCTATCAAACATAAAAATTATGTGTTAATTAATACATATTCCTAGAGATCAAAAAGTGTGTGTGACACACAGCACAACCGAAATTCTGATGGGGTGTGACAATTACAACACAGATGAATTTATAATTTAAAAATGTAACATCTGCACTGACCTTTACAGGATACCATCTGTTCTAATATTCTTTTTAAGGATTAACTCTCCAACGATCAGAGTTATTGCAAATCAATACAATAATATAGTACATACAAATATATACCCTGGACATAGCAATTTACATGTGACAAAAGGAAAAAAAAAATATTTAATCATCATTTGCAAATGAAGCATAGGCAACAATGCCTCTCGGAGCTTTCCTTGAAAGATCACGTGGACTTCCACGTACAGCTGCGGTGATACTCCTGATCAAGCTTGTCTCGGCTCCCCGCTCGAACACCACCTGCGGCAACATGCTGATTTTACCCTCCAGTTCGAGAGCGTACCTTCAGGCTACCGGGTGTGACTCGTAGCGTGTGCATTCTCTGCTGTCTCGACGACTCAGGAACTATGCAGTAACTAAAACTGCATACACCTAGCTCAGTCATATTATGTTTACATTCCAACATGCAGCACCACAGGTTATCTGAAGCTGTAATTGTCTTCGTTCGCAGCTATTGAGGCTCGTTAGCCTCTAGCATCTTCATCGTGTTCATGTGCATGGGTAGCATCTATACATGTGCGAACTGCATCGTTCACTGGATCACAACCAGTTTCCAGTTCATACGGGGGGAAGCACCTAGTGAATTATTGTGATGTCCTCAAATACACACAGAAGTACTTAACACGAAATGTCTCACCAGTTCAGCATTTAACAACCATCGGTTTCGTTTCACGTAAAATGGGCTTAAATTACTAATGTTACAAGGCCTTAAAATACTACTCAGTGGTATCAAACACTGATATCATACAGCATCCATCAATAAACAATCAGGGACATACATTATATACTAGGAAAACAACTTTCCCGCCTAAAATAAATGTAGACATCGTTAAAGACAATTTGACAACTAATTGCTATACACTATAGCAGTACATCAAGCAAGGAATGAAAACATTTCAAATTTACACTGTGCATATGATCAGACTGACGTGACCAAGCTTGGCTACGACGATAAAGCCAACTTCATCTGCGGTGTTTCCAGAGTTGTGAAGTAATATGTGTGTGCCCGGCGCCACAGCTCTGCGGTGAGCTGATGAGATGTAGGGTCGTTCGGCCGACAGCCTAGGGACTCTGGTAAACACTCTGTCATACACACTATGCCGAGGTTGTCTGCCACCTCGCACGCCGTACTTGATTATCAATAAAAACAGGGGTGCTGGTTGTTAAGGTATTTATTACCCCATTATGTACACTCAACTATACAGAAGACACGTGGCCTGAATGGCCCGGAACTACAAGCAACCACGTGGTCTTATCATGTGAAGCTCGAAATGCACTTTTGATTCCCGATAAATAATAAAGTCGCTCTCCCCTCGGCGCTATGCAAGTTAAGTAAGGAAAGATATGATGATAATGATTTATAACGTTATGAATGCGACTGGATAATGTTCGACAGATGATGTCCTTGCTAGGGCTTCTGCGGAGTGGGGAGAGCGTAACGTCCGAGCTCGTCCAAGTCCTGGCTAATACTGGCCGGAAATGTGCGCCGGCTTCCGCTACCTAGGCGCAGCTGATGCCATGCGGTGAAACACAATATACACTGAAAGATGATTATGGGATGGAAAATGATATGAACTAAATTAACACAAGAAAACATAATTACCCTTACACAAATACATAATAAAAATGATAATACTTATTCTAAATGTTTTCATTGCACCAGCCACAGCATTGCCAAATGTAGAATGTCACATGTCTCTGGCTGTGGCTGGGCAGATTGTCTCCGATGACAAAACAAATTATTTATTAATTACACACTGACACTATTAACAAATACTCTGACGAAATAAACTGAATAAATAATAAACACTAATGCACTCGTGCTCACAAGCCTGTCGGTGTGGTGCGTCTGGTGTGGACATACTACGGCAGTCAGTGGGCAAAAGGACTCGTCAATATGCGGTTCACGTCAAACGGCCCCTCCTCCGGTGACCACTTAACTGCGCAGTCCCTCAGGAGTCCCACCACTCTGCTAGGCACAGCATGTAGTGGATGGTTTCAGCTGGTGGAGGGGCCTCAGCGAATAAGGCCCGCGCCTCTGGGAGCTGACTCCTGCTGCTGCCACTGCTGCTGCTGAGGTTCCAGGGTGCTGGCGTCTCTTGGCATGCAGGTGTGGGCAGGGAATGTCCCCTCCACACGTGGTGCATGCTGGACGGAACTGCTTGTGTGGCCGCTTGGAGCAGCGGTGAGGGGTGGTAGACCCCTCCTCCTCCGACTCCTGGTCGCCGCTGCTGCTGCGGTGGGGACGTCGGTGTGATGCGGATGTTGGCGAGGGGGGAGGAGAGGGCCCCGGTGAAAGGCTGCGAAACCTCATTACGCTCCCCCCGTCGCTTTGGCCGACGTCCTCTGGAGTGAAGTCTCTCGCTGTTGGTGCTACCGAGGGTGCTGCGGCGAAGCCATACAGAGGGCTGCCCTGCTGGGAGCTCTGTCCCACAGGTGTCTCTGTTGGCTCACCATCGGCAGCGTCCCTGCTGACCAGCGTTGTGATGTAGGGCGTCACGATGCTGCTGAGTGACCCCTCCAGTCCTGCAGTGTTGCTGGTGGTGTTTATGTTCGCTGGCGGTGGCAATTCTCTCTCTGGAACGTCTGCTTCCTCCTCCACGTCCCTTGTGGGTGTTGAAACGCCAGGCGTCATGACGGAGAAGAGGCGCTGGAGAACTCTGCCGTCGCTGTCAGGGCTCTGCATCCCGACCTCCCTTGGGTCGTCGTTGGTTGCGTTGTTCGGGTGGTGCTCGCCAACCTGCTGATCTGGCGTCGTGAGGTTTGTCGTNGGGCTCTGCATCCCGACCTCCCTTGCGTCGTCGTTGGTTGCGTTGTTTGGGTGGTGCTCGCCAACCTGCTGATCTGGCGTCGTGAGGTTTGTCGTCCCCACTGCCAATCTGAGGTCGTCGCGGTGGATGGCGGCCCTCCTCCTGCTGCTAAGCCTGATGAGGTATGTGGTGTACCCCAGCTGCTTTATAACTGTGTGTGGTCCACTCCACTTCTGGGCGAACCCAGCACAGAAATTCTTGGTGCTGTTTGAAATCTGGTGTTTCTTCACATATACCAGTTGGCCAGGCGCCAGCCGTCGTGGAGCTCTCGTGGTGGCAGGCACCCACTCCTTGATGTAGTTCTCCTGGTTGTGACGGGCTGCTGTTAGCTCTGCCTCCCGGCGCTGTCTTCTGGCAGTCCTGTCCTCTGGTTATTCTGCTGCCTCTGGTAAATGTGCTGCAAACTCCCCAGGCAGCATCAGCTCGCGGCCCTGCAGGACTGCTGCTGGAGTCTGACCTGTGGCCAAGTTTACTCGCCTCCTTATGGTGAATAAGGCTGCGGGTAGGTGTTCGGCCCAGCTGGTTTGGTCGTTACCCACTCTTAGTCGTAGCTGTGTCTAGAGGTCTTGGTTGCGCCTCCCGGTGGGGTTTGCCCTCGGATGGTATATGGAGGTCGTATGTTGTTTCACTCCCAAACGAGTACACAACTCACGCCAGTATTTCCCAGTGAACTGGGTACTGTTGTCGGTGAGTATGGTCTGTGGGTACCTCCAGCGAGGATAAAACTCTGTCTCCAGTATTCGCGCAATCGTGCGGGCTCGTGCGCTGGAGACCGCGTATGCTTCGGTCCACCTCGAGAAGGAGTCACTCACGACCAGGATTAACCTTTTCCCGGTGGAAGTGCGGGGGTAGGGGCCCATGAGGTCCAGGGACACTGTCCCAAATGGCTCCTTTGGCACCGTAGGTTGTTGCTGTATCACTCCTTCGGTTCTCCTGCTCTTGAAGTGGTTGCAGGGGACGCACTCCCTCACATGTTGGCGTACATCCCTGCTCGCTCCTGGCCAGTGGAAATGTTGGTGGAGGTTTCTGGCCGTCTGTGTTGCTCCAGGATGACCGGCCAAATGGCTGTCGTGGACATGCTTCAGTACTTGCCCTCTCACTGCTACAGGTACATAAATGCACCAGGTTGCATCGGGATGCTGTTGACGGGTTTCCAGGTGTGTGTCGCGGATGCGCCACCACTCCCTATCTCCCTGCATGATGTTCGCCATCTTCTCCTGGGTATGTGGGCATTGTAGCTGTGCATTGATCACTAAGGCCTTCAGTTCGTCGAGCCTGGGTTCTCTCAAACCACAGCAGAGATATCGTAACGTCGTTACCTGCTCGTTGCCTGTTATGTGGTTGACAGTAGGGGGTAATAAGTCGTCCCACTCATCCCTGTCGATGGCTACTTCAGTGCCTGGTGTCCTGGACAGTAGTAGACGGTCAACCAAGTCTGCTCCGGGGACATGTTGCACAACGAAGTCGTATGACTGCAACAACAATGCCCACAGGGTGAGTTTGCTCCTGGCTTCCTTCATGGAATGAAGCGAGAGTAGGCACCTGTTGTCTGTCCGTAGGGTGAAGTGCTGGTACTCTAGGTATGCCCTATAACGCTTCACCGCCCAAACCACTGCCAAACATTCCCTCTCGTTCAAATCGTAACGACCCTCAGTCGGCCCAAACTTGGCGCTACCATACTCAATGATCTGGCGCTCATTGTTGTCGCCCAATTGGAATAGTACGGCGCCGACGCCCTTCTCACTGGCATCTGTTTGGAGATATAGGTGCCTACTGGGGTCGTGACGTGCTAGGGTTGTGCACTGTCGGAACCTCCTCTTCAGCTCCTGGAAGCAGCTTTCGTGCTCGCTGTTCCACTGTAACTTGCTGTTCGGGGACAGCATGTCAGTTAGGGGCGCTGTTATAGTTGCGAAGTCCCTGATGTTTTCCCTCAGCCAGTTCACCAACCCGAAGAACTTCCTGAGCTGCTTGCGGGTTCTGGGTGCCTCATGCTGGTCAATAAGGGAAAGCTGTTCTGGCGTAGGTCTACTGCCGTTTACGTCCACTAGGTGCCCAAGGAATTGGATGCTGGGCTCCCCTATGTGGCACTTTCGGTTCGCACAAGTTAGCTTGTTGATAGCTAGGCGCTCTAGTACCAACGACATATCCGTCGAGCACTTGTACCATCATGGCCTGGAAAGTGGCTGGTGCACACTTTAGCCCGAACGGCATGGCACAGAACTGGAAGCGTCTCCCATCAGGGGCGGTGAATGCTGTTTTGTGGCGATCTTCCGGCTTGATTGGGACTTGCCAGTAGCCGCTGCGCAAGTCCAATGATGTCATCACCTTTGCCTTCCCTAGTGTGTGTAGTGCATCCTTCACACTGATGTATGGTGGGGGTGCACTCTGAGTTATTAAATTCAGGGGGCGAAAGTCCACACAGAACCGCCACGTTCCGTCTTTCTTGGGCGCTAACGTGATTGCGCTGTTGTACTTGCTGTGTGTGGGCTCAATGACACCTTCGGCTAGCATCTCCCTGATCTGCTTCTTGATGATGGTACACTGGTGGGGTTGGTAACTGCGTGGTCCTGCGAAAAGCGGGCGGTCGTGCTCTAATGGTATGGAGTGCTCTGCAATAGTAGTCCGCCTTAAGGGGTCAGCATCCTCAAACATGTCCCGTCTTTCTTGGAGGATATTTTGTACCATTCCCCGGTACTCTTCTGGTACCTCATGGTCCAGTTCGTCCAGCTGGACGCCTGGTGTGCAGCTAGTGGTCCGTGGTTCTAGCTCGTAAACGGTGCGCCGTTCCTTCTGTCCAAAATGGATCCTGCGGGCCGCTGGCTCTACGATGGTGTTCTGTTCGGTGAGCCAGGGTATGCCCAGTATGGCGTCTTCCCGCAGGTCTGCAGACACTAGGGCTGTAGTGGTGGTCTCTACGTCCCTAATTCGGACAGTGATGGTCACTTCTCCGAGGGTCTGCCCTGTATGTTGGTGTGTGGCAAGATGTACAGTGTGCTTTACCGGCCTTATTGCATCCTCACTCATGAACCCTGCTCTCACGAAATTGTGTGACACTGCTGTGTCCACTAGTGCTAGACACTGGATGTTATTGAGGGTGATCGGTATCCTGATCATCCTGTGATTGCCCCTGGTTATTTGCTGTAGCACGATTTGTTGTGGAGTGGGTTTTGCTACCGTTNGTGAGCCAGGGTATGCCCAGTATGGCGTCTTCCCGCAGGTCTGCAGACACTAGGGCTGTAGTGGTGGTCTCTACGTCCCTAATTCGGACAGTGATGGTCACTTCTCCGAGGGTCTGCCCTGTATGTTGGTGTGTGGCAAGATGTACAGTGTGCTTTACCGGCCTTATTGCATCCTCACTCATGAACCCTGCTCTCACGAAATTGTGTGACACTGCTGTGTCCACTAGTGCTAGACACTGGATGTTATTGAGGGTGATCGGTATCCTGATCATCCTGTGATTGCCCCTGGTTATTTGCTGTAGCACGATTTGTTGTGGAGTGGGTTTTGTTACAGTTTTGGGTTGACTTGCTTTGTACGGCGGTTCATGTTTTGGCCTGGGGTGGTGAACGTCCGGCTCGCCTACCCCGCCAGCTAGTTTCCCGCTTGTGTCTTGCTGTCGTTATTGTTTAATTGCTTCCTGTTTCCTAGGTTAGGGCACTCGTTGTGCCAGTAGTACTGCTGACCTAGGCAGTACCTGCATGGGAAAGTGGGGCCTTCCCTCCTAACCGCTGTGTTTGTATGGGCTGATATGGGGTTAGCAGTCTGTCTCTTGCCCCTGTCCCGCTGTTCAGTCTGGTGCACTTCTCCTTTGCCAAGTCCAACTGATGGCTGCGAACTCCCCCTCCATGCACTGTGATCCCTGGGTTGTGGTTGTTGTGGACCCTCCCTTCCCCTATGGTACACTTTGGCCTGATCCAGTAAGGCCATGGACCTCATGAACTGTTCTATGTCTGTATGAATGAGTGGGGCTAGGGCTAACTTAAATTCGGGCCTCACCGTTGAGCCAACCACCTCTAAAATGTCTGGGTCCTGCATGTTTGGGTGAAAATGTTTGAGGAGGTTAACCTTCCGCGTTGTGAATGTTGTTAGCATCTCACACTCCCCCTGCGGTTTCAACACTGCACAGCTATGAGACTGTAACGAGGTATACACGGAGTTAAACTGTCCCAGGAAGGCACTTTGAAAATCGGTCAATTGCATGTTGTAATGATCAATGGCCCGCCACCACGTACGTGACTCCCCAGATAGCTGTCCTCCAACACAGTTAGGCCACTCCACCTCACTGACACAGTACCTGGTTAGTCGTCTTGTGATGTCCCTCAGGAACGCCTGCGGGTCCTCCATGATGTGTCCAGCGAAGGTTGGCAGAGACTGGAAGCAGGCTGGTTTCGTGCCCGTCTCTCCGGCTGATCCCATCGCTGCTGGGGTTGCTCTGGCCTCCTGGTGTTGTAGAGGCCACACGAAGCCAGGTGTGGTGAGTGGTGCCAATGGGCTTCCCCATGGCGCTGCTNTACAGGGCTGTCGTGTCGGCTGCTATGCACATGGTCTTCAGTGACTGAGAATGGTGTTGTCGCCCGGGGTACGTGGGCCAACCGTTCGCGCCCGAAATGCCCCGCGGGATGAACATGGTTCCGATCGGTGGTCCGCACACACTCGTCGCACCGAATATTACCATGACTGTCCACGGTCGCGCGTTCGGTTTCCGTTAAGCACACAGTGTGGTAACTTCGGCGACACACTTGGCAAGGTATTGTACCTTCACCTACCCCTGCACAGATTATTTGTTTCGCGCACCTTCGGTCACGAAAAATGTCAACTATGGTCGCCTCTACACTTTGTCNCTTTACCATTAGGTACACAGTGTGGTGACTTAGGTGACACACTCGGCAAGGTACTGTCCCTTCACCTACCCCTGCACAGATGATCTGTTTCGCGCACCTTCGCTCACGAAAAATGTCAACTATGGTAGCCTCTACGCTATGTCCAGTTGTTTCGGACTGGTACAATGTCCCTCGTGGATGTCCTAGTCCGCACTGGCACGCATGGCTGTTACGCACAAGTCATTCCCGAAAACCCGCGGTCGGTTACACTCGACACAAAACCATGCTTGTTTACCATTTGCAGTACTGATAACTGCTTTTTTTATTAGTTCACTGTTACTTGCTTTAATGTTCTCCGCGAGTCGTCGCGCATTTGCTCCTTCTTCACACATACACTTATTCGCACTAAAAGGGTTCGTGTTAGTTAGTTTCCGCACACATTTTAAACATGAATTTTCACTCTTGCCATTTGATGTCGTCCAGTTCAAATTTTCTGTGTTTAATTGGTAACTGTCCTTATGGCTCGTGGTAAACATGGCGGCTGCTCTTAATACACGTCTCTCGATATTGCCTCTCTTAATTACACAATCGTTTATCTCGTGGTGCAATGAGAGATAAATACACATTTTAAAAAACCACGCTATCCCGCGCTCTACACTCACAGTTTTACACGTGTTTTCGACATTTCGCCCCTAATATGGCGCGCCAATTTGACGTGACCAAGCTTGGCTGCGACGGTAAAGACAACTTGATCTGCGGTGTTTCCAGAGTTGTGAAGTAATATGTGTGTGCCCTGCGCCACAGCTCTGCGGTGAACTGATGAGATGTAGGGTCGATCGGCTGACAGCCTAGGGACTCTGGTAACACTCCATCATACACACGTTGCCGAGGTTGTGGGCCACCTAGCACGCCTTACTTGATTATCAATAAAAACAGTGGTGCTGGTTGTTAAGGTATTTATTACCCCGTTATGTACACTCAACTATACAGAAGACACATGGCCTGAATGGCCCGGAACTACAAGCAACCACGTGGTCTTATCATGTGAAGCTCGAAATGCACTTTTGATTCCCGATAAATAATAACGTCGCTCTCCCCTCGGCGCTATGCAAGTTAAGTAAGGAAAGAGATGATGATAATGATTTATAATGTTATGGATGCGACTGGATACTGTTCGACAGATGATGTCCTTGCTAGGGCTTCTGCGGAGTGGGGAGAGCGTACGTCCGAGCTCGTCCAAGTCCTGGCGAATACTGGCCGGAAATGTGCGCCGGCTTCCGCTGCCTAGGCGCAGCTGACGCCATGCGGTGAAACGGTGAAACACAATATACACTGAAAGATGATTATGGGATGGAAAATGATATGAACTAAATTAACACAAGAAAACATAATTACCCTTACACAAATACATAATAAAAATGATAATACTTATTCTAAATGCTTTCATTGCACCAGCCACAGCATTGCCAAATGTAGAATGTCACATGTCTCTGGCTGTGGCTGGGCAGATTGTCTCCGATGACAAAACAAATTATTTATTAATTACACACTGACACTATTAACAAATACTCTGACGAAATAAACTGAATAAATAATAAACACTAATGCACTCGTGCTCACAAGCCTGTCGGTGTGGTGCGTCTGGTGTGGACATACTACGGCAGTCAGTGGGCAAAAGGACTCGTGAACGTGCGGTTCACATCAGTTGATAGGAATATTATTCAACTACTGGTGTATACGTAACACAACACCCATCCGCTTCTCATTCGTGTCCAGTTCACTGGTACAGCGTTGACTTTGTTCACTTAGCAGCGCCAACGATCACAGCTGAATTTAAAATAGGACAGGTGCATGGATTATCATATTACTCGCGAGTTACGCAACACTTAAACGATGCATGGAAATGCTGACGCTGCGGTATCTACACTTCGCTAGCTCTCACCACCATCACGCAGAAAGCTCCTTCAGCAACTATATCACATTGCACCACTGTGTGCCAGCCTCCTCCAAACAGCATAGCTTCACTTCTTCGTCGTGTCTGGTCGG
Organism: Clitarchus hookeri; assembly: GCA_002778355.1. NCBI lineage: Eukaryota > Metazoa > Arthropoda > Insecta > Phasmatodea > Phasmatidae > Clitarchus > Clitarchus hookeri. The sequence goes on along the minus strand of NQII01000134.1, from coordinate 298,254 downwards.
TCGGGGATAGTAATGCGGAAGTCGTCTGGCGACTATGTTACGAAAACTCAGAATATTGCACAATATTCCTATTTCGAAAAGAATGGGTCCCATCTTACTGGGTGAGCACGAAGTCACAGTTCTCTGGAATGTGGGCGAACGACCTTGTGGCTGTATCCTCTGACACACACGATACTAATTTGCAGAAAATCGTAATATATAGCCAGAGTATTCAGGCTCCCCAGCACACCTTAGTATTACCTTTTACTTTATAAATTAAGGATGCCTCCTTGAGGCATCGACGACTTCCTAAGAGGACCAGCACCCAAAATTCAACACTAAATGAGAACTCACAAGTTTTGGTTAATTCAAGTAAATTGTATTGCCAAAATGTGTACACAGTTACATGTATACAATGCAAATTAAATGGGACCTGACTCACAAGGCCTGCCAGCAGCCATTACTGTACGAAAAGGTCAAGAATGGTGCTAAAACTTACAATAGTAATTAAACCTCTGTGGTCAGTAAATTGAGCTGACATAGGGCTGCTGTGAATGCAGGGAAGACTGTTGGTAAACTAAATAAAAGTTCCAGTAAATTTCGTAAACCTATTGCAGTTAAGTGTTCAGAACAGAGTGTGAAAGTCCTCTGTGATGCGACACACATGCAGCACGTAAGATCCATGGAATCAGACTCCCAGGGGTATCACAGGTGACCCATGTCTTCGCCGAGAGCTCGCACCATCCCGCGAGGTATTTTAGTGTACTGGCCTCATTACATAAACACGTAAAACATACAGACAATAGGGCCCTTTAACACTCAGGATGGACATCCCTTAGATTGAGAAAAGTTCAGAATTTTTTCTTAAGCACTAATTTAAATACAAAACATGATTATATGGTACCTTGGAGAGCACGTGGGAAATTAAGGTCTGTTAAGTTTTAGGGCACTCTATGACCGGAACGGTTAGGTTGAAAGAAAGACTGATTATTTCCCATGCCACTAATTGGCTTGATTAGACACACAATTGCACTCGGAAATTGATATAGAACACTTCAAGTACCCTAGCCTTGCTAGTCTACGCGTCATTGAATATGCATATGGCATGCATTTATTCTGCTATTACTTCGCAATCCCCAGAGAGCGAATTTCGCGAACATTTGCCATGGGCGATAAATTCTAAAGCTGTTTAATACACCTTCTAAAACTTGATTCCTATCCTAATTACACAGATCTCTCTAGGGACACCACAGGCACTTGGTCGGATCACTTGTTATCGGTTCATGAACCGTTCCCAAGTGAACGATGCGGACATGCATCGGGACGTACGACGTGAGTGTTCCGCGGGCCACACTGGTGCAGCGACTGTAAGCCGATGATGCGACGACAGTGGTCGTGCCAGACCATGCAGGAGTGGTTCCGCGTCAAATGCCCTCCCCTCCGGGAGGCCACTGTCATGGCAGGCAGGGCGGCTCAAGACCGTGTGGTGCAGTGGGTGATTGAGCGGCACCTCGGCCGCATGCACAGCCGCCTTGGCGAGATGAGCTGTACAGAGCTGGATCGCCTGCTGCAGAGTTGCATGCCAACTTGAGTAGGTTCAACTTACCCTTAGCAGGTGAGATCTTACTAATTCGGCAGAGTCGGTCGGCTGGTTCTACATCTGCTCGGCAGGTTGGTGGCCCTGCCACCATTGAGATGCTGCAGCTGCTACTGCTGTTGCTGCGGTACCTCTGTGGCCGATGTCGATGCCGTTGAGGGAGGTATGACCGCCCAGTGGAGAAGATGCTCAACCTGGAACTGGACCTGGCAGTCTGGAACGGGGCACCTAGGAGTGCGGGTGTGAACCATGGGCCTGCGATGCCGTGGCGCTGGATGCTGCAGCATCTTGTGGTCGCTTGTCATTCTGGACTCTCTCTCCGCGGAGTCGTACGCCCCCATGGCTCGTGGCGCCGCCATGGCAGCTGACGACCCAGATGTCCTTGAGGGTGTCGGTGTTGGTAGACCTTGTAGTCCATGCATGCCTGATGCCGTTTATTGCCATCCCGTATCGGCCGGGACTACTTCGGTTGGTTGCCTCTGACTGGTGTTACCTTGGGGTGCTGGGGCACCCGGTGTCAGCGCCTTCGGCACGGCCCGTAGGTCGTCACAATGGAATTTAACTTGCCTTCTCGCACCTATCTTGATAATGTAGTTGGTCTTCCCCACCCTTCGTACCACTGTGTGGGGTACACTCAAGCGGGAGTGAACCCTGCACAGAAATTGGCGCGGGCGATCGACTGCTGGTGTTCTCGCTCGTAGACATGTTGTGCAATTTGCAACTTTTTCGGGGGTCATGTAGTTTCTGGCAGCCACTGTTGGAAGTACCGTTCCTGTCGTTCTTTCGTCAGGATGTTCACCATCGTGATCTCTTTCCTCTTCTCTCGCCCCACTGTAAGAATGCTGGCCATCCTGTCTACGGTCCTGGTTTTGCAATTTGTAGGACTCGAAAAACTCCCCATCGTGTTTACTCTGGGATTCTAGTCTTGTCTGCGAGCACCTCTGTAGTTCTAGAACTGGTTGCCTGGGTATAAAGGTGGCGTTCGCTCACTCTGCAGTTGTTTTTCGCCTTCTCGGTTCGCTTGCTGCCTCTGCAGACAGTCGATATGGTCGAATGCTAACAGCCCTGCCCTAAAAATAACAAGATAGCCATCCTGCCTGCCGGTCCAGTGCGTCTGCTACCTGCAGGGTAGCTGGTGCAACACCATAGCAATGAACTCTTCATCGCTGATAGGCGAAGTGAGGTGACGCGAGTTTTCATATACCTCTAAAAATGTGCGTCCCTAGGCTTTTACTTTTCCCTCAGAAAAAGTGTTCGGCGTGCAGCTGGGCTCTAAGGTTCCCTTGGAGCTTTTTGCTCCAGAAATTTGTGTCGGAATTCTGAATAATTAGTGACTGTGGCACGCACTACGTCTCCTACCAGTAGTATGCTGTGGAACGGAGTGCAAGGTCATGGCCAGTGCAGCATATTGCTGTATGGTAGATGGAATCCTAGAATTTAATGAGGAAGTTGACTGGGTTTTCTCCGAGCTTTCCTTCACAAGGTTTGGAGGGATGGTGCAGCAGGGTACTCATGGGAAGTGTGGTTACTGCATCTGCATCTGGCCTCGGTGTCACAGTAGGTGAAGTGGTAGTGGTGCTAGCTGGTTGTATTTCCTCCCTTACTGTAGCATTGGCAGCGATCTGCATGCCTACAACAACCTCCTCTAACTGGTCGATCTTTTCAGCTACTTTAGCGATGCTTTCAGTCACTTTAGTTTGCTCGACATCTGCAGCCTTTTCCACCTGTTCAAATCTGCTCTCCATGTGGCGTTCGAACGAATCCAGCTGGTTAGTTACAAGCTTGTTGACTTGTGTAAGGTCAGTTGCGAAGGCCGGTCTACTCTCTAGTAAGTGCAATCGCTGTTCCACTGCGCTTACTTGCAGTGTACAATGCTCCTTTACCAGCTCGAACTCTTCCCTGTTCGTGCATACAGTATCCACCTCCACCTGTACCTGAATCAATTTGGTGGTTAAGCTGCTTGCCAGCTGCGTAATTTGCTGTTGAATTTGGTTGCCCTGTTCCTGTAATTTTTCAGCCAAATGCACCCTGTTCTCTGCTAATTGCATCCTATTCTCAGCTACCGACTTTTGTAGTTTTTCCTGCAAATCCTCAGTCTGGCTTTGCAACATTAGACATTTATTGCATAAACGCCTGCAGTATTGTTTCTTGGCTCGTGACACCTGGATTAGCAACGAGTGCTTCAGACAGTATTGCAGTTCCTGTAGTTCTCTCCCCTCTGTGTCGGTAGCAATGTCCGTGCACTCTACCATGCGTGTTTCTTCAGTAGTCTCTTCCATCTCGGCTACATATTCTACAATTTTCTAACTGGTAAGGGTGGTACGCCTGAGATTGTATGGAGTGTGCTGTCTCCTACTCATGAAATACTTGCATCACTGGATAAAAAAACCGACCTTTTGTTCTTGTGGTCCTACGATGCGCGCCAGCTAATGTAACGAGGTGACGATATAACATTGCACACAGCAAACAGAGCCTACACAATGGCCAACACTGTGAGAGGTATTATTACAATAGAATCTTAAATAATGACCAACAGAGAGAAAGGGGTTCTGTATACCTCTGTTTGTGTGAGGGTGTTGTTGCGACAGCTGTAGTTCATGTAACGAATTTCCTGAGTAGAGTGCCAACCCTAGCTGCACAGTCCCGATCGTACAAACTGAGTACTAGATTGGTCTGCTTATTGAAAATCAGAATTATTTTCCCTATAACTCTTTGATAATTCAAAAACAATGTGAGAACTGGAAATTAAATCCACAGTAGTAACGCTTGAATGCAGTCGGAAGAGTTACTTTTGCCCGACCCCGCCCAGAGTGTAAATAGGAATACCCACACACTTGGTCTTACCAATCTGACGTAACATGTACCATTTGTACAAACAGCAACACAGCAGTCTGGTAGCAAAAAAAACCTGCGAACAGGATTAACACATAGACAAACACAATGAGGAAAACCTGCTGCTGCTACGAAATAATCAGAGAGTGTGTTAAAAAAATATCTGGAGGTTTAATTTGTGCTCAGAATAAAATGATTTAGCCCAGAAAAACAAAGTACTACACACAGTTGGCATTTAAAAATAGCAGAGCAAGGATTCAGTTCAGGTTTGCGAAAAATGAGAAATGTTCCAGATGGTTTATTAAATGTGTTGATGTGAACTACTTTGAGATTTCTGAGCTCTAATTAGTAGTCAAAATGTAGAATTTGAAGACATAGAAGCTCCTGATGATCAACTACGCGACGTGGCGTCTTCCCTATATGCATATATGCAAGCGCACGGCTTACTGTGCTAACATAGTTCAATGGCACTTTAACAGACGTCTCAAGAGTTCTAGCTAACCCCTCTGAAAGCCACGTGGAGGGAGGCTATGCAGTCCTACTTATTGCTTAAAACAACTAGAGTCTTCATCTTTATTAGACAGCCTGCAATTTCAGGGGTGCGAACTCTGACTTCCCTAAGAAAAATCTAAATTTATTACCTAGTGCACGATTTACCCGGGCTGGCTGCCTGACATGTAACAAGATGTCATCTTCCTTCTCCCAAAACTTAACTTAAGAACGTTCATTACAAGCTGACCAATATCAAGGGTCACCATTCAAATTCATCTGTACTGCCCCTTAAAACTACCCCCAACAATTAAAAATGCAAAGAGTCGTATGGCGTGCAAGTACACGTGCACATAAAAACAGAAATACATAAATGTGCGGCCAAATAACAATATTGTTGCAAAACAAAAATTAATATTATGGACTGTTTAAAAAAAAAAAAAAAATCTTTTCACAGAACCAAATAATTTTTGTGAAAAATAATATTGAGCCTGTTAAACATAAAAATTATGTGTTAATTACTATCCATTCTTATAGCTCAAAAAGCATGTGTTACAAATCTAATTTTTTTAAATAAAAATTATGAATAGCACTACTTCTCTTCCCTACCTTTTAGAAAGTTAATTCAGGTTCTGTAATTATTTTAATTACCAAACGACAATTTTTTCTCACATTCCCGTTGCTCCTTGAAGCCCTTTGAGAATTTCTAGCTTCCATAAAATAAAACTCTTCCCCCGACTGGAGAAGGAATCATTCACTCACACATTATCTGTTCTCTTATCTCAACAATTTTAAATATTACAAGAAATTAACAGTCCGAAGTTTTAGAAAAAAATGTGTACATAATTATGTTATTCTCATCCTACTTCTGGGTCTTACCAAGAGAAATGGCATAGCTCCACCCACGTAAAATGTTCAAATTTTCATTACATCCGTGGATTACTCCCCCCCCCCCGCCAAAACCATTTCCATCATTCAACTACAGCTTATTTCCACTGGAAATGACATAATGAAGTTAACTGAATGAGATGAGTGGGGTTCCAGGTAGAAACCCCACCAAAAGTTTGAACCAAATATCAATGACCCAATCATGAGTGGAAGACAACCCTTCATGGATCTGTGCGAGAAAGCAGCCACTCATCGTCTCAGGACCATTTTAAAATGGCTTAATGGGCGGGTGAGGTACAACCAAAATAAGTAGACCAATACAACTTTTTACTACTGCAAAGTAAAGTATTTTATTTTTCAAAAGTTCTTGTATTCCTATTTATTTGACGTAGTTAACTACTGTACAATGAAATACAAATATCTGGTAGAGCATTGAGATTCACAAATACATTCTTGTTTTCCATGTGCTCGTTACATATAAACTGTTCTTTCCAGAATATTCCAGCATCATCAGGCCTCGGAGTAGCATTTCTACACTCTCGCATTGCTTACTCAGCACTTCATTACAGGCAAGGTACTCTACAAGAATTATTATATAACAGCTGTTCATTAAAGAAAAGTATTCTAAAGAAGTACTATATTAAAACTGTTCATTACAGAAAAGTTTATTCTACACAAAGTATAATATTTAAAACATACTTTACTGAAGACATTACTGTTTACAATAGCAATTTTAAAATGCAATGAATGAAGAGGGAGACTACTATGTTCCCAATACATACTAGCAAAAGTAACTATGAGTTATGTAGAAATAAGAAATTGTAAATTGTAGAAATCCAAAACACTATTTTGAAATAAATAAACAATCATTGATTTATTTATCTAAACTTTAAGATTCATCACATGTACACTTTCTACAAATTTAAAAAACCAGGAATGTTGCTTCCTCCATAGTTTTGAAAGCTTAATAAACAAGCTTTCCAATTAAAAATATAAAAACACCCTACAAGATAATAAAGGTAAGAAACACACACAAATCTTACATTACAGTTTCACTGGCATTTCAGTTGGCTGCACTGTGATGTTACACAAATACAACTCAACAGTCAGTAAAGCACAGCCCCATTTTTACATCCATGAAATGAAAACAGAACTTTTTAATTACTATGAATTTATTGTAATTAAGTCCTTGGAAACATTTTCCACAATATTTGTTATAAAATTACAAATAGAATTGCTGATCCACCTACATAAATTATTACATAAGTTCATGTTTTAGAATGCACAGAATGTAAGGCACTATTTTTTTACATTTTACAATTATAATTGACGACAACAGGATGAGATGATTATTACAATGAATAATACAAATGATAAAATTCTTTCTTCAAAAGAAAATATGTACAGCACACAGATAAACTCACTTTCAGTTATTGTTGACTGTCGGAGGAGGACTCGTCAACTTTCTCTTGAACAGTAGGATATGAGGTTCTGCAACAAAAGGCGGTCTATGAGAACTGCAAGTCCGACAACAAACAATGCACAAAGACACGTGAGCTTCACACTTGGGTCGAGGCTCCATCACACTCCTTACTGGATGTGAGTTTTCATTGATTCAAGCTTTTAAAGGAAGCATTTTGAAATGCCACTAACGTCCTCTTATGTAAATAGTTGGCCTGTACTGCAAGATACATTAAAAAATACCACCATTAATATACAATTCAAAACAGTTCAGATGGCGGGCAGTGGATTAGGAGCAGCAGTTTTTAGGGTTATGTTTAACGTTGATCAAAGATATTTTAATTATATATGATTACAGAGTACTGGCTTATGTTGTCATATTCTTTAATATTTGCAAATTAGGTTTTATTATATGAGTTAACAGTATAAACTTCGGTTATTTTAATAGTTTATTGACATAGAGATCATGTGTAAGTATTTTTCATTTGTTTCTAGACAGTATTCAGTATTAAAATTTTGTTTGTTATTTTAATTTCTTTCCTAGAGGATTGTCAGGATTAAATGTTTATTAAACAAATATACTAAATAAAATTATCCTGGTTTTGTCTCGTCTTGACATCGCTGATTGGCGGAGAGATGTGTCATAGTTAGACGACAGCCAATCGGAGGGCAGGAGAAAACATAAGTAAGGCAGTAGTAAAATAGAACTAATCTTTTCCGACAGAATAATTCTCACCACCTACAATGATGGACGTGAGTAGTATAAAAAAAAAGGTTTTAATGATTTAATATTTAAAATTATTGCTACAATAAGTTTTGAAGGATGAAGAAGTAATAATTATATAATAATAAATAGTAATTTTATTGTATTTGAGAAGAATTGAATTAATGATTGCGCTAATTTTTTCGGAAGAACCAATTTAATGAAAAAATTTTTAGAAGATGAAACTGATGACGTATCGCCCAACGTGTTAAGTGTAAGTTGAGGTGTGTTAAAAAAATAGGGCGACTTTGCAAATTTCGAGGACTACGTACATTTGATTATAGATTGTTTTTATTGTTATGTTGGTACACATGTCCCCAACATGTGTTGACATTATCAGCCATTTTGCATTGTTAGTTTGTTTGTGACAGATATAAAGGTTAGACGTGTTTTGGTGTGCTCGGCGATTTTTTGCTATCGCAAACAATGGATTAAAGAATCTGTATTAACAACACCGTAATCATGCCTCGGCCACCGTATTCACCGGACGTGGCCCCCTGCGACTTGTTCCTGTTCCCAAAACTGAAGAGACCCATGAAAGGAAAAATATAACTACTAAATCTTTGTTACTTGTTGCTGAATAAGATAGGCCTACTTATCAAAATGATGAATTAATATTCTACAAAACCATGTTAAATAATACTTCTAAAATAAACTCTTATAACACAACTTGGCAAGAAACCAGACCAGTGCAGTGAGGACAAAAACAATCAAACTGCGCTCGTCACACAAGGAGCATCAACTGTGCTATTCACAATCTAAGTCTGACTAACGATAATCTCAGATTTGGTACATAGGTAACAGACAATGTCAGTGCGTCAATCTTAATATCGAGGTGTGCAACTCCTTCGCCGTATAATTCGTTACGCATTTTTACGAAGTTCGTCAAGATATTAATTGCATTAGCATATCTTTTGTTGCCATCTCTGGCCTCTAGGCAATTGCAAAGTTAACTGATAATAGTTTTAATCATCAACCTGATATTTTAATGATTAATTTTAATCGTTAATTTTTTAAACTTTAATCCCAAATATGGATATGATAAACATAATTAAGCCATGCACCTGTAAATTCGCCAAATATCCAAGATTGATTATGTTTCATCATGTTCTGTTAGCAACATTATAAATCTAAGAATCTATTTGACTTTTTACTCCATGTGAGATCTTGCAAGCCCTTAGTTAATGTTGATACTTTACATTTCCCAGGTTAATTCTAGCTATCTCTGACACTATCAATTATGTTTATCAGTTCTGTAATCCCGAAAAAAAAACAACAACATTAATACATTATTTAAATATTTAATAGACGAATATAAAACTGTTACCAACTTACTACAGAAAAGTTAATAATACGAAAGTACAGAACACTATACTTGCTGGAAATTTGGCTAAACTTTTCAAGTCGGTGAAAGTTTATAAAAAGGAAATGATGTACAAGACCATAGCATGACGCCCTACCTACTTTGGCCGGTGTCACGGCGGTGGATCCCCTCTGCCATGCAGCTTCCTCCTCCTTCCAAGAGTACACGCTGTGAGCACCTTGTTCAACACTCTCCATGCCTCCAACCAGCGCTAGTCCCTGCATGCCTGCTTTCTCCCACCCAGCCCCGTGACGAGGCATAGGAGGGTGAATAGCGGGTTTGCTGTAGGGGTAGGCATGGCTTGGAGAAAGGAAGGTGATGGGGTAGGTGGGCCTCAACTACTACATTTCAGCAAGTAACTTGGCGAGCGGGACTTCACTGGCAGACACAAGCACGTACTGGAGGTGGCGATAGTCCAAAGAAGGGAACCGCTCTTGTGCTACACAGGAAGAAGTGCTTCGCTAATCATCACGACTAGAGAGTTCTTCACGAGATTAAGGTTGGAAACGAGGGTTCTGGTTCGTGACTACCCCCGCACAAATGGGCAGCGTCACATTCTACAACAAAATGACGCGAGACAGCCACAAACTGTGACCTGCGGGCTCTATATATATATTTGGAGGGAGCACAGAGCCAGCACGGGGGTGTGAGAGTAGCAGAGAGATATGGCGGCAAAGAGATGGCAAAGATAACTGAAGGTGGCCAAAGCTGGCGACTCTTTCCCCTTCGTGGCCGAAGGGGTAGAAAGGTCTGCTGGGGTGCGAGGCGAGTTACGATTCAACAAGATGCATCAGCTGGTCGAGCCAACCCTAGGCTTCAAGGCAAGCTATGGCGTGTGCGGCGTAGCGAACTGCTGTTGCCCTCATATGCGGTATAAGTTTATCTGTCCGGCCGTGGGCACGCTCCCTATGTCAGTTGTTGGATGACAGCGGTGCGAAATGGACGTAACCAAAGTCTAATAGCGTGCGTAAATCAAGATAGCCGTATGCCACTGCCGCACTGCACACGAATGTCGTGCAGATCTACAGGAAGCATTGGGTAATCGTGCTATACCCTATCAACCTATCGTACAGTGGCAAGGTGGGTGGAGGCCTTCAAGCAGGGAAGGGAGTCAACAGTCATCCTAGCCTCGCAGTGGACGTGCTGTGTCAGCTGACCACGACGTACAAGTGGTTGTGGTCCATCAGTGCCTATTGGATGACACTCGCTGGACTGTTATGGAATTAGCCCAGCATACAGGTATTCCTGCGTCAGTGCGCCAAATTCTACGGCGGGACTTAAATGTACGGAATATTTGTGCCAAGTGGGTGCCACATCACTTAACTGAAATAGAGAAGTGGACCCGATATGAGACATGTCATATCAATCTGGAACGCTTTCATCGTGAAGGTGCTGAACAACATCATTGAAATTGATTAACATGAGCACGAGCATACAAACCCGAATTGAATACACAGTCCAATGAATGGCGTCATCCTGGATCACCACGGAGACACAAGGTATTACAACACTCATCTCCTGCAAGGCTGATGATTATTTGGGCATACGACAGTCGAGGTGTTTTAGTGTGTTATCCAGTTCATGAGGGCTGTATTGTAAATACACTGTACTACCTGTTGTTTCTGCGGTACCACCTTCGTCGCGCAGTTAGAGAGAAACGTCCTGAACTGTTGGGCAACGCTGTAGTCTTACATGACAAACGCTAGACCTCATACAACAGGTAGCGGTACACATTGTTTACGGCGTTGCCACACCCTCCTTATCCACGATCTTAGTCTGTGTGACTACGATCTTATTCCCAAAGTGAAGAGGCCATTGTGTGGTGAACACTTTGCCAACAAAGAAGACATTGTCAGAGTATTTCGACGAGAGGTTGCGCACATTGACGGATATCATGCAGTCGATGGTATTTCCCGTCTGCCTCATAGCTGGCAACGAACCGTGGACAACCTCTGAGAATACTTTGAAGGATGTTAAAACAGCTTGTACACCTATGATACGTACCCGTTCAAATGAGTGTATACAAGATGTACGAGAATTAATCAATTAAACGGTGACTCTCGGCCGCTATGTTTATCTTTGTTCCTTGCTGGACATTACCCCATGCGACGTAACCCTTACAACGCACTTGCCGTACACTTTCACCAGTACAAAGTACATTTCCAGTGTTGGATCATTTTTGGGAGATAAACAATAGTTGCAAAGACTTCTGAATCAGACCTCACATATGTAGTTTCCTTGTGGGAGTGAAAAGTAACGTAAAATTATCTGAGGTTAATCATGCACATGTCACTTTTCCAGTAATTTTCAAAACAATTTCTTTATGAGGCAATAAATTACCGTCATTTAAATGGAATTATATGTTTGCTTAATCTAGTGTTGTTTTCCTATCTGTTATATTCAATGTCTTCTTGAATATTGATGGGTATGTCAGCATCCCTGCTTGTGTTCTGTTTAACAGCAACATATAGGATCAGAGGTAATTTCATTCCACTTTCCTGTTTTCGGAGTATATGTTCTGTGCATTGCAAATTAATTTATGATTTTCATGTTAATTATCTGGGATACACACTCTGTATTTGCTATTGCTCATTTGAGAGGGCAAAGGTAATAAGTAGGTCGTGGTATCCACTCTAGTCTGTACCTTCTCTCATGCCGCCCAACCTCAAACACATACCCCAATTACAGACCAACACAAAAGAAAAGAGTAATTATATACTTATATTTCTTTTTCTCATCCCACTTACATCATTTGTTTGCACACTTCTAAAGATCTAATTTATAATTTATACACATAGCAAACTTTGTTTATAAAAGTACAACAAACCCCTGGAAGAATTGGTCACTGCGCACGAATACGCAATGATGGGACCGTCTAGTGACAGACCCGCTACACTAGGTAAATCCACACCGCACCAACTATAACAGGAAAGAGTTGGTCACAGTATCAGCAAATGCCACACATTTACTGTATCACAAAATTACCAAGGTTTTTTCAGGTCTTTTATTATTGAATCAATACAAGCTAATAGAATTACATTAACACTTTTGGGTTAACTGATAAAAATTAAATTGGAAAAAGTTAAATTCAAATATATGAATTTAGTCCATCACAATAAGAACAGGAGAAGGTTGGCAATTTAATTTTATTCAGTCCGAATATAAATTCCAAAATACATTAAATTTAGATAACGGTTTGCACTTTGACATAACAAAATAGAGCACTTTTCCTGTATGGTTCACTGCTTTACATCAAAATATTTGTACGTGGTATTAAGCTGTGGGGTTTCATATAGGTTTTACTGAACTTTACACGCAATGCTAAGATTCACTTCAGATAATTTTTGTGCAGGATGCTACAAACATCACTTTACTCTCCAAGAAAGAAAATGCTCCCTCCCACTAATTAACATCACAGAACATCTTGCTCCCAGGACCAAAGGTTTGAGACGACCCAGTCTGCAATGTCGGCGATATTTTTCCTTTTTACTCTGCAATTGCTGCCATGACTATGCCCAATCACCACATGAACGTGTCAAGTAACAAAATAATGATCAGCGGAATGGTGTAGTGAAGAGTGGTGAAGGTGAGGAAAGAGGAGAGACAGGAAGTGGCTAGCAGGACAGTTGCGTACCTGGTTTGTGCGTCATATAGTGCACCCAACCGTGGCTCTGCTGCACTCCAATGTTCCGCCACTCGGCCTCCGTCATGAGGTGCGTCTTAGGGACCAGCTTCACCATCTCCTTCGGCAATATCACATGCCTGTTAACACACCATCAACCACATTCACCTAATTATACTATATACTACTTTTACAACATTCCTCCACCTCTAGCAACTAAAATTCAGACAGTCTATGAAATTACACCAAAGACAACACATTTGTGCCCACTTAGTTTGATCAATATTTTGCATAAGAACTATTTCTTACAAGAGATTACCCACACAACTATTTTACTTGTGATAATTATAAATGAAACATTATCATTTATAGATAAAATATAATTAAAAGTTCTATTTGACCAAAAATAAGATACTTTGATGTTAACAGAAGTATAAAATGCTTGTGAAACAAGACATAGTTAGTTAGGAAACAACCAAACAACACACATGGGGCGATTTTTGAAAGATTTTATTCAAAAAGTGAGAAGAAACTGTGAATGGACTGTGTGTAATTTTCTTTTTTCATTTTGCACATCCTAACTAAAATTATAAATGCAAAAGTGTGTTTGTTTGTCCTTCTTTCACATTGCAACGGAGCAACGTGATTTTTTTGTACAGAGATAGTTGGAGAGCCAGGAAGTGACATAGGCTACTCTTTAACCCGAGAAAACATCTCATTCCCTCAGAAATTTTATTTTAGTAAAAATAGCACTTGGGGTATAATGTAAGTTGTTCGTGTGGGACGACGTCGCAACGGAGCAACGTGATTTTTTGCACAGAGATAGTTGGAGGACCGGGAAGTGACATAGGCTACTCTTTAACCCGAGAAAATATCTCATTCCCTCGGGGAAATTCTTATTGGAAAATGAAAAAGTACACAAACAAAATAACAATGCAACATCGCAACAGATCGACGTAATTTCTTGCACAGAAACAAATGGAGGGTTGAAAGGTGATATTGGCTACTTTTTATCGCAAGAAAATATCTGAAAAAATATACAAACAATAATAGTGAATCAAGTCGGAAAAAAGTTTGCAGCCAGCTCGCTCTCTTGCAATACGCTGTCTAAACCGTTAAAGATGGAACAATATCATGCAGTAAGGAATTGTGTGGAATAAAAAAGAACTCAGCAGTAGCATACATCTATCTATAACAGAGAAATACTAATAGGTGTTTTTACTGTTCAATTAACCGAGACGTTGAGTTTTATAATATGTATAGAGTATAGAAGATTATCACCAAGTAAAATTCAACTTTATTAAAAAAAAAACCTAAACAATAATTCTGTAGTCGACGCGAGCGGAGCCGCGGGCACTACAGTCTGGAATATATCTTGATCTACGTTTAGTTTTTGTAAGTTCAGAGTTCTTGAAATTTTGAAATAACTTCATTTTTATTTGCATTTATTATTTTCATTATTTTATTTTATGGAAATGTAATAATTTAAAATTTTATTTTGGTTACGGATATTAGTTTAGTTAGATTTGTATTTTGTTAATTTATGATTGTTATATTGAATTTTTTGGCAGGGACATCTAGTTAGTGCAAAGTTTGTACTAAATATTTTAATTTGTGTCAAGAATGAATTATTTGGGAGAGGAACTTGTATTAAAGTTGTTTATCATACATTCCATAAAGATTAGTGTTTTCCCACAATGGTTCACTGCTCATTTTGAATAAATGGACAGAATGTTATTATGTCTTCACGCAGCCGGACGTGTTACATCACGCTATAAGCAAGAATTTTCATACCTAGTCCAAACTACACTAGAATTGATCATTTTATTTGCCATGGAAGAGGAAAATCAAAACACAGAAATGTCTACAAAGAACACAAATGTTTTAAATATTAAATAGATACACCTCATTTACGAGATGTCAGCTGCAGTAAGCGACTCCCATTTCAGTCACTCAGCATCCAAACTGCAATGCAATTTTCCAGTGTTGTGTTTTAAATATTAAATAGATACACCTCATTTACGAGATGTCAGCTGCAGTAAGCGACTCCCATTTCAGTCACTCAGCATCCAAACTGCAATGCAATTTTCCAGTGTTGTGTTTTAAATATTAAATAGATACACCTCATTTACGAGATGTCAGCTGCAGTAAGCGACTCCCATTTCAGTCACTCAGCATCCAAACTGCAATGCAATTTTCCAGTGTTGTGTTTTAAATATTAAATAGATACACCTCATTTACGAGATGTCAGCTGCAGTAAGCGACTCCCATTTCAGTCACTCAGCATCCAAACTGCAATGCAATTTTCCAGTGTTGTGTTTTAAATTGTTTGGAAAATACCAAAAACTGTTTTATGGCCACATATGTCCATGACAAAGGGTTAAATATTCACTGGCACAGCACAGCCGGACAATTTTAATTTAATTTTTAGTTTTACAGAAGATTAATTTTAAACATTAAGGGGATCAGCCGATGCCATCTGGGATGTATCTATTTTTCGCCATAACTTATATTTCAGTTGGTTTAACTAAATTTTTCGCACGACACAACTACAGCAGTTAAACTAGTCACTGTTGGAAGTGTGTTCGAACATGCTTTGCGTTGCTGTTAGAGTATGGTCAGATCAACACAAGTGTTGGAAGTGTGTTCGAACATGCTTTGCGTTGCTGTTAGAGTATGGTCAGATCAACACAAGTGTTGGAAACTATGCACTGTGCATTATGACACTGCCTGCTTTTGTTCAGTTGCTGTGATGTAGGCTGCGTCATCAAGCCCGGATTAAGTAATTTATTATTGAGTTGAATACGTGTTATTTGTAAGTCTCAACACGTTATGGGCCCAGTACGTTGACAGAGTTATTTTTTTTTAATGTTTGCGCAGTGATACTCTTGTGTGCCAGTTAAGTGGCAATACTTAAGATTGCATGTTCGCGAGAGGTTATGGAGTCTTTAAATCTCCCATTTATTGACTGCCTGAAAGGCAGGGAAAATATTTCTTTGAGGAAATTTGCTTGTAAAGCATATTTAGAATGCGAAGACCTTTGGGACGTAATAGATGGAACACAAAAGGTGGAGGAGGCATATGCGAGAAAGTTCGCAAGCACGAGCGAAGATCTTATTAGTAGATTGTTATATATCCACGTATTGAGACGACTGTCTGCAAAAGAGGCCCGGGAAAACCTTCAAAAAGTGTTTGAAGACCAAGGGCTGATAAGGAAGATGGGTCTATTGAGACTGCTAATTACCACACAATTGGAAAGTTGCAAGTCTGTTGAACAATATGTAAATACTATAATTTCAACTTCCCAACGCCTAAATAAACTAGGATTTAAAGTCTGAGAGGAGTGGGTAGACGCACTGTAATGGCTCGCCTTCCAGACACTTTTCATAAGCCCATGATAATGGGGTTAGAACGCTCAGGTATTGCAGTTAAAGTCAATGAAATTTCCTACCAACAAAAAATGATCAGAATTTGAGGCAGTTTTGTATTCCCCAAGGTGTTTTTAATGGACACCAAAGTTACATAAAGCAAGTCTGGTGTTTTGCATGTAATAAACTTGATAACTTTTCGTTTAACTATTGGACTCAAAACAAACCTGAACAGTTTCAAAATTCTAATAAAGGTAATGCACTTCTTGCCTGCCTTTCTCCTTTCAAGGAGTTTGGTATTCACACTCGTGCGCATCTGCTCATTTGTATAACCAGATACTGATCTCTTGACAACTCTCTGCTGTCATCACAGTGCGTAGGTAATGTAGTTTTGAACAATGAAGTTGGAAAGGATCGCTGGAGTCTCCACTGACCTCTCACCAGCGAGTCAGGTGAGCAGTGAAGATCACACTAAGGATGGAGATGATGGCGAGGTTATTGCCACCGCTTCACAAGTCTGGCATTTACATGCTGAATGCTACAAGTACGATTCCAGATCCAGCATTTTATAAAGAGGAAACATATCTGTGACATCGCAGGCTGGGTCACCTCAATCAGTTGAAATAAATGTTAATAGGTATCAACTGTGCCATAGATTTACCTACAGCATGCAAAGTGTGCTTACCAGGAAGACACTCACGACATAGCTTCAAACCAAGTGAAACCAGGGCAGAACAATTACTAGGTCTTGTACATTCCAATCTCTGAAGACCAAAGGAGGAACCTTCGAATGGTCGTAACAAGTTTTTTCTGACGATAAGACGACATGTCGAGATGCACGTACATCTTTGTTTGGGAAAAAAGAGTGAGGTATCAGAGTTAATCTTGTAATTTATTGCCACAGCAGAACGGCAAACAGGGAAGAAGATAAAAATCCTTTGCTCCAATGGTGGTGGAGTAAACGTCAACAGATACCTGAAGATGCAGCTAACCAAATTGGGTGTTCAACACCAACAAACTGTGAGGCATAAGCCACAGTAGAATGGCGTTGCTGAACATGACAATAGGTCCATTGTGGAAAGGGATATTGGGCAGGATATTGGGCAGAAGTTGTCTACCTCAACGATTGCTCACGACCAAAGATGTACAGGATTGGACACCATATGAAGCCTTGAATGGATCAAAACCCAACCTTGGTGACCTACAGATGTTTGGTTGCAGAGCAATTATACAGGTGCCAAACAAGAGATGTAAAAAGTGGGATCCAAAATCAAAGTGTTCTATAAACATTAAAATAAACATCAGTGTATTAGACAAGCTTTTACATGATTATTAATGCATAGTAGCCAGATGGTGATATTTAAACATTTGTATGTCATTGTAGCTTCAGTATTTACAACATAAACAATGCTAGGAGAAACACCAGAGCGAGGGAACGACAATGGTGCTTTTCACCAGCAGCAGGTGGCGAATTTTTAGTTAGTTCCTCGTTCCCTTTCCACAGCGTTGGTTCGACGTTTTCTTCATCGTCAGAGTGTGATGCAAGGAACTCTGGCTGCTAACCACAACACACCGCATCAATGACAACACAACTTAATTTTGTTTACAAATGCTACATTTTTTCTTTCTTTAACAACAAACTTGATGATTGAAATTAAATATATGATGAGTGATTTAATAATTAAATTGTAATTTATTGAAAGGTTTTCAAATGTTATCAAACGTTCATTTTTTTTTCTGTGCTTATGTGTATAATGTTTTACATATGTTTTTTTTTTTTCTCTTTTCAGCTGACAACTCTATTATTTACATAAGTTTGCAGTATTTGGCAGCATTGACTATTAGAATTTGTGTTAAATCAACTACTTGTTTATTGTTGAATATCATTACCATTTATATTTTAACGAGGCTGTTCCACTCATCCAGAAATTCAGTATTATCTTTCAAGCTCCTTCTCTCAGCACTAGCCTATGCTATAGTGAAGGGCTTTATTTTAACCACATTGTTTCAGTTAGTTCCATACCAAGGAAATGCTTACATTATTTTTCAGTGAAAGTTTTTATCCACAATTTCCGGTTTTAGGAATTTGCAAAAAGCCTCTTTCCAGTTATGTAATGGGGCAGTTCATCTGATGTTCGGTTCAGCCATCAAGCTTAGTTTGTTTTGGTAGTATTACCTCTCGACGTAAGGTTAGGGTTGCCTGGAGAAGATGCCTAATAACTGCAGATATTAGTTTTTTTAGTGCTTTCGTTGCCAGCTCCTATGGAGTCCAGGAATGACGCCATCCATCATGCTACATCCGTTTGACATGTAAGACAGTGCAATTTCTTTCAAGTTACCTCAAAATTTGATTTCTTATTGCAAGTTTAAATACAATTTTAGGATGCTGAATTTTAATTTTTATTTTGAAGGAGGTATTCTTTATTCTTTATCCCTGTTTAATTGACCAGCTATTTTCAAAGATTTTACCAGAGGCTGTAATTAAGGAGTTTTTGCACTACAGACTTAGCTAGATATAGAACAGTTCGAAAGAATGAATTTCTTCTTAATGTTTCTATATCGTTGTGTTTCATAATGAGTTTTGTGACATTCGTGAGAGAGGTAATTCAGGTAACAGCTAATTTATTTTTTATTTTTATCATGGTAAATTAACACAACTGAACAGCAACATTATTTTGTTTACCACCCACAGTATCAAATCCTAACTTAAATTGTGACGTCTGAATACTTTCTACTGCACTTACCGTCTGTCCACTAAGTATATTTTGCACTAGAGAAAATTAATTTTCTTATGTTTTTTTGTTGTAGTGTGTAGAATATTTCTCCAATGTTTTATTACGACTCATGTTGTTTTATTCAATTGGAGTGATTTGTCTAAATTTTACTATTAGTGTCCGGGTATTTAATTCTCACTTTCAATAAGAAAGAAGTTTTTCTATTCTATATTCCTATAGAAAAAGCTCAAATATATGCAATGAAATTTTGGAACAAAGGTACAATGTTTTTCTCACTGTGTTAAACTTGTGTAATTTTCTATGCACAGCACCTCATGTCAACTCGTCTATTTCAATTAATTTCTTGTCCACTTTCCTTACCTTCATGTTTCCAAAAATTCAAACTTGTTTTGTTGTTTACCCTCTGCAAAATTTGATTGATTCACTCGTGTAGTGGCCCTTGTTTCTTCAACGATATACAATTTATACATAATTTTTTGTTCACAGAGATCCTTTGCGACATTACACACAATCTCCCATGCTTGTCCCCGCAGAAAGGGTGTCGAAGGCATAATTTTCCAGTGGGGGTCCACATTTAAAAGAAGCCCTTTTTTTATAATGCCTCCTCGGTTTATATACCCATGCTCATTAGTGTGTGGAAAAGGCCTTGGTGGCACAGTTTTCATTNCAGTGGGCACAAAGGGAACAGTGAACGCCTGGTTCACGTCACACTGTTATTCTAGTATGCACCAGAAACTATGGAGGCTATGAAAATAAAAAATTATAATAAAATACCTATAGTTAGATTTAAAACTATTTTTGCCACTGACCATATAGTATACACACTGTTCAGGCCAGAGTGATGTTAAAAAAACGGGAGTTAGATTTTTGTTCACCGAAGGTTGTATTCAGAGCTTATTGGCACCATGAATTGTGAGAATGAAGATAATGGAAATCAGCGAGAGACAAAATGGCGGGTATTTAACTTTGTCAGTGTGTGTGCGCAACTAAAAATTAGTTCGTGATTTGACAAAACAAGAAATAAATTGTGTTTGCAAACACACACTATAAAACATTTTCATTGGCTTACAATTTATATGGTTGTTTTTAAAATATTGTAGTCCAAAGAAATTAAGCTAGTTAGCCACTTTTAGTCAGATTATTATTTTATAAATGAACCTAGAAACTCCATCAAATATTACATAATTTTTGCCAAAACAGATTTAAGAGGAATTTCTATTAATGAAACATAATAAATGTGTGCTTTTTATGGTTACGTAACTACCACCTTTTCTTGTAACGTGGAAACTTCTTTGCTTCTCATAGTAGTGTGTTGCTTAACTCATCCCAAAAGCATACCCACCTTAAAATATGTTTGATAATGAAGTAAAAGTATGATTCTATGCAAGTGCTGCTTCACGAGATGGCCCGAAAGTTACAGTAAAGAAGGAATTTTGGTGTAAGTATGATTTGGGGTCCATCATAATTCCAGTGGGGATCCTTATAACCATAGTGGTGTACTGGACTTAATACGCAACTTAAATCCTAACGTAGAAGCCACGGAAGTAAATTGTACCGTGGGACTACCAAACAACGGTGCCGGAGCGATCCCGTAGGGCCACGAGATGCTGTGTGACTAATGCCCTCCTCTACCTGAAGTGCTCGTCTTGTGACTGCCTGATGACTGGGGTCTGCGCATGTTCTTATATATTTCAATGGCCATGCTTACTTGCACACACCCAGTGAAGATGATGACGGAGGGAAAGTAGTTCAGTGTCCTTATGTTGAATTATAAATGTTAGCTAAACATTTGTGAATACTTAAATTATTTCTTTGGTTTTTTTATTTACAAAATAAAAATAATTAATCTCAAATATTATTAAAATATTAATATTTTAATTTTAAGTTTACAAGTGCAATTAAATAAGAGGTTTGTTCACGTGGTATGCACTTTATGCTCTCGAGAGTGTGCGAGATCTTCGCATGGAGCATGAAAGGAGTAGAAAGAGCAGCTGCTCTTGACTTGACACAAATTACATAGAGTAAAACTCTTTTGTTTGGCAAATGACACTAAGACGAGAGGTTAGAAACATTGTAGTGGAGTTATTCAAAGTAAATATGTTGTCTGATGACGAAGAAGCCAATGAATAAGTTTAACATGCTCACGTAACTGTAATTAAGAATGACAGTGACTTACGATGCAAACAAACCTAAGCTAAGCCCCAGGTAATTATTGAGAATAGGCGGTTTCCTGAAGGAAACATAGTGCGCCCACTAAAGTAACAAATTGTTTCTGCAAAACCTTTTTAATATTGAGGAGGGCGTAATGGTAAAATAAGTAGAACGTTCTAAATAAAAGTTAAAATAAGAGTTTGGCCGCTTTGTTTATGCCGGTGCCTCATATAACCATGCAATGCTGTCGGTGAAGACGTGAACTGCGTTCAGTTGCTGTTTAGATGCAATACAGTGCAGTTCGTGAGTTGTGTCGTCCAAATACAACCGTGTGAAGGCACGTGATTTAAGAATGGAGGGCACAAGTACGAGTGCTTCTGTGCATTAAGTTGTGTATGTGGCAGGTGTTAATTGGACGTTTTAGTAGATCATGGTTGAGTGAGGTAAGGTGCAAGTCATGCACAATGGTAGTTGAATTGGCAGAGGACAGTGGAATTGTACCAGCCGCGTACCTAGGCAAGTAAATTCATATACGTTCGGTACGTTTTACGGTTAATTTAAAGCCCAAAAATCCTTGATTAGAATAAAATTTTAGGTTAGATTAAAGCCCTAAAATCCTAGATTAGAATGAAATCGTAGGTTAGATTAAAACCCTATAATCCTAGATTAGATTAAAACACTACAATCCTAGGTTAGATTAAAAATGTAAAATAAGTGATTCACTCATTGTGGGGTTATGTTAAGTTAGGTGGGCACATATTACGAAATTGGGTGGACAAATGTTAAATTGAAGTGTTGTACTTTTAGTGATTTTACCCCACAATATCCCTGATCTTCATAACCCTCCCCCTATCGTATTTGTGGTTTGTATTAGTAATACGTTAATGCCCTTAGTAAATTCGTGTTATGTGCAATTAGTGGAGTGGAAATATACCCCTTTCCATGATTTTTTCTTTTATTTACAGAAAAGCCCCAATTTTCAATCATTACCAAAAAGGTAAACATTACACAATTAAAAAATGTTACGCTGTTAGCTGAGAATTTAGGTACACTAAATATTTTATAAACTTTCTATGCCACAATTGTTAGTGTTTATATTTTTTTAAGTTTATTATTATTCAATATCGTTAACCTTCAAAGCCTTCCCCATTATCATAATTCATAGTATGTAGGTACTGTAAATATGACTATAAACCTATGCTAATACAATTCAGTATTGTTATTATGGCACATTCCAAAATTTATTCATAAAAAAGCACAACTTCGTGAAAAACAAGTGATGCTCTTCATAAGACAGCCAAAAATACTCCATTCACAAGAACCGTTTCGCTCGCGTGGGGTCCACAGAATGAAATAAAATACTCCCACTGGATTTAAATATTTAAAAAAAAAAACCGCATGTATAACCTAGAAAAGAAAATTTTAAAAATATGAACAGTATAACGAAATTACTCCCGACACTAGCAGTCCACCCTCTACCAGGCATTTCCGCGCTTCTCATAATGTTGTATACAAATACCATTTGACAAGGCAAGACTGTGTTACATCAACATTAGTATGTTCGACATACCTGTATTCGTATTTGTCATCGCAATATTTATCCGAATAATAAATGTTCTTTGCCGACATACTGGAAATTTTGAGTTGTCACACACCTCAATATTGTTTCGAAAATAGTTTCAAGTCTTAATATTAGAAAACAAATACGTCCACAAACAACTCCGATTTATTATATATGATATTCTCACCGATCTGCTCAACAAACCAAACTAGTTAGCGCTAAAATATACAGGAATACCAGTACAAACATTTTCGAAAAAAATAAATCTCATTAAAAAGGTTTAAATTTTCCAACAAGAAGAAATTTCCCAATTAGTTCATTTCGTTCAACCATAAAAAAGTGTAGAAGGTGTAATATATTGAAGTGCGGTTAATCCCAATTCCTTCGCGAAGCTACACAATATACATTACATAAGGTTTGTACCATTGGGTCTCTCATTTTGAAATTTGGGAGTCGTGAGAGTTGAAATTAAAGTAACGTGGGTAAAAAAGAAAATTTTAAGACGTTTTCCAATTAACTGTACTGGGTGCGCACTCAGTGCCTCCGAAAACTAGAAAAGTGCAACTATCACATGTTTGCACGAAACGAGTGCGTATTGTTTAATATGCACTAACAACTGGAACATGCCTTGATAAAAGTGCAACATATCTGTGTTAAGTATGGTATTTAACAAAAAAATATTTCTAACAAACTAACCTAGATGCAGATGGAGGGGACATTCTCATCCACGAAATTCCGTAGACTTTTTTCGGCACTTTTCTTTTTCTAACAATTTGGTAAATATATACATGGACCTATGGGGGAAAAAAAACCTTTTCTTTGCTCTTCTGTAAAATTATATAGTCAATATACCAATCACATATTTGTTCCATATTGACTGTTCAATATTATTCTGCTGCCGAACATGTAAGATATTTGTAGGATTTTCAGTATAGAGATCGTTCTTTGTTGTTTACATGATCACAAACTGGTGCCATATTGCACTGAAGTAGCCGCATTTACTCCAGAGATGGTGCGGACAAAAATGCACTCAGTGTGCACTCTTAGAGTACAACTGACAACACGAAAATCGTCTGCACTCAGTGCGAGTGTAGTCTCATTGGAACATGATGCATTCAGACAGTGCGCACTGAGTGCAACCCAGTGCAGTCATTGGAAAACGCCATTAAGTTTAGTTGCCCATCTCTTCGAAGATAAGTTGAAATGTTAAAGACAATCTCGTTTTGAAAACAATAAAGATGGCAAACCAGCAAAGGCCGCAAAAATCTACCCAGCAAACGATTTGCCCTCGCACTTCCTACTTGCGAGGAGGCCCAAAAAGAGTGTGGCCTATATGACCCAGAAGCATTTTGACCTCATGAATGGAACTCCCCTCCCTCAATCCAAAATGCTTCCGGAGAATGGAACCCGATAGAGATGAAAGGTCAGAAAGAGCAACCGAATGGGACAAACCTATTAGGCTGCATTCCACTTGGAACTGACATAGCTTGCCAGTAGCATACCGAAAGGAACACCATCAGTCAGTACCGGCAGTTATTGATAAGCATAATCAGTATGTAAAGTAATGCTCGTCAGTAATTTCAGCTGCTATCAGTACCAAGTGGAAGGTGGACTTAGAATACCGGACACACGACAGCCATATTGAAAACATTGCCATCAGCACCCAGCGACCATAGCGAAGATAGGTGGATGAAAATTTCTTTGGCTATTTTTTTAAAATAAGAGATGGATAATAATTTGAGAAAATCGTTGATAATTACGAAATTAACCCCTGACCATGACACAGGCATAAGGCGTCGGCGGCACAACACATTAAGTATTCGGCTGTAACAATTACAGAGTTGAGAAATAATGCTAAAGCTGTGATGGTACAAAGAGTTCAGAATATTTTTATTCCCCTAATTTTTTTTACGGTATACAAGATCAGAATTTCCTTGTTTACATTATCACAACAAATTGTTTGCTTTGTTTAAAATGTTTTTTATTCAAGATTTAGATTAAGGAAACCCCATTAAATTTACATAGCTGGTTTTCCAAATTTAGGTATAACCTCTCAGTTTTTTTTAAAGCTCGTGTTTGTTTATCGTGTATTATCCAGTGGTAAGTATGTTTAATATTTGAGCTGTGACACTTATTTTATCTTGGTAGCAGGCCTATGCTATAGAGTAGGGCATTTTTAATTACACTATTTCATTTTGTTCCTTCCCAAGGAAAATTAATGCTTATAACATTTTTCAGTAAAAGTTTGTACTTAATTTCAGTTTTTATCCACAATTTCCAGCTTGAGAAATGTGAAAAAGCCTTGATTTTAGTACTCTCTTTCCAGCTATGTAATGGGGCAGTTCATCATAATTTAGGTTCAGCCATCAAGATAATTTGTTTTGGAGGTATGACTGCTCGATGTAAGGATGGGGTTGCCTAGAGAGGGGCGAAAATGTTTAAATGTGCGGGGCGAATTTAAGAAGAGGTTCGTAAAAACAATATATTAATTTTTTAGTGCTTCCATCGCCGGCACCTATTGCATCCTGGCATGATGCCATCCATCGAGTTACATCTGCTTGACATGTAAGGCTATGAAATTAGTTTCAAGTCACCTCGAAATTAAATTTATTATTGCAAGTTAAAATGAAATTTTAATATGCTGAATTAAAATTTTTATTTTGAAGAAGATATAATTTATCCCTGTCTAATTGACCACCTATTTTCAGACATTTTACCATAGGCTGTAATGAAGGAGTTTGGCACTACCGACTCAGCTAGATAGATTATGACAATCTGAATGAACGAATTTCTTCGAAATATTTTTATGTCGTCATGTTTAATAATGGGTTTTGTCACATTTGTGAGAGAGATAATTAAGGCAACAGTAAATTTATTTATATTCTTAACATGGTAAATCTACACAACTGAAGATCATCATTTTTTGCACTATCAAATCCTTACTTAAATTATGATAACCTAATACTTTTCACTGCACTTACAGTCTGACCACAAAACATCTTTTGCACTTGAGAAAAATCATTTTCTTATGTTTTGTTGTTGTAGTGTGTAGAATACACACTCGAATCACATTATTATGTCCAACTGCTAGTATCCATAGTAACCACCCTTCGTAGTATGGACAGCAGCTAGACGAGCTGGCAGTGACTTAGTCAGGTGCTGATAGGTTTCTACGAGTATCTGGAGCCATGCTGTCTGCAGTGAGTCTCTCAACTATCGAAGGGTGCATGTTGGAGGAGATAGAAGGTGTACATGATGATCAAGGTGGTCCCACAAATGTTAATTTGGATTGGAATCGGGGTTGTTCGGGGGCCTGGGAAGAACTTTGAAATCTTTATCGTGCTCTTCCAGCCATGTGCGGACACTTCTAGCCATCATGTGGCAAGACGCATAATCATGCTAGAAGATTCCATCCTAGTGAGGAAAACCAATCAATATGCAAGGGTAAATGTGATCGCCGAGAATGGATTCATAACTAAATCGATTAAGTGTGCCTTCCAGATGAATAACGGGACCTAGAGAATAACATAACAATATTTTCCAGACCGTAACACTGCCCCCACAGCCTTGTGTTCTTACGAAAATGTATGCAGGGTGTCGGTTCACCATTTCTCGCCATACGTGATGACATCCATCCGTTCTATTTTTTTTTCTAAGTACCCTATTACTAAGTGTTAAGTGTATGTCCGTGAGCAGGGAGGGGAGTTTGGTTCCTCTCAGGGCTATGCCCCATACACCTACAGGAGAGGTAATTTCATGCAAAGGAGGCATGCATCACGGCAAAGCAGGATTAAAACAGTCATGGCCTAAATTGGGGCCATGATCTGCATCCCTGAGTGTTGCTATCGCTGAGGCTATAGTTTAGAAGGGGGAGGTGGAAACCAGCATAGTCACTGTAGAAACTGACGCGAACCAGGCGTTCACTGATACCTTTGTGCCCACTGTGACTGCCGCCGTAGTGTGCTCCATTCCAGATGCACCATACCAGTGGGCATGTGAGCAAGAGTGATAGTGTATTCAGTGTCATAATTATCAAGTGTATTTGTCCATATGTGTAAATTGCACCAGTGTCAGTAATTATTCAGAGCTTAATAATTTAATCATTATTATTTATTGATCGGAGCGCATCAGTACAGTTATTTAGGGTTATATGTATTTATTCAGTATTTATGTATACCATATTTATCGTGTGTCAAGACAGTCATCACATACCCAGCCAGCCAGGGACATATGACATTATTAAGTTGGCAATACAGTGGCTGCTGCGATACAATTAGTTAATATTAATATAACCCTGATTTATTGTGTATTTGTGCAAGGGTAATTGTGTTTTATTATGTAAATTGTATAGGGTAATTGTGTTTGATTATGTTAATCTAAGGTATATCATTTTTACATCTCATTAGCATTTTTAAGTGGCATTTATGTTTCATCTTTTCACCGCTTGGCGTCGGCCGTGCTGAGGTAGCGCGAGCCGGCGCAGTTCTTAGTCTAGTAGGCTGCATCACTTCAATGCGGGCGGACGTGGTAAGTCTCTGATCTCACAAGGACCTCAGTACCAGCCTCTGAGGCTGCAACCTCATTCAGTAATCGCATCATCACATCATCCACGAAATAACTTGTTTTTATGTTACATCGCACCGAAGCGAGAGCAGGGTCACTCACCTTAATTAATCGTAAGCCATAAGTGTGTTGCCTTGTACGACCACGCGGTCACCACGTGTCTGTTTCGATTAAAGTGTTGAATAAAATAATCATCTTTCATTAGTGCGTTCATTAATCCAGGCGTGCGCAGCGGCCATACAGCTCGCATTTTCCTATTGTCTGATGGTGTGAACCTCACGTCCCCTACGGTAAGAAACCACGACTCTATCTCATTGCTGAACACTGAGCTGGTGCCTGGCACATTCAGAACTCGAGGGACACCGAGCGCCCAAACCGCCTCCCTTCGACAAGGGACATATCTGGTGCACGTCAATGGTTTTAATATTTCTGTGGATAAGATCGCACCCTCTATTTTACATGTAAATGGTCCCAGTCACCCCTTCCTTCTCTAACCATCAGAGGTTTTCCTCTTTCATGTGTGACAAAAGTACGGCAATTGGGTATCTTTTTAGAGACCTGTGGTGGATGGACTACCCATGATGAAGACACTATTACCAATTGTCGCAAAATAATAAATATTTTTAAGGCTCTAGACCATTGTCGTCGGGGTTCTAGCGTTTTTGCTCTGCGTTCTTTTTATGTCTCTACCATTCGGTCAGTTTTAGATTACGGTATTACGATTACCGGTCAGCGTCCACTCCTTTTGGTGAAGAAATTGGAGACTATACAAAACGTTTGCCTCAGACTTTGACGTGACCAAGCTTGCCTACGACGATAAAGCCAACTTGATCTGCGGTGTTTCCAGAGTTGTGAAGTAATATGTGTGTGCCCGGCGCCACAGCTCTGCGGTGAGCTGATGAGATGTAGTGTCGTTCGGCCGACAGCCTAGGGACTCTGGTAACACTCTGTCATACACACGTTGCCGAGGCTGTGGACCACCTCGCACGCCTTACTTGATTATCAATAAAAACAGTGGTGCTGGTTGTTAAGGTATTTATTACCCCGTTATGTACACTCAACTATACAGAAGACACGTGGCCTGAATGGCCCGGAACTACAAGCGAACACATGGTCTTATAACGTGAAGCTCGAAATGCACTTTTGATTCCCGATAAATAATAACGTCACTCTCCCCTCGGTGCTATGCAAGTTAAGTAAGGAAAGAGATGATGATAATGATTTATAACGTTATGGATGCGACTGGATACTGTTCGACAGATGATGTCCTTGCTAGGGCTTCTGCGGAGTGGGGAGAGCGTACGTCCGAGCTCGTCCAAGTCCTGGCGAATACTGGCCGGAAATGTGCGCCGGCTTCTGCTACCTAGGCGCAGCTGACGCCATGCGGTGAAACGGAATATACACTGGAAGATGATTATGGGATGGAAAATGATATGAACTAAATTAACACAAGAAAACATAATTACCCTTACACAAATACATAATAAAAATGATAATACTTATTCTAAATGTTTTCATTGCACCAGCCACAGCATTGCCAAATGTAGAATGTCACATGTCTCTGGCTGTGGCTGGGCAGATTGTCTGCGATGACAAAACAAATTATTAATTAATTACACTGTCACTATTAACAAATACACTGACGAAATAAACTGAATAAATAATAAACACTAATGCACTCGTGCCCACAAGCCTGTTAGTGTGGTGCGTCTGGTGTGGACATACTACGGCAGTCAGTGGGCAAAAGGACTCGTGAATGTGCGGTTCACGAGTCCTTTTATTGTCCGATCATTAACGACTGTTGCAAGGTAAACATTGGATTCGTACTCGTAGTTCTCGTGTAAGGGTTATTGTACAGGCATTTGACATCCTTGGTTATGTCCTACCGAAACTTTTATTAACGATGGCAAGTTTCGTTCACCCTGCACCTAGATTGTTACACCGTTTGCAGTATGAGGTTTCGTTTTGTTTTCCTTGTCCTATCTTTCTTTCCCCTACTAGATCTGTTTCTCCTATTGTTCTTCAACTAGAATTTAAGGCTAAAGTTGCTGAATATCCCGACTGTTCTTTGATATACACTGATGCCTCAAAAACTGTCAGAGGTGTTGGGTCTGCTTATTTTGAAGCTTCTCATAAATATTCTGGACTCTTTAAACTTCCTTCTACTGCCACAATTTATTATGCCGAAGCTTTTGCAGTGTATCTGGTTTCAAGTTATGTTTACGATCTCAAAGTCTTAAATACTCTGATTATATCTTATTCACTTAGTGTATTTACGACATTGCCTTCTCCTACACCCCATAGGGAAATGCTTTTACGGTTCATATGAGAACAGTGTGTTCTTTTGGATAAACTAAATGTTTGATAATGGTGGATAAACTTTCAAAATTGAGTGTTTTACAGGATGTCTCGAAGCACCTACTTTCTTTTTCGGTTTTATATCCCTTATTAACCAGGGACATTTTCGGCATTCGAAACATACATGGGGAAATTATACTTCAGATTTTAATACTTTATATGCACAATTATTTCATGCATATTCTCGCCAAACGTATCATCATTGTAGTGTTGGAGGAAACTAATTTTGTATTTGGCAGTATAAACCGTGAGCTATGCTCTGATTGGTTAATGTCTAGAGCCCTCAGCCAATAATAAACATTCTCTGTTAGCTATTGTTCATCTCGTGTGTGTTGTTGTTGTGGTTAAAGTTCGTTAAATAAAACTTACATTTCTCGATCTGCTGCGTGTTCTTTGTGTTAATAATTCAACAGGTTATGGGCCCAGATGCACCAGTAACTCACACAAGTAAAAGTAAAACATCTTTCAAGTAAAAAACATCGAAATGGGTGAGTACGAACATTTTATCAACAACACCGAGAAGTTGACCGATTGTGCATCATTTCCTCTCTGGAAGTTCGAGATAAACATCTTATTTGAATCAAAAGGCCTCATTGATATTGTTGAAGGTAAAAATAAGCTACAAGACGTTGCAAATGACAAAACGAAACAAGAGTGGAAACAGAAAGATGCCAAAGCCCGTCAGGCCATTGTAGGTACTTTGGACAAGAAACATCGATCCCATCTTCTTTCTTGTTCTACGTCTCATGAAATGTACACTAAAATATGTAATATATTTGAACGTGACACAGAACATCAGAAAAACGCGACTTACGAACAATTTTTTGCCTATAAATTTGATAGCAGTAAGGACATGGCAGTAAACTTAAGTAACCTAGAAAATATTCGTTTTCGTCTCAATTCCCTTTCAAAAGACAAGATTGACGACGAAATGTTAATGGCTAAGATAATGTCGTGTCTTCCTTCAAATTATGACACGTTCATAACATCGTGGAATTCAACCCCTAAAACTGAAAAAACTCTCGAAAATCTGACGGCAAGACTTCTAAATGAAGAATCACGAAAATCAGAGAGTAACGCCACAGCCCCCGCTGCTTTCTACGGTGGAACAAAACGCTCTACTCGTCCTTGGCAAAATTTCAACAAAGGGCAAAACCGCCAGGACGATTTTCCTCGTAAAAATGACTCTCGCTTTAATTATGGGTGTAAAATATGTAAAAAGAAAAATCATGAAACCAAAGATTGCTTCTTTCGTGATAAAAATCGCGGTAAAAATCATGACAAAAACCAAGCAGCATTTTTAGCTGAAGACAAGTCAAATTCAACCAAGCAGAATGTTACTACCTTTGTGGTCGACAGTGGCGCAAGCGTTCATATGATCAAAAATGATGAACTGCTGACCCAAAAGCGTCCTAATGACACAGAAATCACAGTTGCTAAGGGCAACAGCACAATTCGCGCTGTTAGTGCTGGAAAATTTGAAACCCCGGAATGCAAACTAAGCAACGTTCTGTATGTGCCAGATCTTTCTAAAAATCTTCTCTCGGTCAATGCAATTACCAAAAGAGATGGTAAAGTTGTTTTTGAGGACAATAAAGTGGAAATTTATCAGGGTAAAGAACTTGTTTACACTGGAACCAAAAACGCTAGTGGACTCTTTGAAGTAAAAATGGGTTCTCAGCAAGAAGCCCTGATTGCCTCAAACAATAATAACGCTATGTGGCATAGAAAGCTCGGACACTTGGGACCAAAATACCTCAAGAAACTTGTGAAACTCTCACATGGTGTAAAACTGACAGATGCTGACCTAAAACCACTTGAATCTTGTGAAGTCTGCCTCAAGGCTAAAGCTTGCCGTAAACCCTTCGGTTTCAATCGTGCACGTGCAACGAAACCTCTAATGATACTTCACACAGATGTAGTAGGACCCCTGGAGACACCTACTTGGGACAACTACCGATACTTTGTGTCAGTCATGGATGACTGGTCACATTTCTCAGCAACGTTTCTCCTGAGGAGCAAAGATGAAGTAAAACAGATATTGAAAAATTACATCACAAAAATTGAAAACAAATGGTCATCAAAAGTTGAAAAAATTCGCCTTGACAATGGTGGAGAGTATGTTTCAAAGGATTTCAAGGAGTATTGCGATGAAAAGGGTATCGAGTTAGATTATACTCCGCCGTATACACCTCAGCTCAATTCTCATGCTGAGAGACTTGGCAGGACTTTAATGGACAAAACCAGAGCATTACTTTTCGATTCTGGAATGGAAAAAGACATGTGGGGAGAAGCCCTTCTCACTGCAACATACTTACAAAACCGCAGCCCTACAAAAGCCATAAAACTAACACCTGCGGAACTTTGGTTCAATAAAAAACCTGACTTGTCTCGCCTCCAAATCTTTGGATCAGTTGCGTATTCCAAGGTACTCTCTCACACTAAGAAACTGGATCCGAAAGTTAAGAAATACATTCATGTGGGCTACACCAGCAACGCCTACAGATTGTGGAATCCCGAAAAACAACAAATCATTGCATCCAGAGATGTCTACTTCACTAACCAAGACGTAAAACAACCTGAAGAAATAAAAAAAACTGTGAGTCTTGACTTTGATGAAGATGAAGACATCAGCTCCACAAAAGACGATTCTCTCTCAGACAAAGACGACGACGAGGAGTATGAGGACGAAATCTCTCAAAAAGAAGAGGAAACCGAAGTCACAACTGATACTCCAAATACATCAGATGCATCGTCAGTTCAAGAGACCCAAAGGAGATCGAAGAGGACTAAGAAATTGCCAGACAAATTGAGCGATTATCACCTAAATCTGGACTCTTTAGAAGAACTCCAAGAAAGCGCTCTCTTGTCATACAAAGAAGCTGTCTCGTGCAAAGAAAAACATTTTTGGCTTCAAGCTATTGAGGATGAGAAACAGTCCCT
The DNA here is from genome assembly GCA_002778355.1 of Clitarchus hookeri. NCBI lineage: Eukaryota > Metazoa > Arthropoda > Insecta > Phasmatodea > Phasmatidae > Clitarchus > Clitarchus hookeri. The sequence continues at coordinate 265,581 of NQII01000134.1, read as the reverse complement.
TGCAAAAAACGACACCTGGACTATCGTCGACCGGAAAGCTGCCGAAAAACAGAAAATTCTGACGAACAGATGGGTTTTTCGTATAAAAGACGACGGCAAATACAAAGCCCGACTGGTCGCAAGGGGTTGTGAGCAAACACTTGGCTACAACGAAGAGACCTACAGTCCTGTTGTAAGCAGTGATGCTTTGCGACTCATTCAAGCTTTGATCGCTCGAGAAAACCATCATATCACAAAAATCGACATAAAATCAGCATTCCTATACGGAAAAATTCTAAATCCTGTATACATGGAGATACCAGAAGGCTGGCAAAAACCTAAAAATAAAATTTGCCGACTGGAAAAAGCCCTCTACGCACTCCGTGAAGCTCCGCTTAGGTGGAACAAACGTTTCTCTGAATTTCTCATGAAACGTGGACTAAAAGCTCTCAAAAATGAACCTTGCATTTTCAAAAACGAAGATTCAACCTCGCTTCTTGCCATCCACGTAGATGATGGAATTATCGCTTCTGACAGTGAAGATAAAATAAAACAACTACTCGCTCAGCTGACTAAAGAATTCGAGATGACTGCTGTGAAAAATCCTGTAACTTTCCTTGGACTAGAAGTCACACATGAAAAAAACGGTCTAAAAATTTCACAAGCCGAGCATGTCAAGCAAGTGCTCAAGAAGTACAAAATGGAAAGTGCTAAACCCGCAACCACACCATTCGTCAAGCAAGCTACAAACGAAGATGGTAATTTGGTCACCGGTTTCCCATTCAGGGAGGCTGTTGGGAGTCTTTTGTACATCTCAACGAAAACTCGACCGGACTTGGCCTATGCTGTAGGTATGAGCAGTCGACGTGTGGAAAAGTCCATGCAAGATGACCTCACCAACCTAAAAAGGACACTCAAATACCTAAAAGGCACTATCAATGAAGATATTCGCTACTCGAAAGACTCTACTGATGAAATCATCGCCTATAGTGACTCCGACTACGCAGGTGATACCGAAAACAGAAAAAGTACGTCAGGGTATATCATTTACTACGCCGGAGGTCCTATAAGTTGGAGTTCGAAGAAGCAGCCCATCGTCGCCACTTCAAGCACAGAAAGTGAATATATTGCAGCTGCTGAATGCTGTAAGGAAGTAGTATACCTTAAAAGTATCTTTGAAGAACTCACAGGAAAAACCATAACAGCTACGATTCATGTTGATAATCAAAGCGCTATAGGTTTGGCTAAAAAGGGTAATTTTAACAGAAAAAGTAAACACATTGACGTTCGCTTTCATTACATAAAAGAATTGATTGAAAATAAAATCATTCACATTGAATATATTCCAACAAGCAAGCAAATTGCAGATTTGCTAACCAAAGCATTGGGTCCAAATAAATTCCAAGATTTTTAAAAACAGATGATTGGATTGTAAGCTTAAAAAAAATTTTTATTTGTGAATTTAATTTATGAAAGTTAAGCTTACCTTGCCTTAAGTTAAGCTTAGTATTTTGTAATTGAAATCTTTATAGCTAAGATGTGATATTCGTGTGAAATCATTTTTTCTTATCTACAAATGTTTGCATTTACAAATTTTTGAAATATTGTGATTACAAAATTAAGAGGGTTGTGTTGGAGGAAACTAATTTTGTATTTGGCAGTATAAACCGTGAGCTATGCTCTGATTGGTTAATGTCTAGAGCCCTCAGCCAATAATAAACATTCTCTGTTAGCTATTGTTCATCTCGTGTGTGTTGTTGTTGTGGTTAAAGTTTGTTAAATAAAACTTACATTTCTCGATCTGCTGCGTGTTCTTTGTGTTAATAATTCAACATGTAGTTCCTGTGGTTTAGCAGTTGTTTCTTTTTGTCTCCTTTCATGTCATAATGCGGTAATTATTAAGTTTAGGGGCTTTTCTGTAAAAATAAAAGAAATTCGTGGAAAATTGCATATTTCCACTCTACTAATGATGCATAATACGAATATACGAAGGGCATTAATGTGCGACCAATTTCTTAATATGTGCCCACCTAACCTAATGGAAACAACCCCACGATGGGTGAATAAATATTTTACATTTTAAAACTAACCTAGGATTGCAGGGTTTTTACACTAACCTAGGTTTTTTCGGTTTTACACCAAACTATGAATTTAGGATTGTAGTGATTTAAAGGAAACATAAAACACACGAGAATAATATCAATTTACTCACCTGATATTATTCCTCTGTCAATGGCCAATTCAACCTCACCTCACTCGATGACACAACGTGTTCCACGAATCCGCCACATACGCGAATATAACGCACTATATCACTACTTTTCAGCCGAATATAACGCACAGAAGCACTTGTTTACAGTCAAATATAACGCGCACAAGCACTCATTATGGTTCTCTCCGTTTTTAAATCCGTCAGAACTAGACCCGGCAAAGACGACTGATATTTTTTAAATTTACTGTTAAAATGCCCGTAATGATATCCGTGGCCACTAGGTAGCATGGAATCAGCATGTGTGGCCATTATTAATGGCGGTAGACGTTAATAGACGTAAACAAACCGGGAAACTGCTCGTACGTTTCGCAATTTTTTTTATATGTTCTACTTATTTTAACACTACTCCCTCTTGAATATGAACAAGGTAAGCTGTGCAGAACCCATTAATGCAACTTTTGTTGTTCTAGGACGTTTCGTTCAGAAACGTAAACAAACTGACTGAACTGCTCTTTTCGCAATTTTGTTCAATTTTTTAAATAATTTTGTACTTAATTTAAAGCTGCACCCCTATTATATTCGTGTTCTACGTGATTAGTAGAGTAGAAATATATCATAATTTTGAATATATTTTTTAAGTTTTTCAGAAAAGCCCCTAATCTTAATAATTATCCATAAGGCATCCCAGTCTCATTTGTATAAACTTCATATAGTCTCTAATCGTTCCTGTGGCCCCTAGTGCAGATTTGAGTCATGTTTTGTTTGTGTTCCACTGGAGGCGATAGAAGTTCGTTGTTTGCTGCTCTTCGTGTGATTTTTCCTGTCTCTTACAGTTCGGTACTTTTTCATGACCCTCGGGTAGTTTGTGTTGTTTTCGCTCGGTTTTTACATTCGCATGTTATTGTTATTTGATCTTAATAATTTGGTGTCATTTTAGATGTCCTCTGTGACATGCCCACTTTCCTTTCTATCCCCTGTTCCATGGCCTTTCTTTCCCTCAATGGTCGATGGGCCTCTACCGAGAAGAGTAGTATTTGTGATGACGTCTATAGTCGGTTCATGACTGGAAGAGACTTTCCTGAAGCCCTGCTAAAGATCTACTTCCAAGCCCATTTCGTATCCTTCTGCCAAAGGGTAAACAAACATTGCCATGTGGCAGTCACATGGCAATGTTTACATGCAATGTTTACATTCCACTGTGTGTGTGTACATGTGTTCGTACATGCACGTACCCATCATAAAAGTAATGTATATATTATTAATGGATATTCCACAAGCGTAAAGTTTTTAATCTTGAGGATTTCACACAAAAGAATATGTGATGCAAACGAAAAACATTTCATTATATAAACCCAAAATGTGAGTATTAAAAATGAGATGTTTCGTGTGCGTGTCTGTCTCTCTCTCTCTCTCTCTCTCTCTCTCTGTGAGTTTGTGTGTGTGTGTGTGTAAAGGTTTGATTTTGACTGGGGGATTGGGTGGGGGAGAAAAAATTTCACTTTGATTACATATTATAGACACAATACTTTGCAATGAAATGTGTCAACATTCAAGGAGTCCATCCAACAACATTAACATGGCAACGCCAATCTCTCATAAGCCCCCGGATGGCCGTACTGTAGAGAATTTGTGCGATTCTTGTTTAACCTAATATTTCATTTATCGGTTTTTTTATACTAATATCAGCTCTTTATTATTTGATTTTTCATAACGTATGACTTTAATTTGTGCTAACCTTCTCGTACAGATTCCTTTTGCTTTTGAAATCTGTATAAGAGATTACTCATAGTGCGTTCTAACGTGTTTAATATTTTTCAAATTTATTTCAGGTTTGCTTAAAATTTTATTTACTGTATTTTACGTTGTATGTTGCGGTAGTTTTTGTGTGCAGTCATGAGTTCTAGCAAGGTGAATAAAAGAGAAGTCACCAACGCCAACAGGACATCATTAACCTCACCGAATCGTTGTATTCACTAATTAGGCGAGGGGAAATGAAACCCTGCAACGTCGCGGAAAGAGTGGCAGAAATGTTGAAACTCTCCAAATCTACAGTGCTAAGGTATGTTAAAATATCTGTAGTATTAACCATTGCGTTTGCAAGTTGTGTGTGTTAAGATCAATTACGTTGGCCCACGAAATGTGTTTACAAGAACATAAAGAAAATTTGTTAATAACTTGATAACGTCGTCGAACGTTGTCTACGTGTATTTTTAACGTTTTATTTTGGTAATTATTAAGTTTATAGGGTTTCCTGTAAAAATAAAAATAATTCATTGAAAATCTTATATTTCCACTCTGCTAATGATGCAGAACACGAATATACGAGGGGCATTAACGTCCGACTAATTTCGTAATATGTGCCCACCTAACCTAACAGAACCTAACCCCACGATGAGTGAATCACTATTTTACATTTTTTAACTAACCTAGGATTGTAGGGTTATATAGTAACCAATACCTGCCACCTATTAAACTAACCTAAACTAACACACGGCAGAGCATATCACATTGTCACACATCATTTGTAAACAAACCCTTGTATGTTTTTGGTATCAGTAACTGTAGTTGACCCAGTAACTGAATTATGGTCCTTTTTAAATTATGCAAATTAGGTTGGCTATGTAGCACTGAAAGTGAAAAATATGACACTGATAATTTACAATAACTAAAAGACAATGGCTGTAGAACAGTGGTGTTGGGGAAATGCATTAATACACAATTGTTTTCTTAAAAGATTATGACTGCGATTTCATCGATTACGATGTCCTCTCATGTTTAGTGAAGTGATACAGATATGTTTAATAGTAGGGGAAGTTCCAGTTATATCGACTGTAATCTATTTAGTGACGTATAACAATGGCAATTAATGCCGCAATGTAACTTATAAATACAAAACAAGCTCCTTCTTCAGAATCTTAAAATGCACCATCTCTCCATAACCTATATAAAATTAATTGACTATAACAAACTCACTATAGAGGCAATTTTCCTTACCATTGTCAGTTGTCTTTATAATAAATTTCCACTGTATATATTGGGTTGTTTATGAAGAATCCCTCGCAGGGGTACACAAATTCCAACACAAAGTAGTTTTTATTTTTAATTACACATTGTAATACCACCTTTTGGTTAGGTGATTCATACACTCACATTTGAGTCTATATAACCCTATAATCCTAGATTAGTGTAAAACCCAACAATCCTAGGTTAGTTTAAAAATGTAAAATAGTGATTCACCCATCGTGGGGATAGGTTCTGTTAGGTTAGGTGGGCACATGTTACGAAATTAGTCGGACGTTAATGCCCGTCGTATATTCGTGATCTGCATCATTAGTGGAGTGGAAATATACCATTTTCCGTGAAATTATTGTTAATTTTTCTTACAGAAAAGCCCCTTAAACTTAATAATTACCCAAATAAAACGTTAAAAAGACACTTAGACAACGTTCGACGATGTTATCAAGTTATTAACAAATTTTCTATATGTTCTTGCAAACACATTTCGTAGGCCAACATAATTGACCTTAGCACACACATCTTGCAAACGCAATGGTTAATACTACATATATTTTAACATACCTTAGAACTGTGGATCTGAAGCGTTTCAACATTTCTGCCGCTCTTTCCGCAACGTTGCAGGGTTTCATTTCCCCTCGCCTAATTAGGGAATACAACGATTCGGTGACGTTAATGATGTCCTGTTGGCGTTGGTGACTTCTCTTTTATTCACCTTGCTAGAACTCATGACTACACACAAAAACTACCGCAACATATAACGCAAAATACAATAAATAAAATTTTAAGCAAACCTGAAATAAATTTAAAACATATTAAACACGTTAGAACGCACTACGAGTAATCACTTATACAGGTTTTCAGAAACGAAATAAATCGGCACAACGAGAAATAATAAAAAGAGGATATTAGTAAAAAAATAATACAAAAAAACCAGTAAATGAATTATTATAGGTTAAACAAGATAATCGCACCAATTCTCTGGCACGTTTGTCGACCACATCTCGCAAACAACACACGGAACGAAGGTTTGTAAACAAATGGCCACTCTACTTTCACCTTGAGCGGCATCATGTGAGTATGCGAGAAACACTGAAATCTAAATACGTTAGCATTGTTCAAATATTGAAAGATATATAATTTTGACATTTGGATAAGTTTTGATAACTAAACATTGTAAAATCGATTATATCTAGTTTCCTCCTTGTTTTGAATCCTCTGTGCCAGTTTTTAACAATGTAAAAATGTGTGTTGGGTGTGTCTCTTTGACTAAAAACTATTAAGTTTAACAAAACTAATACCTTGTTTATCTTTATATAATAGGCTCCTTCATCAGGTTATGGGCCCAGGCAAGTGCTCTAATAATATAAACAAGTGCTTATGAAGGTAAAAGACGTTAATTAAGTGCAATTGAGTACCGAATGATAAAGTAAATAAACGTGTGTCACAGTTTCCAAGGATTACGCCGATTTGTCTGCTTACAAGTAAAACCAGGTAAAATGGGCAGCCGTAATAACGACGAATTCAGTAACATAGAGATGTTGGAGGGACCCAAAAATTTTGCTTCTTGGCGATTTGAGTTGAAAATTTTGTTGAATGCAGCTGAAGCTCTTGATGCAATTTCGTATACAGCTCAGCCCAAAGAGAATAGTGATAAAAAGAAGGATGCCAAAGCTCAAAAGGCCATAATAATGTCGATCAGTAAAAAGAACAAACAACTGATTATGTCTTGTAAATATGCTGCAGAAATGTACAACAAACTGGTAAGCATCTATGAGGGAGATAATGGTATGTTAAAGGATAGCCTACTAGCACAGTATTTTGGTTTCCAGATCAAAGATGTGGCGAGGGGTATTGCTGAGTTGGAAAGCATTGTTACTCAGCTGGGTGACCTCGGTCATCAAATCAAGGATGAGGAACTAACACAGAGAATTATTTCTGCTTTGCCACAGACATTCAGCAACTTTGTCATTTCGTGGGACTCCGCCCCCAAAGCCGAGAGAACCTCGGCCAACTTGATTGCAAGGTTGTTGAAAGCAGAAGGAAAAATTGACACAGTTAAACCAACCAATGATGTTGTGGCATTCAAGGCCGCCCGTGATCAAAAACGTGACGTAGTCTGCTACTACTGTAAAATGACAGGTCACTACGCTAGAAATTGTCCTCAAGACGAGAGGGAACGTTGTAAATATTGCAAAAATAATAACCATGCCTCCAACGACTGTTATTTCTGTCCAAATAACAAAGAAAGTAACAACTACGGGTTCAAGCTCACACATGGTACTGACAAGAAGAAACAACAAAAAACTGGTAAAAAGGTGGCTTTTTTGGTTCATGAAGATGATACCACCAAAACCAGTCATACATGGACAGTTGACTCCGGAAGCTCCAGTCACATGTGCAATAATGATGACTACCTGACCAATGCCGTAAAAATAAATTCTGAGATAAGTACTGCCAAGGATGGAATCAAGATGGTCGCCATCAAAAAGGGTGACATCAGCTTTGAAAACTGTATTTTGAGAGATGTTCTCTATGTTCCCGAACTTTCTACCAACCTTCTTTCAGTGAATAGAATTATTGAGTCAGGTGGACTAGTCAATTTTAAAAAGAACAAAGTAGTGATACTAAAGGATAATTTCGAGGTGCACGGATACAAAAACAAGACCAACCTTTTTGAAATAAAACTCATCCACGACAAAGAAAATTCTGCGTTTCTTGCAAAACACGATGAGGAGCGCGCTGTAGAGTGGCACCGTAAGCTTGCACATCTGGGTTTCGCGAACATTACAAAATTGAAGGAAATTAGTGAGGGAATGGAAACACTGAAAATGCCGGATAAGAAGAGAGTATGTGAAGTTTGCTCAAACTCAAAGCAAACCCGTCTTCCATTCAAAAATGCTCGTAAAACCGCTAAGAGACCACTTGAAATTCTTCATTTTGATCTATGTGGGCCAATAGAAGAAACATGGGACAACAAGTCATATTTCCTTGCTGTTCTTGATGATTACACTCATTATTCTGTTGTTGCTCTACTGGAACACAAGTCAGAACTTGATCAAGAACTAAAAAGCATCGTAGCTGAGTTTGAAACAAAATGGAACTCAAAAGTCCACATGCTGCGCTGTGACAACGCGGGAGAAAATTCGTCAAGTGATTTAAAGGAATGGGCAAAGAAAAAAGGAATAAAATTTGACTATTCCCCACCGTACGTTCCAGAACTGAATGGAAAAAGTGAACGCCTAATGAGAAGCCTGATGGAAAAAGTGCGCGCGCTAATTTTTGACTCAGGTCTCCGTAATGAATTTTGGGGCGAAGCTCTCTACGTAAGTACGTATCTCTTGAACCGCAGCCCGACTGTAGCACTATCTAACAAGACTCCACATGAAATGTGGAATGGTGTGCAACCAAACTTAAAAAATCTACAGATTTTCGGATCTCGTGCTTTTGTCCACAAAAAGGGTCACTTGAAGAAACTTGACCAAAGAAGTGATGAGTACATTTTTGTCGGTTACACCACCATGGGCTACCGACTATACGACGAAAAAAATCGTAAAATCATCACATCAAGAGATGTAAAATTCACCGGAGAAAATCATAATATACCCAAAAGAAATTTCCAGTTTGTCTTCTTAAACAACAACAACCAAAAAGAAGATAGTGAAAGTGAAATCAGCTCCGAACACGATTCTAGCAGTGAAATCTATTCGGAAGAAGAAGACAATGACTCAGGCGCTGATGATGAGTCACAATCCAATTACATCCAAGACTCCGAAGATGCTCAAGAACACGATGACTCAAACAATGATCCAGTACAACAATCTTCTGGAATAAGAAGATCTCTACGGAAAGCTCAAGCCCCAACAAAATTAAAAGACTACATTCTGGATTATGATACCGATGACACTATGGATGAGTCAGCTCTACTGTCATACACTGACGCTGTAAATGGCTCTGACAAAAACAAATGGCTTGCTGCGATTCGAGAAGAAAAAGACTCTCTTAAGAAAAATAAAACTTGGAGCATTATTGACAAAACAGGGGTTTTTAAAAAAGGTGTACTAAGCAGTCGGTGGGTATTTCGAGTGAAAGATGATGGCAGGTATAAAGCAAGACTGGTTGTACGGGGATGTCAGCAGCGATTTGGCATCGATTTCAACGAAACCTACAGTGCTGTAGTTGGCAGTGATGCCCTCCGTGTTCTGTTGGCCAATGCAGCCAAACACAACTTGAAAATGAAGACTTTTGATGTGAAGAGTGCCTTTCTTCACGGTTTGATTGAGGAAGACATTTATATGTCTTTGCCAGAAGGCTATGGCAAACATAGCGGCAAAATTTGCAAACTCAACAAAGCTTTATACGGCTTACGCCAAGCCCCAGCTAGTTGGCAAAAACGACTGGTGACTTTTCTTAAGCAACAAGGTCTTGACCCATTAAGAACAGACCACTGCATTTTTGTGAACCAGGATAGATCACTGATCCTGGCGATTCACGTTGATGACGGGCTTTTACTTGGAAAGGATGAAAAGAAAATGAACAAACTGTTAAAAAATCTTGAAAAAGAATTTGAAATAACCACCTTGAACAACCCCACTTCCTATCTTGGTATGGAGTTGGAAAAATCAAATGAAGCCGTCAAAGTCACCCAGAAATCGTTCATAAGAAGTGTTCTAAAAAAGTTCAACATGTCAGAAGCTAAACCGGCACAAACACCCTTGACTGCATACAAACCTGCTGATTTAAAAAAGCCAAACAAACGACCAAATTTCCCGTTTCGCGAAGCAGTGGGAAGCTTGTTGTACCTCTCTACTAAGACCAGACCCGATATAAGTTTCGCCGTGGGATATTGCAGTCGACAAATGGAAAGTCCGGACGAACATGATGTGATCAACCTAAAACGCATCATGCGGTATCTCAAAGGCAGTCTAGACAAGGGAATATCTTATAAATCTGACGGTTCTGAAGACCTGAAGTTGTATTGCGACGCTGATCATGCTGGCGACCCTGCAACTACTAAAAGTACATCTGGTTTCGTGATGTATTACTGCGGCGGACCCATCAGCTGGAGATCAAGAAAGCAACCCACGACAGCAGACAGCAGTACGGAAGCTGAATTCATCGCAGCTGCAGAAAGCTGCAAAGAGGTGATCTACATCAAAGCGTTAATTGAAGAACTCACCCAGAAGCCCATCGAAGTTGAGATGCTGATTGACAACTTAAGTGCCATCAAACTAATCGAAACTGGTGTAATGAATCGCAAAAGAAAACATATAGATGTCAAATATCATTTTTTACATGAAAAATATGTAGACGGTTTGATGAAGTTATCTCACTGTCCCACTGAAATACAAATCGCAGATGTGTTAACTAAACCACTTGGACCTACAAAATTTGTACTTTTTCAAAATAAATTGATTGACTAAAACTTGTAAAACATGTAAAACTGATTTAGATGTAATCAATGCTTTAGAACAGTGATTTTTACTGACAGTCTAAGGACTAATCTTCATTTAGAAATGTTGTTTATAATAGTTTTCTAATATTGAAGTAATGAAAAATGTAATTATGTTAAATGCAAAAATTACGGGGGTGTGTTGAAATATTGAAAGATATATAATTTTGACATTTGGATAAGTTTTGATAACTAAACATTGTAAAATCGATTATATCTAGTTACCTCCTTGTTTTGTATCCTCTGTGCTATGGCCAGATTTTAACAATGTAAAAATGTGTGTTGGGTGTGTCTCTTTGACTAAAAAATATTAAGGTTAACAAAACCAATTACCTTGTTTATCTTTATATAATAGGCTCCTTCATCAAGCATCACGTAATTAATAATTGGCATAATAAGATACAAGTCTTTTCGAAACCCATTTGTAAGCGATAAATTAACAATTTCGTTAAAACTTTGGAACTATTTCCTCTCTTTGTGCTGGCAACCTAACGGCATAACTGCATCCGCGCTCGCCGCTGTTTGTAATGTTATATGCATGTAGCTAACGGCTAGGGTGTTTTTTCAAAGGTTGATTTTCAAAAGTTTGTTCCAGTCGTGAACCGACTATAGTATCTGTCCTACAATACCCTCTATTTTTCTGTCACCTTATTTTGGCCTTGGGACTAACTGTTGGCCACATTTCCACCAAAAAAACATTTGCTCACATTCTCACTTTGTGGCTATCGCACTGCTCTCTGGAGGGTCGAAAATACGATTAGCTATTGGCCACTTCGGATGTTTAAATTTTATAAGTATCTATGGGACAGAGTGATTTGACGGAATCTTGCTGCAGAGGCTTGTTTAAATTTATTATCGCAATTTACTAGTTTTGCAATCCCTTAGCAATATGGAGTGTTTGCTTGGAATATCTTTCAAAGATTTCGTCATAGTTGCGGCGGATAGGACAGTAGCGCACAGCGTTTTAGTGATGAAGAATGGTACGTATTATCTGGAGGCTTTTTGTAAACAAAGTTTGAGGTTAACGCTATGTATCGATATTCAGGGGAGTGTTCGGATAAACTCAATTTGTGCAAAGTTGGTGATTGTCGAGAATGACTATGCCTTTGTATACTTCGCTATTTTTCTGCTATTTGGCGTTTGTATTACCGGAAGCACGTTTTTTTTGTTTGCTATTTGTGTGGAAGGAGCAGTTGCTTTTTGTGCTAAGCGGCTATAATATCTGCTCTTGCTCGCCGAGGTTCAGCAAAAATAACAGAACGAGCAAGACGAAGAAAAATGGCCACCAAATTAAAATGACAAACTTCTGTAAAGTCTTGAGAGTGGCGGTTGCGAAAAGTAATTTGCCTTTACACAGATTGATAACAAGAGGCTGTTTGGCTTTCCTGTAGGAAGTTTAGGGTCTGCCTACACCTGCGCCATCCCAACCTGTCTCTTGATATGCTGATTGTGGCAGGTGACCCTCTGACGTCATGGTGCTGTCCCAAGTCAGAGCATTCAGAAAACTGAACATTTGTCCCAAGTTGATATAATAAGAAGACTTCCAATAATTTCGCGCGTATTTGGGGAATGTTTGTTTTAAATGTAAACAGTGGACATGCAAGGTGTGCATTCTCAAAACAAACGTGATAAAATGTTAATACGCAGACAATAAATTAAAAAAAAATATTAGAAGCTGTCTTTTTTTGGTTTGAACTATTTAATATGAAGACCAAAACTTTAAATATATAAAGTTTAAAAAATAAAATTTGTCACTTGGCGAATTTATTTATAGTAAAACTGTTAAGGCTTATATTATAAATAAATATTCAAATTAGCCATCTCCTTAACGTTTAATAATCGATAATTCAGCAATATTTGAAAATCACTACGTTACAACAAATAATGTGCTGAATTTTCTGCAATCTACTGTCAGATTGTGAAAGCTCACTTTGGACAATGCATTGTAGACCATATTCTGACTGCACCAATGTGACATCACTTGACGCCGAGTTTCGGACACGTCCACATCCACAGGACTGGCCGTTTGTAGATACATTTTTCAGGGATATGCACTTGGTAATGCAATTAACCACACATGTATCCTCAAAAGTAAGTTATCCTGATTATCCTACATTTCTAATGCACGCAAATTACCCAGGGCAATAATTATTATCGCCATCTTCCTAATAAACATTTATTTAGGTAAATATCCAGAGTACCTGCTTTTCTTTAAAAAAAAAANGAAAGCTGTAATTATATCTAGAGTAGCTGCTTTTCTGTAACCCCCCCCCCCCTGAAAAGTGGTATATTTCCACTCTACTAATTACGCAGAACACAAATATAATAGGGTCATAAACGTAAGACTAATTTCGTAATATGTGCCCACCTAACGTAACAGAAACACCACGATGAGTGAATCACTATTTTACGTTTTTAAACTAACCTAGAATTGTGAGGTTTTACACTAACCTAGGATTTTTCGGGTTTTACACTAAACTATGAATTTAGGATTTTAGGGATTTAAAGGAACCGTAAAACACACCAAAATAATATCGATTTACTTACCTAGGCAAGCAGCTGGTATAATTCCTCTGTCAACGGCCAATTCTACCTTACCTCACTCGCCGAAACACCTTAATCCACTAAAACGCCACATACGTGAATATTACGCAGTGAAGCACTTGTTTATAGCTGAATAATACGCACTGAACACACTTTCACAGGCGAATATAACACACAGAAGCACTCGTTTTTGCTTTCTCCGTTTTAAATCCACCGGATGTGGACGTTACGACTCGTTACGGCAGAGACGAAATGGCTGCTGAAGTGCAAAATTTTCAGTTAACAACGCCACATGGTGACGTAACATTACCCAGGAGTCAATACGGTGACGGCAGGAATCATGGTGCCCGCAGCAAACAAAGCAGCGGATTACTAGTATTTTAAACTATTTTATTTGATAACGTTCTTCTTATTTTAACATGACCCCCCTCCAAAATATGAACAAGGTAAGCTGTGCAGAACATATTAATGCTACTTTTGTTGGTCTAGGACGTTTCCTTCAGAAAAGCCGCTGCTCTGGATGATTACATCTATTTATTTCAGACGTGCTAGTTTTCTTCTGTTTGTCGTTCGGGACCTTCTGCCGAGAGCAACTGCTCTTTCTACTACCACGCTGCTCGTGAAAAATATCACTTGTTCTCAGATAGCAGAAATACCACGCGAACAAACCTCTGGTCTAGAATTAGTTGGTAGGTCATAAGGTTTCCATCAACAGTCGACACTGCGTAAGGAAGTAAATACCTGTGTTTGAACTTGCAATGTCCACAACTAGTATTTGGCATAATTGACGCAGGGTACAAATTCCTCTGAAGTATATACTTGTGCTTTACCTGTCCATGGAAGTGACATTACCAGTGCTCTCCAAACTGCAAGTGAAGTATGCAAGTATATAAGTAAATGAATATGTATACTTCTTGTGCCCTTGCAGCTTACATGTGCAACCATTTTAAGAAGCTGTTTGTAAATTACAATATATTTTGGGCAGAATTATTTTATTTAAAAACTAATAAGTAACATGACTAGTTCATGTGCACCCTTAAAAGTGTTTGAAACAAATTTTCATTAGGCCTATCTGTTCATAACCTGAAAAGCTAAGAAAAAACAAGCGATCAAAATTGAAATAATATTTAGGCATATTCCTAGTTTTAAAGGTACAGTTTTCAGCCATTATCAAATTCTTCTGCACCAAAATAAATTTTGTGTAAAAGTGATTAGCTGGCTTGTAAGACTTGTAGAAGCCAGCAAGATTCAACTATGTTGCCAAGGGTAAGTGAAGTATGCAAGTACACTAGTATAAGTATGCCTGAATTTGGACACTGGCTTCTTGGCTTGGGCGAGATTTAATATTTTATTTATTTATTTATTTATTTATTTATTTGATGGAATGAATTGTGTGCCGGAGATCAAAAATCTTTCCAGCATTGGTATAACAGCACTGACGTACTGAGAAATTTTTCATTTCATCTGTAAATGCCATTTCTATTTCTGACAGAGAAACAGCAATTACACAATTCTTAATTTGGCCATATTCAGTTAGTAACATTCAGTTTCGTGCCAGTTTGCAACCTGCTTCTTACCAATTCAACCATGAAAGTTCACCTATTATTCACTTTATTTCTTATTGAAACAGAATTAATTCATTGCAGAATTTTGGTTTCTGACATGCGATTGGTTAGTGATATTTTAATTGTAAACAAAAATATTTTAATATAATAAATGATGTTAGGCCTTGTTAAGTGAACTAAATACTGCTCTATCCAATAACATTGAAGTGCTCGTGACAAGCTACGGTAGATCTCCTAGTACGGCAGGGTCATCACCCTGCTACATACATTTTTATGGCTGTACTCTTGTCAGGTTATTATTGTTAGTTAAAATCTTATACTCTATATACACATTTCATTGTGCATAAATCTGTTATCGCAACTTACAGCACCACCAAGTTGTCTCATCAATAAAGTATTGTTTTTTAATGCATTTGAGTAAAGGAATAAACGTTTCTCTGTGTGATATCGTAGTCCCTCGTCTATGGTCTCATTGGCTAGTCGTGGCACGTGGCAGTCGTAGTTGCAGGACTTGTATTTCATCCAAGATTACGACTAGTTTAGTACGACTGCGAACCACTCCAACTAATGTTACGACCTGCGACTGCCGTTGCAGATCAGGCCTTAGTGACTTTGAGAAGGAAAACATTGAAAGTGATGATCTGAAGAGGTGGCATCACCAGTAGGCCTACCATAATTTTTTTCATTTGCAATTCTAAAAATGTTTTGTTATTGAGAGCGTTGTGGTCAGAAAAATTGTACAAAAAAATATTGGAGACGAAAATGTCAAAGAAGTTGAAATACAATGTCCAGTCCACAGTAGGGTCCATAAGGCTCATTATAAAGTTTAACAGTTTTTCTGGAAATTTGAAAAAAGTGCTAGAAAGTGGTATAAATTGACTGTACTAATCGTTCTTGGTAAAAATCGCATAGGCATATTGACAGAACATACTATTAGCATCTTGCAGGTACTGCATTCAGTGCACACTGGCTGAGTGCCACGTATTCCAATTGTCGATTGCACTGAGAAAGTGTGTTTGAGTATAATTTTTGCAGCACTGTTTCCAGAATTAGTGTGGAAATTTGAGTACATAACTGACCAATGAACAATCACTTGTTTCAGGTGATTGCATGATAGTTACACTTTTCTAGGTCTAGGGCACACTTGGTGCACACAATGGGAAAATGTCATATCAATAGCTAATAGTGGGGAGGGCTTCCAACATCAGCGAATCTGTGGGCCATGATGTATGGCCCGTGACTTGGGCTGGTGAAGCAGGTATATAATGTGACCAACAGGCTGGCTTTACACAGTGCACTTCCTACTGTTATGGGCAAGGGAAGCGATTTAACCAAGTTGCAAAAAGGGATGATCATCGGCTTTCAGGACAAGGGGTGAAGCATTTCGGAAACAGCGACGTTTGTGAACTGTTCACGTGCCTCTGTAGTAAAGGTGTATCATGAGTGGACTAGTGGCACCATTGGTAATAACCGCCGTGGAAACTACGGAGCTCCACACGCCATTTATGTCCGAGGGGAACGTTGACTACGACGATGCGTGAAGGCTAACCGACAGGCTACAGTGGAACAGCTCACCATCAAAATGAACTAGGGGGCATCCAGACACGTGTCTACTGCAACAGTTCAGCAAACCCTTATGCGAATGAAGCTCCGGAGTAGACAGAGGGTGACTGCACACGTGCATCGACGAAAACGACTGGAATTTGCTCGACAGTATGGCGACTGGACCGCTTCTGATTGGCGATAGGTAGCCTTCTCCGATGAGTCATGTTTTCAACTGCAAACGTTGGAGAACGAACACCCTGCATCCGTTGCTAGACGAACACAAGGCGGTGGGGGCAGTGTCATGGTCTAGCGAATGTTCTCGTGGTATTATCTATGTCCCATCATCCGTGTGGAAGGCACTCTTGATCAATTTGGTTATGAATCTATCCTCGGCTGGAGGATGGGATGTTCCGGCACAATAATGCGCCTTGCAACATGGCTTAAAGTATTTGCACGTGGCTGGAAGAGTACAATCAAGAAGTTTGCCCTTGGCCTCCAAACAGCCCCAATCCCAATCCAATTGAAGATCTGTGGGACCACCTCGATCTTCGTGTTCGCAGTCTGTCTCCTCCGCCACGCACCCTTCAACAGTTGTGGGACGCACTGCACACAGCTTGGCTCCAGATACACGTGGAGACTATCAGCACCTAACTGAGTCACTGTTGGCTCGTCTAGCTACTGTCCGAGCTGTGAAGGGCGGTTACTCTCGATACTAGCAGGTGGACATAACAATGTGATTCGACTGTGGGTCACACTGCTTCCTGGAGGGCATGCCATTCATATGGTTTTACTAGCTACATATGAAGCAGGTAAACTGACGCGTCTGCTGCTCTTCCTGTTGCTTGAGCTCTCGGATGCAGTGGCACAGATGTCCGTGAATTCAGTTTGCAGGAGCTAGTTGGTGGTCAGTACAAAATATCGTCAGTTGCAAACTCTCAATGAAAGGCAACCATCTACTACCATCTCCAACATTGTCAACAAAATCACAGAAGCAGGTACTCGCTTCGTAACAGAGAGTTGCATGAGCGTTAGCATTGTGCAGAGAAAATGGCATGTTCGTCCGAGGTAGTCATTGTGCTGAGTTGGCGCAGTGTAAAATAAACAACCACCATTTGTCATTTTTACCCAACAATGTCTTTCTAACAATGTGGATGGCCAAAAGTACTTTTAAACATTACATTGTATCTCATTTGATTACGTATGACTTGTAAATGTCCTAAAGTATTGTTTCAATAGAAAATGATGACTGTCGAGGGCCAATTCAGCTACCATTTGTAATGATGCAGTATTATTAATTTTCTGGACACGTGTTTCATTTTCCTTCGCCTTGCCAAGCTTCGTATTTTTTTAAATCTGGATTCAAAATTAAATCCGTGGGGGTTTGTTTACCGTGATAGTTTGTTTATCGGGCATATGTTTGCCGTTTAACGTTTATCGGGAGTCCGGTTGCCGTTTTCAAAATTTTAGTTTTTGTTACGCGTCAACATTAGATTAGCTTTTTCAGACTGCGTCGACAGTTTTGCCCGAGAAGTTTGCTTATCTTTATCTTGACAGCGCAGTTAAGCGGGCTACGCAGTTTCGATAGCATAGGAAGAGCGTGCATGGTGGCTCACGCCAGGCCCTTATCTGAAAAAGGGGGGTAGCCACGAGTGGTAAAAACCCTGGACTAGTACTCGCCTGAGAGAAATGGTCTAGAACAAGCTACCAGAGAAGACGCATCGGGTGTGACGAACTTCACCCACACCGGCAAGCACCCGCGACCGCTAAATCTTTTTTCACTTCAATTCTTTTCGGCTTGAACTTTAAATTCTATTAAATTATTTCCGCCGGTGTGGGAGGTCGGTAGGGTGCCAGGAGGGAACGGACGTCCCTTCTGCCTTCGTAACTTTTTCTTGCGATGCAAGTTTTTAAGAAATGAATGAATTCGTAAACGACTGTGGTGCTGTTCTGTACTTGTCTGTTTATCTGCGAACCTGCTCGTACTCGGCATACCTGAAGTTAGTATGTGAACTGTTTCACTGGATTGGTAAACAAAAGTATAGAACCAATAAACCGGAACTTGACTTTTTTATATTGAATTGGCACTTTTTTTTTTTTTAGAGAGTTTCACGTTGCTACCATTGGGCTAGCCGAGTGGCAACTTCCAGTCGTCGATACCTTGACGTGCGGCATAACAAGTATGGCGGCCTAACTGTGTGGCTGCAATATTATAAAGCCGGCTGGCTATAACTGTGCACTTGCCACATTAACACAGTGATCTACCAAATACTTTAACAGACATAGGTTGTAACTCAACATTTGGACACTCTCACACTTGACCAAATGTAACAATTCTGATCTCCAGACACACACTTACTTCTGCACGTTACTTACATATAACAGTCCACACGGTGAGTTAAAAAAAGGTTTGGAAACACTTGCTCCCTGGTCTGCAATCTTAGACAAATAATATTGTAACATACTGAAATGGTTGCACTAATATGTGACCTGTGTTTCGCTTTTCTCCTCGTCACTTTGCCGTTATGATATTAACATAACATGGCACATTATGTGGACAAAACATAATTTCTGATGCAATATCAGTTTTGTTCAACATAATCCATTGAGCGTATTAAAAGACTGTGGCATTTTTTCAACACAATAAGCTTTAAAAAAAAGCCAAAAATTCCTATACAACTTTCATAGCCTTCAAATGTATTGAACAGGAAATTTTATTTATTTAAACTAGTATAAAAAAATTGATCCAGTAATTTAATAGATTATTCAAGCTTAGGCCTCCTTCTTCTAGTCAAGCTTTCATGATTGCGGCAGTGTAATAGTTTAATTTTTTTATATTATTTTTGGCAAAAATATGTAATACTGTGTGTTTATGCAAATATTGTTATTGAATCATAAATCTGTGAAGTTGAAATTTATATGAGTTAAAGGTAATTATTAAGTTTAGGGGTTTTTCTGAAAAACACAAAAAAAAAAATTCAAAATTATGATATATTTCTACTCTACTAATCATGTAGAACACCAATATACTAGGAGCGTAGCTTTAAAATAAGTACAACATATTAAAAAAAATTGCAAAATGAGCAGTATAGCCAGTTTGTTTACGTTTCTGAACAAAACGTCCTAGACCAACAAAAGTAGCATTAATGGGTTCTGCACAGCTTACCTTGTTCATATTCAAGAGGGCGTAATGTTAAAATGAGTAGAACATATTTAAAAAACTTGTGAAATATGTTTGTTTACGTCTATTAACGTCAGAGGAATTATACCAGCCCCCTACCTAGGTGAGTCAATTTACTTTCTTTTGGTGTGTTTTACGGTTCCTTTAAATCCCTACAATCCTACATTCGTAGTTAAGTGTAAAACCCAAACATCCTAGGTTAGTGTAAAATCCAAAAATCCTAGGTTAGTTTAAAAATGTAAAATAGTGATTCACCCATTGTGGGGTTAAGTTCTGTTAGGTTAGGTGGGCACATATTATGAAATTAGTCGGACGTTAATGCCCCTAGTATATTTTTGTTCTGCATCATTAGTAGAGTGGAAATATACCATTCCGTGAATTATTTTTATTTTTACAGAAAAGCCCTTAAACTTAATAACTACTGAGTTAAAATAAGTTTCCCATATCGCAGTCAGAGGTGTAGTCAGTATGTGTTTGTTACACAGTTTTACTCTTTGCACTGTGCTATATAACTATAAGTTTTGAGAATGTATTAGTTAATTTTGTCACTTTTCTGCATGTTCTTTGTCGCAGCTACGCGTTAGTATTAGACTTCTGGGAATCTAGATGTAGAGATTGCTGTGCTGCCATGTACCAATGCCAACATGTATGTTGTAGACTTGTTTTAGCATGGCCATATCCCAAACCGTCAAATACTTAAATTTAATATATTTTGGGTGTTCATCAAGTTTGGTCGCCAGCAATGGTGACTTGCCAATGGAATTGTTCCGACCTGCGATAGTGCATCGTTGCATACACCCCGTGATTGACTTGTCGTAAAGTTAAGTTTAGTTACGTGAAGTCGTCTGCATTACGACCGCTACATTTATGCGATATGCGAGCACTGCAATTTCCATGCTAACATAAGACTACGTACAGCCCACTAAACGGATAAACCTAAAGTCAATGGCTATTCTCCGATGTAGGCAGTGCATACAACTCTGTGCTCACATATATATTGATGATGACAGACATATATGACACAGTCACCTTCAATCATAACAATTACAAACTCTGCAAACATGTGTAATTCCACACAATAATTGGATTTAACACTTTACACTGTACAAATATAAAAGAACCACGAATGCTATCACCGCCACAGAAGGATTACCGCAAACGCACTCCGCAAAAGTACATTAATAAGTAATGGTAAAACGTATTAAAATGACTGAATCTGTTGGTTATTTCTACTTACAATTTGTTATAGTCCATTCATGGTTACTTCAAATTTTTCTGAATCCCTGCTAAAGTTCTGTTTCCAGGCAATTTCTCCACTTATGCAAACAATGCTTAACTACATCTAGAAAATTTCACCAAAGGGACAATGCTCTGCATTCGTGTTAATATTTTGCATAAGAACCATTTCTTACCAGGCATTACCAACTCACATATTTTCCCCCTGGATTTATTCATATTAATTGAAAATAAGATACTTTTGTGTTAATGGACGTCATTGCTAAGCTGCTCCATACTCTCCGTGATTGGCTCTCAAGACGTCAATGCTAAGAGCCACTCACGTTGCCAGTACCTTCTCTTCATGACCAAAGTAGAAAACCACTGTGAACCTGCTAGGCTGTTCAGTGTTTCATCTGTCCTTGGAAGTGGATAAGAGTCTTTGTCACATTATTATAAGCTGGTGATAATCTACACAAAACCTCAGAGAGCCATCTTCTTTCTTAACAAGTATACTGGTATAAGACCAAAGACTAACTGAAGGTTCTATCACATTTCCTTCAGAATTCCCTCAGCGGCCTCATGTGAAGCAGTGGTACTCACCTTGGTCTGGCGTCTCCCGTATCAATGCGTGCCAGGTCACATTTCAATCCGAGGTTGTTTGGTGCACAGGAGAAGACATCCCTATTTCTCTACAGTAATTCGGAGACGGGCTTCTGTTGCCAGTTGAGTTTTTACCCTGTTCTTCCTAGCAGTTAAAGTACTTCTAGTAGAGGGTTAATTTGTTTTACTCGAAGCTTCTGTAACCTTCGTAAGAAACTGTGTGACCTTCTTGCAAACCCGTCATGGCCCCTTCCTCAAGCCGAACAGCACTGTCAAACCGTTCGAGTTGGCAAACTGACAGAGTTCGAAGAGACCAAAGTTCTTGCTTTGACACACCCTGGCACGATGCCATTCTTGTCTGCTGGCTCAATTAGACTCAAAACGTCTTGACAAATTTCCCTTGACATCTGCCTTTAGTTACAATTTCACTTGAAGCAATTAGCACAGTGCATTGACAACAGACTGTTGAGTAACTTGTTGGCAAGGACACATCGTGTCGTGTTGCCACCACTAACTCAGTTTTGCTACTTGTAGCACACCAAGTTGAGTATCAAGACAACACCCCAGTCTATGTAGTAGATCAAGCCCCAAAAGACATTCATCTACTTTTGGTATGTAAATAACGTGGCTTCAGGTCCACGTTTCTCTTACCTCTGACTTGTGTGATCTCGCCTGTTACCGTAGTCGATTAGCAGTGTTTCGTACTGACGTTAGGCGATCGGGGGAAGGATGTCTGGTCTTACTACTCTTATGGTCGTCCCAGTTTTGACAGCCTTCTGACAACGAAAATTATTCAGGCTCCCCTTCGACCTATATGGCATTCAAATCCTGTTGCACCGAACATAACCTGTAAGAACATTGGGGCCCTCCCTCCAACAGTCTCTGACATTCCCNCCTACCAAGATAGGAGTTAACAAGTTTTCCGAATGTGTTTTAGTCTCGCGTGCTTTCACTTGCTGCTTCTGCTTCTCTTGTCGGCAGTAAGCTCTCAAGTGCCCCAGCTGGGCCCACGACCAGCTCTCCGGCAGTTTGGGTGGAAGTGGCAAACCTCTGCGGCATGAACCTGAGGAACGATGTCCCTCGTGGTCGTCTGTATCTCCTTCTGTGCCAGTACGTATCGCTCAGTGTTACGGCATGTCAGTGTGCTGACTCCACCTCCTGTTACCAGGTCGTTGCGTCCTGCACGGTGTGGAGTGCAGCCAAGCTTTCTGTTTGTCGTACCTTGGTGTCGCCTATGTCACTGATGAAACAGAATGATCACGTTGTGCACCTCCTCGGGCCTCCCTTCCAGTGGTATGTGCAACAGCCACATAATGTTTTGCCATAGCTCCTACGCTGGCTTTTCTGTTCTCGGAATGTGGCTTTTTCAGTTGGGCATGGCGGGCACATCGCAGGTATCAATCATCGAAATATAGCTCCAAGGCCGACATCGGTGTGGCATACTTGGGTCGGTTTCACTGTGACAGAGACTGTAATATGCTCAATGCAGGGCGTCTTAGTGCTCCTACGAGGTAGTAAGCCCGCTGTTAATCTGTCCAGCAATTCAGGGTGATGAGTTTCGCCCTCTTAAGAGGTAGACTTAGTTGCGATCCCCTTCCTCACTCCTCGTTGCACGACACCAATGCCGCAGAGCTGCTAGTCACAATTCCAGGTTGCTGTAATTGTTATGACTTTCCCCATGCCCCCACTTATCTCTGTTGCCGTTGTGGTGATAGGGGGATTTTCTTGTTCACACAGTTAATTCTCCTATTCACTAACAGGGCCATGGTGGTCTAGTGGTCAGACTTCTCACTTCTCACCTAGACAAACCAGGTTCGATTCCCGGCAGTGTCGCTCCCGGATTTTCGCATGTGGGAACCATCCCGGATGATGCTGCTGGTTGGTGGGTTTTCTTGGGGATCTTCTGTTTCCCCGCCCTTGCATTCTGGCAATGCTCCACACTCACCTTGTTTCCCCTTCATCTGCTCTCAAGACCTCTATGTTAACCTGTTCCCTGCTATAGACAAGATATGTCGTCCTACACTCGGTGTGCCACCAGCGTGGAGGACGAGATGTCTCATCCCAGCGTGTGTACCGGCGGTGGCCTGACAAATGTCTTAGCCTCAGATAAGAGTGCCTCGAAGGCCATTATTTACAGTGAAATACTGCAGTTATTGTTCCAAGCAACATCATTATCAGTCTTGAGTTGGCTTCAGAGGAAGAGTGTCGGCAGACTCTGCAGTTCCTAGCGACATAATGCCATGCTCGGCCACTTGCAGAGAGACGATAAGCAGGGATACGAGTGATTTTATGAGGGGGGGAGGAAGGAAGGAAAAAAGCAGGACAGCCTGCCAATTACGTAGTGTTGTATGTTTTGTATAGTGTTGTTATGTAAAAGTCCTAGTACTCATCTTTATTTTTTTTTGCTAAAACTTTCTGTGATTGTATGTCATTTATTTGTAACTACAAAAATGAAGAGACACCACACTCTGACAGACCATGATGCACTGGAGACTAGGAGTGACAGCAAAGATGTGTTTACATTGAAGTGATTCAGATGTAGAGTATGTTGCACTCAACACTCCACAGCCAACATCTGCTGGGATTACACATAGCACTTCAAGAACAAAGTTTGGAGTATTGGCGATTACGAAACAAATGAAAATCGTGGTACAAAAAGGAAATGTGATACATTTGCGTGATCTTTGAATAATTTGACTCCCATTATTCATCTTTATGATGCTGCAAATGCAGGATGTAAAGCAAATGTAATTGACAGTTTTATCATAGACTTCTTTCTAGTCTTCTTTGATATATCATTGATAACATTTGTAGGAAATGAATGTAATAGATACTAAGTATGCCTGCCATTGAAAATGTACCGTACAAATTGCGAGGGATTTTTTTTTTTTTTGACAGTGTGCTTATTAATGGCACGTGTGAAGAAACTGAAGCGAAGTGAATACTGGCCAAAATATTCTCTTTTGCGAACACTTCTGTTTGAGAGATTATGCCATGAGATGGATTTTTACTTTTACTGCGAATGCTGCATTTCTGTGGCATTAGCGTGGATCAAGGTGGCGATCGTCTATTCAAAATTCAGGCGGTTGTTGATAGAATTTGAAATGCTTTTCGTAATTAATTTGTGCCTTACAAAAAAAAACTGTGCATTGACAAGAGTCTGCTCCTCTTCAAAGGCAGTTTCATTTTCAAACAATATGGTCCTTCAAAACGAAGTCTGTTTGGAACAAAAACTTTTGTTTTGTGCGACTGTCGGACTGGATACGTTCGTGATTTTGTTGTGTACACTGATGCGAATAGTGACATTGACGAGGCAGATTGGGGAAGTCTGGGGATATTGTGGCTACTTTATTGAAACCATACTTGGACAAAGGTCACATGGTATATGTAGACAGTTGGTATTCCTGTCCAAACACGTTCCATTTGCTTCATAATCACATAAAAAATAGGAAAAAATATGCTGAAACTAAACAAGAAAGAGAAGAAAGGAGAGATTTCTTTGAGGTCATCGGACTAGTTACTTGCAGGGAAGTGTAGCAATGAACGGGACGCACGCAGGTTGAGCACTGCCACAATGCAGATGTGAGAGAAAGTGAAAAGACAGACAAGAAGAGTGGACGTAAAATAATGAAGCCCACGTGTGTTTTGAACTACAACAGGAGCATGGGATCTGTCGACAAAACTGACATTGTTATAAGTTCTATAGAATCAGCGAGAAAAACTGTACTTTTATGTATTGGATCTTGCAGTTCTGAATGCCCATGCTCTTCACAAAAATGTTCTGGCCAAACATTGCCTCATTGCAACATTCCATCTAATGCTGATCAGACACATTTTAGAGAAATATTGGAAGGAGAGAAGAAAGTCACAGAGGCATTTTCTCACAGCCATTGAAGCAAAAGGAGTACAAAAATTTCCCACCCGAAAATGTGTTAGTACAAAGCACAAAACTCATAGAGAAACTCAATACTCGTGCAGACACTGTTAGGTTTCACTGCGCGTCACACCATGTTTTGAAAATTACTAAATTATTATTCAGAACTGTGCAATGTGTCTAAAAATAAAGTGATACTGTATTTACTTAAATATTGGAAATCAGTGAATCATATCCAGAGAGAGAAATTTTTATATTCACTAAATGAAATGTTGATTCAGACTGAGATTTGCGACGTCTGTGCAGTTCTAACAGTGTATGTGTAATAACATAAATTCAATATAAAATAAAGGTAGGGACCTAATGTATTAGAGCTTTCATATGTTAGTGTAACAACTCTGTTATTTTATTGAGTGTGTATCAAGAATTTGTTTTAAGAAACTACTGTATCTACAAAAAAAAGTTAATATAAATTCTCTTTAATAAATGTAGCATATTGACTCTAAATTAAATGAATGTGATGTCTGTATTTTTAAGTTAGGAAAATAAATGATTACTGGAAAGAACTTAAAGAGTGCAGTTCAAAAGGCCATGCCCAAATTCAGCACAGAGGATATATAAGATAGCACTATAAAGTTAGCACCGATAATATGAATGCAGCCGTGAAAGGGTTAACAGTCCTCCAAATATCTACACCCTATTCACTAACTTGCTATTGCATTCTTTCTTCATTTTCATTTACAGTGTCTGTTTTCTTATCCACATTTCTGTTTACATTGTCTATTTTCGTATCTATTGATTCACTCACATTCATTACTTGGCTATTTTAATTTTGGTTAACAGTTAAACACAGTCTGTTTTATTTATATTGTCTGTCTCACTACGTACTTATTTGGGCAGTCAGGAGGTTATTAACACTTGCGCTAACTTGCCTACTTAACTCCTCAACTAACGCTCGCTGTTGTTCCAGTTAGACTGACAGACTGTAATTTTTTGGGCCTACAGCTATTGCAATTTGTTTGGTCACTACTTACTAGCCCATTGCCCAACTTCATTTACAATATATACCTCCGTCCCACTTCTGACACCAGTGTTACAAATCACCAAGGCTGTATCAGAGTTCTTGACGGATGGAGCTCTAAATAAAACAACAAAATTTAATTTTAAAAATTTTGTTATAATGTTATTAAAATACACACTTCTATTTTTTACAACATAAATCTCCCTTCGTCTACTATTTACACTTGTTATTCTCAGTGAGTGCAATATGTGATGCCAATCTCAACTCTAATCAAGTCCTATCGCTGTCTTTATACTTGCTGGAGTCTCTTAATCTACACTTATTTACAATCAAACTGTCTTTAGCCGTAGTTCCAAATGTCTGTCACATATGCATCTAGTCCTACAGTCTCGCTCCACTGTAACGATGCTTGCAGCGCTCACTTTGACTGGTCGCTGTCGTCTGCGCTCATCGCTTTGCTGGCTCCGCCCACCTACCATGCAAGGTTCCCGACACGCCACTCTCGAGGCAACCCGCCAGCTGGCTCGGTCCAGAAGGTTCCTCGCACCCCAGGTCGTGCTGAGGAAGGCAAGGGCAATTTCCACAACATTCTTGCAATGATGACCCCAAACATTGACCCCTCTCAAGGACCAGAGCTGCACGGGTCATGATAGTCTTATAGAGTAGTTGTAAATCGTCGATCACGGTCCGTTTGCTATTCTGCCTTGTTCTCGGGATGCTGGTGATAGCCCACGGAGGGTGCTGGTCGTGAAGGCAAGATCTCCGCTTGCAACGATATGCTGTTTATAATGATAATTTTTGTTCTCACGCACAGATGAAGATAAGCTGTACAAGATCTCAAACAAGCTGGTGATGGCGGTGTCCGGAGAGTCCGGTGACACCACGCAGTTTGCAGAGTATATTGCCAAGAACATACAGCTGTACAAGATGAGGAACGGCTATGAGCTGTCCCCAGGTGCGGCTGCCAACTTTACGCGCCGTAACCTGGCCGACTACCTCAGGAGTCGGGTACGCTGCTGCGACTGAGCATTTTACAATTCTATAGGAAAGTGTGAAAGGTTGTCCCAAGAGATGTAAAAGGTTGTCCCAAGAGATGTACCTGATGGCCATGTCAGAAAATCAGCTGACTGGGATAAAACAAAAATAAAAAGAAACTTTTTCATCAGATATTTTTTGAATATTTTTAAATTCTAATATTATGTATTTTTCATATGAAAAAGCAGAAGTAATATCTGTAATAATTTATTAGTTGTGAAGTTTTATGTCAAAGTGGGGTTATGGGTAGTGATTTTCAAAATATACCAGAGTTTTACTTGTATATCAAATTCTCATTCTGTGGTTATCCATGCCTTTCCTTCTGTTCTATTATATTCAGTGTCATGTTTTGTTTGTACAGAGAAAGTTTGGCAATTATTTTCGTAACAGACATAAGAAAATTACGTTTACTAGGGATGTGCGAGCATGGAAATTGTGTCAGTCGAGTTCAAGTAGAGTATTCAAGTGATTTAAGAGTTTTCAAGTCAAACTAAAGTATGTCCAAAAAAAATGTTTGTGTGTTTAAAAAATTTTTTTTGTACTATCTGCTAGTGTTTTATTTAAAAACATTTTGTTACTCTCATTAACCATCCAAAAAACAACATGTATCCTGAAATTCTAATAAAATTTGTCTAAAATGCTACGACTGAATTATGAGGTTTATTGGAAAAATTCACACTTCAACCACATAACTTACCATGTGTGTGTTATTCAAAACTAAAAAAAAGTTTGTTCAGTTTCAGAATTTAATGTTTTAGTTTAAAAATTAATGAATACACTTTAGGTCTAATACCTGTTAATTATTTGTTTAAATATTTTTACATAACTCTTGTGGTTTAGCTAAACACTCGTGATTGACTTATCACACATTTCTTGATTTATCTAAAGGTTTGCTAAATTAATAGAAATATGTTGCCTAAACTTGTAACACATGTTTTTCGAAACAATCAAATTAGAAACATAAATAAACTCACAAATAGTTGGGAATGGCATATTTTAAATGTGCTCCCTAGTTTGTTACTTTAAGGGCAATATTGACATACTGCTTCATCTTCCTAGCATTTTGTGTGAAGGACTATTAAAGCTATGCAATTCTTTGGTTTTTTTACACTGCGCCACATATTTACTCTAATAGCCATTTAGAACATTCTGCATTTCCTGAAGTGCAGCAAGAACTTTTCAGAATTACTTTTGGAAAGATGGCTTATCAGAATTAATACATTTATCCCAACTTTAAAAAATTCATACCAAAATGCACCCTCGAGCAAGTAAGTCATTACAAACTCAAAAGGTACGAGTTATGAGCTAAAAAGTATGGTCTTGTCGGTTAGGATATTTTTTGTTTCACAATCCTCATGAAACAAAACTTAGAGTTAAAGTAGAATATTATGCGAGTTCATAAGTCCCCCCCACAAAAACATGGAATATCAGTGTGTACAAGTTCTAAAACAAATTAAAATTGAGGAAAACTTGTTTTTCTAAGTGTTCTGGTAAAGTATTCTCTGTTGTGCACATAAGAACATTGGTAGCAGCAGAGAAGAGCCATTCACTGGAAACTTGTGTGGCAGGAGTAGTCGCAGGCATTTCAGTGAGCATTCTTGTCGTGGCATCCTCCTGAGCTGTTGCCGTTGTCCACTCACAACTACTCACTGTGGTATTCCTAGCAGTTTGTCGAATGTACTCACTCGACAGTGAGCACTCATCCTACATGTGTGCTGCATTGCCAGTTTCATGATCTTAAATTAGTAATGTTTTGAAACATGGCAAGAACAGACTTTAAATCATATTTGTACATTGCGAACCTGGACTTAACTTTTGAGCAGGTTTCTGGCAAAAAATTATACCACTTCCGTGTTCTTTCCTCTCTGTGTGGTTTTCGCGGGCACGCTGGATTCCACAGTGTGGGAGGTACTTTTCTGTACGTAATCCAGTTGTTGCTTGTTCTATCGGCTGCACTTTTCCACAACTCGTGTTGTTAAAGCCAAAAGTCTTGCCGACATGTACTCGCCACTCCGCTGTGTTTCTACGTCCTGCGTTAGTTGGTGCTGTGGAACTCGACCTTTTTTTGCCATCGAGCCGAGCTGTTCCTTGCTTCACTGAGCACCGAGTCCAGTCCTGCTGTTTCCTTCTTCGCATTCAAAATCATCAATTGAAGGGCATGTGCCATACTTTGTACAGGCTCCCAGGTTGGTTTGTCGACAGCCGCAGTCATATCGCGTGCATCGTCTGTTGCAGTTGCAATGGAAATTGGGATGGTTTTTGCTGCAATGTTCCATTCAGCCAACGTTTCATTCAGTTTTCTATAGATAGCTGTATGATTTCCTGGAAAATTTTAGTTTCTGAGCACATGGTGTTTCATGCTGAAGTCCTCGGTTATGTAATGACGTGCGAGAGAGATGTAACTGTCACTAGCTCTAGAGGTCCGTAGGTCACAGGTGAGAGATGTATATATATGGCATTGCTGGCACGGCATCATCAAGTGATGACCGCATGTTAGCCATGACTGTCTCGTACATTTTTGGTACAACACTTAGCAAAAGTGTGGTTTTGCTGGGTAATTCGTATTTTGTATCCAAAACTTTCATCAGCCGTTGGGAACGTGCGTCCTGCAGAACCATCATTTCTCCTATTGCCTGTGTAATAGCTATTGCTCTTTGGTCTTCTGGGTTTGATTGTACAGTTGTGGCTTCAAACAGTGTCGGCTGCTGTGAACATGTACGTCGGGTAAAGCCTAAGCTGCTGTTAAATGCCCACACGGTTACTTTGCCTTTCTTCCTGCTACCTGTCGGAGTCAAATTCACGTTTCATGTCGGCATGGAAATTCAGGTGTCTTGCCAGGCAGGTTGTTGAACAGGTAGGACTTTTCAAAATTAATGTACACCTCGTAGACTATGACCAGACAAGTGATTTGCAATGTGTGGTGGCATCTTCACTCATTACATCAACAAAAGTTGAGACGTGAAGTGTAGTTTGAGTGGCAGAGTTACTGCAAAACAACACCAACGCCACAACTAGTGCACAAGCGCCGGCACCCGGCAGTTAAGTCACGTACACACGTACACCGCAGCTAAATTACACTGTCACCTTAAATCGATGCGCAAACATCACTTTGCAGCAGCCGGCAAAATTAACTTGGCACACATCAAATTGGTCAGTTGCTTTGGAAGATTTGTATACGAATATGGCTTGTTTTGTTTGCTTGCAGCCAACTAGAAAAAAATAAAATACAAAATATTTATAATTATTTTATTTTACGCACAGATTTTTTTTGTGGAACATTGATAAAGCTTTCACTCCTGTGTATAGACAATTAATTGTATAGTTTAACATTAAAAGCTTTATCAGATTTTATTTTTTTGTTTATATTCACATTTCTTAAGAATTAGTGTTTTGGTCATCTGAAATTTTGGATTGCGAGTATTTTGGTTGTGTCTACTGCATCAAATTGTTGCAACAGTAGTGAGAAAGTTGATAGCAATAAAACGGTCCCAGATTATGGCTGTAACGAAGTGTTATGGCAGGTGAAAGTGAAGCAACCTTGGGCACTCGCGCAGGTAGGAAGCGACATGGATCCCTCTAGCAGAAGTTTTGCAAGTCTAACTTCAAACAAGTAATAGTTTACTCTTACTGATCTGTATACTTGACATGTGTAATTGGTTAGGTCTGACACTAACTTAAACTGGAACAATTACGTGTTCATCAAAGAAACTGCTGTGATAATGCTGTTGGCTTACAATATGCTGTACTTAGCTTTGTGAGCATGCTGGATACATCTGCAGTTTGGTGTGGCAATGAACCGTACTAATGTTGTAGACTCCTTACTTCGTCAACTTGCTGCTGGCTGGCTTTGACGATGAAACTGGACCAGAGCTGTATTTCATGGACTACCTGGCGTCCATGGTGAAGGTGCCGTTTGGCGTGCACGGCTACGGTGGCTTCTTCTCGCTCGGCATCATGGACCGCTATCACAACGCAGGTACACTTTGTTCCCACCTCGTCCCTTGTAGTTCCCTGAATGAGAGTTACTGCATGCTCTTTATGTTATTTCAGGAAATGGTTTTTTGATATCTGTGCAATATTAATTTCAAATATTTGGTCCAGTAGTTTTTTTTTACTGTTTCAGTTTGTTATCTCCTAGAAATAACAGAGAATGTGACATATTGTGCATGCTGTTTGTGCCATTCATATGTTGGTTATTTTAAAATCATTACTGCATATATATGGGGTTGAGGTTGAGTTGTGATGGTAGTGCAGAGCAAACGCACTGTTGTAATGTGTTGCTAGATGTGAGTGAAGAAGAGGCGTACGAGGTGGTGAAGAAGTGTGTGGCGGAGGTGCACCGCAGACTCATCGTCAACCTTCCTAACTTCAAGGTGCAGATTGTAGACAAGAATGGTGTCCGTGATCTGCCCAACATCACTATCAAGTCGAGTACTGATGACACTTCTCAGTCTGTGTGATGATATGTTTTTAAAACCCAATAAAGTCATTTCAAAGTCCAACCGTGGCTTTCTTTAAGTGCGTCGTCATTTCTGTATTCTGCTGCAAACAAACAGTTTAGTTTGTTTGCTGTGAACAGACCTTATATGACCTCACAGAAAATAAGCAGAACTGGCATTCAGTTATATTTAGAATTTCTTGTAACACTAAAGTTAACAAAATGAATAAAACATTTTTACATATGTTCTGTGAAGTGGTCTTGTTTGTTATTGCTTTCTGCTGTATTTCCACGTAGCTTCTTGTCCTGGAAATTCTTGAGATTCCACATACTATGCCTACCTGGAAAATGTGGTGCTTCATGTAATTGAAGTCTGTATAAATTTTAAACCTGGAGTAAACTTGAAGAAACTTCGGATGAGTGTTTTTTGTTATATGCGTTGAAACTGTGTGTGTGTGTGTGTGCGCGCGCAAGTGTTATTTAGTAAATTCCGAAGTTACGATCGTAGAGTTAATACCTTGGCACGTATGCCACTTGTTTTGTACTGCACATGAATCATTTTAGTGTTAGAAATATGTTAAAACAATATTATGACATCTGTCCAAACAGGTTAATTTGAAAGAGTCTATATCAAACAGTACAAATTTCCACAAGGTAGGTTATTTTGGGCAAAATTAGATTTTGCAATAAATATGTAGATGCAGTTTAATGAAATACAAAGTAAGGCAAAAAATACTAAGGCAAAAAATTCTATTTTTGCAAGTTAGTGGTAGGCCTTTAGAAATGTTAGTGTTGTGTGCTTTAAAAACTGCGTTGCTGGACAAATTTTTACTTAACTTACATTTACATTTCAGTGGCAGATATTACTGTCGAAGTATGCTGTAAAAATTTGGACCAATTCTTATCAGCCATCAAGTTTCCAGACAGTGGTTTTCATTAATCGTAATGTAATAACAACACCCGCCATTTGTTTCTGTGTAGTTTAATATTAAAACATTGATGTGAGAGGTATATATGCATTATAATTATACTCTTAATTGTTGTTAAACATAATTGATACGTCATTTAATGATTGACTGAAGCACATTGGTTTTTTTACTGTATGAAGGAGCAAATACATTGTATTATCCAAAAACGTACCTTTCTTTAACAGGCAAATGTTTCAGCCGTAACACTTTATAAAGGTGAACATTTAAAATGTCTTGGAGTAATTTTTATAGTGGGGGAAAAAGAATGTTTAAAGCTACTGCTATTTACAATATTCACAAGCATAGGACCATTATTTCTTGAAATTAATGTGTGCATGTTTATAGTGCTGATTCGTTACTGTTTGTTGTTTATTAATGAATATGCAGTGGATATATGAGCCTGCTGCAAGTCACAAGGCAGTGTTTATTTTGATAGATAAGCAGATAGATACGCAACCAACGGGGGTGAAAATAGAAATTTAGCAGGGCTTTTACTATAGTACTCCCCTTTACTGAAGCCATTTTGTCGACAGCTGACTGTATTTATCATTTCCCAACATTATCTGTACAACAGAAATACAACTCAAATTATGAGGAATTTACATCCACACAGATATAACAGCTTAGTAATGTTAAGTCGTTGGTTCATGCAGGTCCTTTCTATTACTGCACCATGTCTTTTTTCCTGCAGTCTACTGTCTCGATCAACAGGTTGTCAACAGTCACGTTCTGCAGGCACATCCAGTACAACTGACAAAATTACTGTTCACACAAACAAAAATAATTTGTGAATTTTTTTATTAACAACATCAGTTTATATTATAACACATTTGCAAGTCACAGCTACATGTTGCAGTTATTGCACTACTGTCACACAAACAAAGTGCATTTACATTAATGTTACCTTCATGCAAATGAATAACTAAACATTAGGCAAGTTATCACAGATATGATATGTGTAACTATATATATATATACATATATATACATATATATACATACATACATATATATAGTGTTTATACCAATTTCCTAGTTACAATACATTTAAATGCTAATATGAAATGTCAAATAGACAAAAAACTTAAGCTGTAGTGCTTTTAACCAAATTTACATTTAGTATTGCTGTTCTGTCAGAACTGATTGAGATGGCTGATGCAGGCAAGCTATATCATTGCTATAACCAAGTTACTGTGTAGCATTGTAAACTCCCTTCACAAGTACACTGGTTTTTTTTTTCTGAGTGCAAAACAACAATGCAGCAAGTAGAGATGGTAAATGTGTGCTTCTAAATTTAACCACCACTGCAATACATTTTACTGTTCCAACTATATACCTGTTTATTTCGTACTACGTAGATACATCAAAAGTACAGCATGTGATTTATCTATTAAGATATTTTTTGTCTCTCCTATTGACAATATGTGCTTTAAGTATGTAATACTTCTCACTTTTAAATTATGCAACATTTATTCAAAAGACAAATATTTGCTTAACAGAATGCATTATCACTGGATACAGGTCCTCCCTCTTCCAGGTTCATATCCAAATCTACTTCAACAGTTGGATGTTCTCTAAGTACTTTATAAATTGGCGACTACACTTTTGTAACGCTGTATTTGGTATACAGAGGAACCGCGTTATTGCAAGTATGGCCTATAGCGTCACGTCCGCTATTGCGATAGTTTTTAAATGCACCGTCATTTGCCCTACCATTTGAAAGGTACTTAATTTTGTTTATAACGAAAATCTGTTACTGAAGCATTTTGCTATAGCAATAGGAACATTTGTAAACTCGTATTTTTAAAATGTTCACTTTGCTATAGCAATAGGAACATTTGTAAACTCGTATTTTTAAAATGTTTAAAAACGTCATATCGCAAGTGACATTCACACACTTGCCATGCCCGAGCCAGCCTTTGTTAGTCTGTGCTTGAGAAGGGTGTTGTGAGGGATAAGGTAGAAGGGAGAGGCACGAATGGGAGTAGAGCTAGTCAAAACGGACACATGTGGAAGCTCTGCTTTGCGGCGAGACAGGATGCATGTGGATGGTGGAATGGTGCTGCGACGTACACTTAACCTTGACACGAGGACTTAACACAGTCGTGTAGTTTCTGTGCACAGTTCGGTTACATTACTGATTATTAACTTTTTTAAGGGGACAAAGAGAAACGCTGCAAGCTAAGATAGGAGTGGCGAGGTACAGGAGAAGAATGGAAGCGGACAGAGGGGCGAGAAACAGATTGTTGAAAGGGCTGGATGGAGGGGGGGCGCGACAGGAGAAGAAGAGGAAACGAGGGGATAGACGGGAGGAGAAAGAGAGTAGAGCAGAGGGGTAAGACACGAGTCATGGTTTGTGGGCGGTAGAGGGATGTAGGGAGGAAAGTTTTCAGTGATCTCCAGGCTTTGTGTGTGAGAGAGAGAGAATGAGTGAAGTAGCGCGCTGATTGGTGGGCAACTAACTCCCTCCAGTGTCCCCCCTCATATTTGGTGGAGGGGAAGAGCAAACAACGTTGCGTCTGCTGGTCGTTACATAATGCTGCTGTCAGACGTAGATTTTTTGTACTAACTTGTTACTGCATACACGTGGTTTGCGGCATTCTTTAAAAAAAGATCTAGAATGGCCAATACAATAAAAAAATTACGGGTCACACTAAATTTTGTTATAACGATAACTTGCTATAGCGATAATTTATTTTGCCATTCGCGACTGTCGTTATAACGCGGTTCCACTGTATATGAAACCACATTTTGCAAAGTTTGAATAAATTCCTGCACAAAAATCTACATTCAAGTTTTCTCCTTTTCTGTTAATTATTCACAATTATCACCGCCTACATATGCTACTTTTATTTGTACTGATATGGCTAGTCGCAACACAAATATGAGTACAAGTACAAAAAAAGGCATACATTATTTTAATTAACAGTACATTACTTTAAACCTAAAACTAGTCACGAGACACAACAAGATGTTCAGCTATACAATGGCAAGGCAGTACACACAACACAGGATTGTCAAATATATCACTGCAAGGTGTTAACAATTTACTTTGTGCAATAACCTGCAATTGCTGCAGCAATGAATAACTGCATACAAGCATTCAAAGCCACAGACTTCAAAATTCAAGAGGTCATGTGGCATCTGTAGGATCCTGTCATTTTAAAGTACTGCACACATCTTGTACCTGCTCATTATATTTGCTGTATATAATAGAATCTTAGTATGTACACTGATAATTATTAGAGATCTGAAAAAGTAGGTGTTATTTGTGTCAAAAAATAGCTTGTGATTTTGTTGCTATGAAAATGCAGGTTTCTGCACGAGAATTGCTCCAATCTTTCATGTGGTGCTCTTTATAAAGACATACATAATTTGAGAAATGTCACTATTCGTAAACCCTGAAATTGGCCATGTTATTCCTAACGAAAAGATGTTTTTTTATCGATTGCTATTTCCTTACAAAAATACCCAACTCCCAGAGAAATATACAGCCAGGTTTATAAAAGACAACATTGAAAACAATTTCACATTTCCTTAAGATTTTGTATTCTGCCCGACACCTGGCACAACGGTCACAATGCACTGGCAAGGGCATACTGTTTCCTGAAGAGACTAATGTAAACAATTTACACACAATTATAAAAGTGCCAAGTGAGAACAGAAGAGAAATCTACCTTTATATTTTCTAACTATCTAAACTTTCAACAACAGATTTTTTCGTTAGGCCTGTTGACAAAACTTTTGTTTATTCAAAAATGTAATTTTTTACCTCACATATTTATAGAGAATATGTATGATAAAAATACGATTAGCTGGAAGAATATAAGATTAAAATAC
Organism: Clitarchus hookeri; assembly: GCA_002778355.1. Classification (NCBI taxonomy): domain Eukaryota; kingdom Metazoa; phylum Arthropoda; class Insecta; order Phasmatodea; family Phasmatidae; genus Clitarchus; species Clitarchus hookeri. Next base: position 229,097 of record NQII01000134.1, on the reverse strand, counting down.
GTGATAATTCAATTTACAAATATATTCTACATAAATAAATGCATGCAAACAAATTTTTGACAACCGTACCGCTTTGTAAAAAATAAAGAATTGGATAAAACGTGACGATGCTACAAATGTAAACAAACTCCGCGAGCCAGTTGGCACAAATTCCATTGATAACGTGGTGCTTGATAGACGTGAACACTACAACGACGGGGTTTCCTTGTGAGCAAAAATACTTTTGCAGGGCCGTGCACTAGAATGTCCACTCAAAGTGACGAATCATCACTTGCACATCTATGGCCGTAAACACACGCGATGGAAAGTTAAACATGCTAACATTAACGGTGATAAATCAAAGAAATCTACTATTTGAAAACGCAAAAACACATAAAATACGTTGTAACAAGCAACTATGTGACATAAAACAATAATAATTCGTGAAAATACTACAGGACTTTGTACAATTCGTGAATTACATCTAAAATTTTCAAGCATAGTATTAATTTTTTATGTGAAAATTTGCGTTATTTTTCACGTTATCGCGTTTGCTAAATTTCCAGGTCTCTACTAATTATTAATAGAAAAAAATTAACACAAAGTGGTTATGTTCTCATGCAAGGCCAAAATACCAACAATTTATGTCCAAATTTGTAAGCTGTGCATTATACAACATAATAATAATTTTAAAATTACTGCAAATAAAAAAAAACGTTAAGTTTTGATGTTTTAAAATTTATGCTTATTTTTTTATTTATGTAAAAATTTGCCAGGGAAATTATTTGTAAATGCTTTATTCTTATGTGAAGACATTGTGGCATAATAATTAGACCCCGTTGTTTGTGAAGACGTAAGGAGTGGAGATGGGAAGGTCGCACAATGACAGGTGTCCTCCCCCACCTGGCGTACTACTAGTTATACACACTGCAAGTTCAGCAAGCTTGCAATCTAGTTAATGAACTCTCAGTTATGCCAATTTATTTATACCAGGGTGTACACTACATCAGCTAAGTCTGGAAAAAGTCACGAGTTCTAAAAACTGCCACAAGTCTCAAAACGGTCACACATTTTCAGCGCTATAGAATATTTCTCGGACATTGGAATCTCGGCAAGCTGACGTGTCTAGTACTTGTTGACCTCGACTGCCAAAAATATTGCGGGAAAGGTCTTTCATTCAGCACTTTAATATAACTTTAAGTGATGTCCTATGTCTCATGAGAAATTATAGCTAACTGATTTGATGGGACATTTCTTGCAACAGATGTGCAGCCAAATACAAGGCTTAATATTGCTCTATAGGTGCAAGTGCACAAAAAATAACCCATGTCACGAGATGTAACTACAGTAATTTGTACATTTTGCGTCTGAATAAATGTGATACACTTTTTTTTATACATAGTTAACTGAATTTGTCATTTCCTTGTAGGTACCATAAATATTTTTTAAATAAAATTTTTTGTAAAGTTGTCTTGCTCTCTGTTTGCCAGATGTGACAACATGGTTTACTTGCAAGATATCTGCCTTTCAATAGTGCACGCGTATATTTGTTGCTGTTGCTTAGAATTGGTAGTTTTTGCACAATTTTTTTTTTGTGGTATGGTCAACAGAAGACCTTTAAAAAGAATTGATTTAACAACTGTACTAGATAGTATTTGCGGTTAATGGGTGATAACTTACCTTGGATACTGGGTAAATCGTTTTTCTTTTGCTATGATAATTAGTGAACCACTAATTTTGCTCAATTTTTTGGTAGGCCTCTTAATGGTTTGCTAACCTTTTTGCCATTATTATAATGCAGTGAAATGTTTTTTCCCCACTTTTAATTTCAAACTAAGTCCATGTAATTAATTTTACATGCATGTTAAAATTACATTTTTTGTCTTGTAATAACAATTTATTATGTGTTTAAATTTCAAAATTTGCCTCGCTTTATTTGTAATTATGAACAGACATGGTGCGTTAGTTGGAGGCTTTTGTGGCCATTGTCAAGTAGGTTGTCTTGGCTTCTGAGTGCGAACCACAAAAGTACATGGCAAAATGTTGGTAAAATATACCTTTCTGGCACGGGCATATAATGAAAAGGTCAAGAAAAAGTCTCTAAATTTAATTTATGCAAACCAGTAGACATACAGTATACTTTCCCCCGTTTGCATAATTTTACACTATGTAGTTTCTAGAAAAAATTAGGGGTCTAAGGTACAGGAGAGTATCTAAAGCCTGTACTCTAAGACTATGATGCAGTAGAATCCTGTTATAACATTCCTCAAGAGCCCCGCGAAATGTCAGCCTTATATAAGGGAAAACTTTACAACAGGGTAATTCAGTATTGAAAAACAAGTTATGTGGACCAAGAGAAGGCAGCTTATTAAGCAGGAAATTTTGTTACGAGGGGATGTTATAACAGGGTTCCACTGTACAATCACACACCATGTGCTATAAAATATTTCAGTGTATTAGTTATTGCTGATAAAAGAAACAACTTGTAGCTTACTGCACAACTTACGGCACAACTTACGGCACAACTTACGGCGCTCCTAACACTGTATTTGTAGTTACGAAAACAACCAATTGTGTAAGTACATCAGTGTCCAATTCACTATTAGGCAATAATATTCACATTAAATAACTGTCATAACAATGAAAGCAGAACATTTTAGTACATACACTTTTTACAAAAAAATTACATATCTTAATGGTAACAACTATATGATGCCCACAGTTTCTGTCATAACAGATCATACGATGTAAAAGATTCTTCTTGTAAGTACTGCACCTCGCAGGCACCAGCATGACAGCAGACCCAGTTTACATGTTCCTGCACACACCTGCGACACGCACAACTTACGACGTGAGGAATGCAGAACCAATACGGCAATAGGGGCACGTGCGAGCGCGCACGTCACCGTCCAAGGAACAAGTCGTCGTCGCTACGAGCCAGTCTGCGCACAGCCACGACCATGCAAGTGACGACTATGATGACGACCGGCAGCCCCAGCCCGATGCTGATCACCAGGACCACGAGCAAGGAGAAGTCCTCGTGTGGCGGCTGGCCGTAGCCGATGGTGAACGTCCTGCAACGTAACGTTCACTGTCTGGCATGAAAGACGCAGAGTGCAGCATCTAACACGACCGGAAAATTTGCACATGCAAAACTCTTATGTCTTATTAATACGTATTAAATAAATTAACAAGTCAAATTTAATAAAATGAACTTAATGTGCTGGAAATTTTATATTAAACTTCTTTCTTTAGTCGTTTATCTACACTGCACTACAAACATATGGTAACTTCCTCATCTATCCATTGGAGAAAAACATTACACAAAATAAACTTTTCCAGTAATACATGAAGAGGAGAGAAGCACAAGTCCTCCCAGCCTAGTACTTGCCAACAGCCACATACACAAAGTTACACAGCGGTTGCAATGTTTCGCTGGCCATGCCAGCTCCCTCAAGCGGCGAGTTATAGGGCACTGTAGCTGATAAAGAGTGCCAATACTCTAACGCAGAATACATCGGCCTCACCACCAACACACTCAGGCAGAGAACGAATGGCCACAGAGCAGACACCAAGCAAGCCATAGCTGGTCACATCAATAACCTACAAGACAAACCAGTTGCAGCATCACACAACTAAGATTTTGACTCCTGCTACAGTACCAGAGTTGTGAGAGCACTACCACCTTCAAGCAATAGCTCAGTACTCAGACGCTGGGAATCAGCTCACCAATTTATAACACAGTCCGGGCAGCCCCCAGGCCGCAACGTAAGATAATCACAGCTCCAAACCATACTCGTCAGCTATAATGCCATATTTACAATTTTCCTGCCCCACCCTAGTTTGCCACCTGGTCGCCAGGTTTACTACTAACAGCGCCCTTCCACCATACTGCAGTGTCCTACAACTCGCTGCCCGATGAAGCTAGAAAACCGTGTGAAAAATGTGTCATCTTTTGTGTGCGTCTGTTGACAAGTGCTAGACTCTGAGTACTTACTTCTGTTATATTTAATGTATTATTAGTAGCCTAGCGACCTACTTGTCACCTAAACATTTCTCTTGTCATACATTTTGCAAGGAATACAGAAAGTCTCTCTCATGCATGGAAAATTTACTTTAACGTGAATGTTTACATAATGGTGTATTTGGGACATGATGCACATCTCAACACCAAATACTGCTCACCATCTTCACTTTTTTCTGCAACTGAGGAAACAGGAAGGACTTGGGTATATCTATGTAGGGCTTTGCCACTAATGCCGGGCTGACGCTTCCTGTTTAGTTTAGCTCCTGATATTTGCAAGTGGACCAAGCTGAATTTCCACTCACTACCATCTCCTCTTGCAAGCACTGCTCGCATGCAACTGCCGTGGAGCAGGGGTATACCAACTATGGCTCTCAAACCAGCACCCCCTCCCATGGACTGTGCATTTCACCAATGCACAGCCTTGACTCTTCAGTGATCTATCCAAGAACAAGAAGCAACAGCCCCGACTATCTGCTGACCATCAGAGGCGAGCAACACTGCCACGGGGACAGGCCATGCTCACCGCACTGCCCCGGCTATTCTGCGCTCTACAGCACCCTGCTTCAACTCAGTGTACCTACACAGTCATCGGACTTGCTTAACTTGGATAGGCGGGTGCCAGAGAAATAATACACATACCACAAGACCAGTATAGGTACACACATTCACTTCGGCTGCTAGTAAGAACAATGAATCCCGCACTCCTTCAAACCTGACTTTTTATGCCTTTACTGCAACCTGTAAACCAACCACAACCATCTTCTCATTTCCCCTAGATCCATACCACAACCTGCTATGCCCCTGCAGCATACAGGCAAAGGGACAGAACAAAACGCCATTAATACAGCTGGATAAAGGTGGAAACTGTGCTCAATTAGGGTATGGAAGAATGGGAAGGGGGGCCTCCATTTGCATCCGATGCCTGTTACTGTGGACGTTCAGACTGTTAGTGTTTGAATGTAGGTTGTTCAGGAAGAAGTGTCGCATGTACAAGTAACCAACCAGAGGCCACCACATACCACACCAATGATATCCAGGGAAACACCAACCCTACCCACCAGCTTCTGCTCGTTCCACCGCACAATCACCATAAGGAGCACGAGAGTGGAGGACGGGGGAAGTGCCAAACCCATTCTGCTCCTAGCACTGTAGGACAGGAACTTGCCCGGACTTGTGCGAGGAAACCTCACTCATCTCGTTCCTTCCTCCCGCTGCCACACCCTAGGCCAGAGGAAGGGTGTGAGTTAGAGCCCAATAAGAAAGACAGCGACTGCTGGCAGCACCACCCTGCGTCCTACCGACGTACGGCAGCTGCAACCCTGGATAGGGCCCTAGGAGACGAGAGTAGACACATCGCTGATGGGATCCCCAGACGACCGACCTCTGCTACTTACAGGGATCATCCGAATCCAACTAAGAAATAAAGCCCAGCAGTAAAGGCAGAGGTTGAAGGCAGAACCATCCTACTATCCAAAGGTATTTGTCAAACCCGTACCACAGTACCCAGCAAGCAAACACCACTGACTGGGCACACAGTACCAGAGCTCAATTCCCAAGGGAGTTGACATTGCTCAACCACCACTGCACAAAGTTGGTTTAATCAGCTGTAACTGAGCCACCCTACTGCACAGGGCTGAATACAAATCATAAGCCCCAGAAAAGGGCAAACAATTCAAGCGTTCTCAATCCCCTTTCTAGAAGAAGCAGAAAACTAAATTTGGAATAATAAATATAAAATTTTTTTTATTAAATAATTAATAATCAATTTATTTGCATATTATCATATTATGCAAACAGGTGTTATTTTGTTTGCAAGTACCACCAAAATAACTACTTGTCTTGAATTACAAAATGCAAAGCATTATAAATGTTGATAAACAATCAATCAAGTTATACATCTATTTCAGGATATACATTGATTGAAATAAACTAAATATTATGGGAAGGGTAGTGCACCACTAAGTGATTTATGTAAACATGTCAGTATTAATACTTATACTATTGCATACAACATTTTCCATTTCATTTTTAACTTCATATATTACAAATCAATTATTAAAAGAAGGAGGCGAAATGTCCAGGAAAGTCCAAAACCAATGTTTAGAGAATCGCATGCGACCAAATAAATAAGTGGACAAGGCTTTCCTGAATATGAAGAGCAGCTAGCATATCAATAGCCACGGTGAAACACAGTTGCCATTTGGCTGGGCTGGATATCAACAAGGCATTTCGTGCAGCAAGATGCCGAAATATGTAGGTATCAAGCTATGTAGAAAAGGTAGAGCGTACGCAGGCGGTGATGCAAAGTTCTACGACATAATTTTTCAGAAATATGATTATGTAAAATTTGCGTGACTTAACACAATGATACTTGGAAGACAAAAGAAAGGAGGTAGAGTCAGCACCAAAGAAGTTTGCGCTACTGGACAATTCCACCCTTATGGAAGATTCAATACAATCGAATGGCCGTGCGGCGGTCCCAAATTATGTTGGTGAATAATATTAGCAACATATTAAAATTTCCTCTTTGTACATTATATAAATTACATTAACATCACGTAGAAGAGATTTTCAACACAAGTAATGTTTCATACCAAAACAAAATTTTAACATGGAAGCTAAAGTGGCTCAAAACACTAAGTTATAGTAGAGAGTCACTGAAATGGATGTTTACAAAATATTAACAGTAAATTCATAATTAAAAGTAACCCAACATTTTATGTTTTCAGATAGCACTGATTAACAGTTTAGTAAAATTATTGACAATTAACAAAGGAATGAAACAAATAAAAAACGACAAACGGCAGGGTTTTGCCATAAATATTGCTTAAAAGCAAATTAAAGTTTGAGTAGGTTAGTGAGGGAAAAAAACAGGCACACAACACACAGACAGTTGTCAATAGTCTGCATCACAAACAGAAGCTGCGACATACGCATGTACAGTACAGTGCAACACATTGACGCATGACGCGTCTAGAGAAAGAACACAGCGACGACGTCACAATCTGCCAGACCGTGCGTCAAACACGCATACAGACGTCACCCGATAGTTTCTTCCAATGACGCACGTGCCAGGTGACAGAGAGGCGCTCGGCGGCGCGGGAGGCTTGCTTCATCTGATCGACGCACGCCGAAGTTTAACGTACATCGGGTCGTCATTCACGTAGGTAATTCCTCGACAGGACGGGAGATATAGTCCGGCAGGGAAGTGGAGACGGCAGTTGATCCGGGGGACTCCGAGGACGTGGAGGTCGTGCCGACCTCACGGGACAGGCGCCGAAGGAAGTCAAGTCGATCCGAGGGACTCGTGGGACGCCGGAGTGAATCCAGACGATCCGAGGGACGACACCGCAAGACGAGAAATCGAGAAGAACCAGCACACCACAGCAGCGCAGCTAAGTAACCGCGCCTCCATATCCGACCACCTTTCCCCGACGTTTAGGAACTAAAACTCCGACCTGTAGGCCTCCGACGGGTAAGGGAAAGGGGAAGGGAGCGGGACCCCAGAAGCGCAGTGTATCATTCCTATATATGAGTGACGTAACGATGAAATAAATAACTGTTAACTAACCAAATCCTAAGCCGAAGTGTTCTTTTGCCGTCTCATCTCACCCCTGAGTGTGTATCAGTCATTACACAATAAGGTTGATCTAGCGCTCCATCACCCTGTAGAACACCTACAGAGTGGAGAGCAGACTGGGATATGTCAACATGTACAGTACAGTGTGTGAATGTTCAACATCAAGTAATTAATGGCACTCAAAATGGGGTATTGTGAATTTGCAGGTGCAGTATTCCAGCATTCACAGAACCTGACTATACGGAACCCCCTGAGAAAAGGGTCAAACCTCCTCAGTGCAGAAAGAAAATGGAAGGCGTGACGTGAATTAGTCGTGAACAAAACCCTGCGGCATCCAACTGCAACCAGACATAATACTCGACACCCTCAGAATGCGGCTTATTCTTGGAGAACGTGCAGACTGAAGGCATGAGCCATGCAGCAAGGTGATGGTATATGAGGAGCGTGCCTCCAGCTCATGCCATCATCATGTGGTGGATACGTGGTCAGCTGATGTTCCTAGAATACAGATACCCAGTATGCTGATTGTGGTGCGACCTGATCAACTGCACGAGTCAACCAACATATAGGAAATGTTGCAAGACGTACGTGCCCACAAACATTTTACCAGTTGTGCCTGGGATGGCCAGCTATCCACTTGTCAATGAGCGGCCCGTCACTCAAGCATCAAGTATGTCTGCCCGACGAAGAAGGCAGTAATCCTGGCAAACCCACACTACGAGACCCAAGAAACTAGAGAAGTCTGTGTTGACAAGACCTGAGCCCTTTCCAACCACCCGTGAACAGAAGTTGTAGGAGGAGGCAGTCTCTGGTACAGCTCACATGTTAACAATTACCAAGCACCTGTCTACGGTAGTACACACTATATAGGAAGTTTGTGACCAAATGGAAAGAAGTCACAACACCAAGTTCACCGGCAAAGGTGTCCTAATAAACTTCACCCACAAACAACAAGTGAATGAGGAGGCTGGAATTTTGATTCACCAGAAAATGCTGCAATATTTGTGGATTGTCTGATACAGATGTACTGGAGGATCTCCCATTTCCCGTACCCTTGCATTCCGTTACTGCTCCACGCTCGCCTCGCTTCACCCTCATCGGCTAATAAAGCCTTGATGTTACGATGTTACGAGCCGCCCAATCAGTCCACTCCACTACATGTTCCCAAAATTCTTTTCACTGTATTGGAGTACGTGGAACCCATTTCCTCTGTAAACTATCTAAAATACCATCAAATTTCACCAATCGAACACATAAATGTGACTACGAATTTTTTAGACAGTAAAGGAGGCTGAACGATTACAATTGTCACACCATTTGTTCATCCCTGAACCCTCCCCTTCAAAATATATTTTCAAAATTAGGATCCATCATTTCTCATCTGTCTGCAGTTAACATCAATGTAAGATAAATCCAAAGACTGCAAAATACCGTAATGCAAACCATAAGGTATTTGGTTCCGGGACTACCAAGGATGAGTGAAAACCACGGATGCTCGAGACGCGCACATTAATTGTGTAACATTGTCATATTTACACACATTTTTTTTTCAATGTATTAATTATCTGCACTCATAAATACTATATCGGAGTGATTACAGACGGTAAGTGAAAGACCACAGATGATTTGATCTTTCAAAAACTGTATAGATGTGCACACATGGTCAGCGAGATCAACAGTTGCCTCCCTGCGGTGACGAGGCAACACCGCATGACGCTGCCTCCCTGCGGTGACGAGGCAACACCGCACGACACTGCCTCCTGCCTCCCTGCGGTGACGAGGCAACACCGCATGACGCTGCCTCCTGCCTCCCTGCGGTGACGAGGCAACACCGCATGACGCTGCCTCCTGCCTCCCTGCGGTGACGAGGCAACACCGCATAACGCTGCCTCCTGCCTCCCTGCGGTGACGAGGCAACACCGCATGACGCTGCCTCGTGTCTCCCTCCCAAACCTCAANACGCTGCCTCCTGCCTCCCTGCGGTGACGAGGCAACACCGCATGACGCTGCCTCGTGTCTCCCTCCCAAACCTCAACACCAAGGTTATTCTAATCGTGCTATCTCAGTCAGCTGACAGCAGGACTTCTGCAGTGTGTTGTTTTCGTAAATAGACAACACGTAATTTATTTCTGCAGACTTTCGAACCCACGGAAATATGACACGTGTGTATCGATAAGTCGATGTGTTGGCACTAAGATAAACGTTTGCAGTGTGTGTTCATAATTAGAAAGAGCCTGATACATTTTATATCATGTGTGTAGCATATTACAGCATTTAACTTTCGTGCACGTCTTTTATCAGCGGCTGTGTTCTTTAATATGTATTAACTGAGTGAACACTTTAAACAATAGCGCAGGAAACAGCTTTTGGCTTTGCAAAGACGTTAGACGCATAAGCATAGAGCACATAATTTAATACGGTTTACAGGTGGAGCAGCATTTAATAAAATTATTTAACTACTACACTTCACATGAAAAGTGAGGAATTATTTAAAGTCTGATTTTACACCTACACAATTTAAGGATACACTACATTAAGCAAACTATTCTTACCAATATAAAATGCACAATAGTCCCACCAAAATTAAAAACGTTCATCATTTTTTTACAGTAGCATCATCACTACACTGATTACATAAGTTAAATATTTAATCATAAAGTGTTTGTTGAATTATTGTTAAGACACAATAGACAGTTAACACACATTGGTAGTAAGGACCAAGTTTAATCACTCGTCAAAATAAACCCAGGGTCGTTTATTTTGGAGGAGTCGGAGTCGGACAGCACACGTTTATGACTTGAAGTGCCTGGGGTAGGAGACAAGGTGGATAAGGGCGTCTGCAAGATGGAAGCTTGAGATGAGCTCTCACAAGAAACATCCGGCGCAGATGATGTTGAGGGTAGATTTTCCGTTACTGATACCGTGGTGGCTACGGGTATTTTCTTCACAGTTAAGTCTAGGAAGCCTTGCTATGCCTCTTCCTCTCGAGAGCCCAGAGAGTAGGTTATATCGCTGGTAACGAAGTCTCCTGCGAGTAGGCTTCATAGCAAGGGTTTGCTCTCAGCCCAGCGAAGCAGCATTAACACTGGTAACCAGATGCCCGGAACACCTGAAGGACGGGGTAACCTGACCACCAACAAGAAAGTCTACGACTCGTGCAGGAATGGCAGTGCCAGCACAGCGTTTTGGAGTTTGTACCGTTGGGCTGGGAGGAATGTCTCGAGAGACAAGTTAGTGCACGGAGCACAGCAGACTGTCTTGCAGGAAGATGGTCGGCAGCTGGACAACATGGTAGGCAGGCAGATCTACATGGCAGCTGAAGACAAAGTGCCCCGAGGGGCATGTGCTAGTTCTATTGACACACATCGAGCTGGGAGCAAGGGAGGGAGGGAGAGCAATGGGGGAAAGAGAGCTTCTTGTTCTGCTGCACGAGCGGGATGCACATTCAGTACCCGTGGCCCGAAGGCCAGTCCAAGGGGACTGATAAGACAGGTGCACGTGCAGATAGACTGCCTATGTCCAGGCGACAGCAGATCTCGCAAGCCCACTTGGAGGTGAAGATGCTGACATTGCAGGAGTGTAACGATGGTGTGGTTTAGCATGGTGGGAGCGCATCTGAGGAGGAGGGTCGGCAGGGATCATGGACATTGCCCATGGCACATCAATATTAATGCCATTCTCACATCAATAGCAACACAAGAACATACCATTTATGTACAAATAAGCTCAAACTATACCAATTCATGTGAAAATACGCGATTTTATAAATTTTGTAAACAAAAATTTGAAATGCAAAGAAAATAGTAATTTTTTGTATTTTACAAGAAAATTCTTTTTTTTTTTGGGAGATTGTGAAATTTCTGTATACCTATAGATTAGTTGTTACCAAATTACTCAATATAATAATGCAGTTTAACATTAGTTTGTCTATTTTTGTTAGCACAATATACGTTCCAACGTAAACAGTTAACTCGTAGTACGGACTTCAGGTGAATTTTTTCAAGCCCACAAAAACACAGCAATGTTGGTGAATTTTCACAGTCATTACTGCCAACATCAGCTGCAAATTGTCAAGAAATTTCTAACCGTAACTCCTTGTCAGTACTACGGTTTAACTGTGCAAACATTCATATAATGCAGTTGCTGTAAAAAATTATGGCACCACATCACAGCGTAAAACTATATACGCTTAAGTCAGACTTACACTGTGTGCGGCAAGAGGCAACATGAAGTATGCTGCTTTGTGCCACGAAGGCTATTTCTTCCCCTCACATATGAAAAAAAAATGCATCACTGCCCTCCGTTACTCATTTCCCATCGCCTACGGGAAACCAGTCATGCTGCATGCGGCATGGCAGATAGCAGGAAGTGGTCTATGCAGAAAAAGCAAGCCAATCCTATGTAAATGACTCTGCAGCATGCAACGAGGCAACAGACGTTGCTGATAGCATGCTACACATTGCCACTCACCGTACATGGAGTACATCCACTGTTAGACTAACCTGAACTACTCACCACGAAGTAAAGTTAGTCTTCTTGTAGAAGCCGTCTTCTCTCTCACCGAAAGACACGACAGCCTCCTGCGCGAGCAGAGCAGGAGTGTCCAACACGTAGGAGTAGACCGCATACAGCAGCGAGTTGTTGAGAACGCTGCCTGGATGTGGCACGTCGGCCAACTGGTAACTGTGGGCGTCTGTCGAGTTGCTGAGGTCGCGCTGCTTTGACACGTACGCCACGGGACGCCACTGGAGGTACCCCCCACCTTGCGCTGTTTCACTGGACGCTGTCTGCAGGTCTACCATCTGTGAGTTATAACCACCGGTTGTACCACACTGTGGTGCATCTTCACACTGGCACATCTGCCTTTCACACAAAAACTCACACCACTATTTACAAATGCTTTTAGAAACTATCAATTGAAGCAAATTTCAGGCTCGACAGTCTTTACAGAATGTACAATCAGAGGAAACTCTCGGCCTGGCCGCTGCATAAAGCACGCAACGTTGCAGATGTTTGGTACAAAGCATATGACTAAAAAACAGTTGGATATTTTGTGGTGGTGTTTAAACACAAAAAGCATTTAAGAATCACTGTGTGCTCAAAGTTTTCTTTTCAACTCCACGGATTTTCAAAACAGAAACTCCAAAGTAAAAATTGAGACACCCATCTTTATTAGCATGCTATTATATAAATATAGGGCCACAGCTTGAAGCCATGTTCAGGTATGTGGGGAACAGAAAGGCTGCAAAGCTGTTGGGAGCCTGGCACGCAGAGGCGACCAGGCACATTTCAAGGCGTAAGCATGCAAAATAGCTGCAGCCATGCAGAGTCCTTAAAAGGATTACAAGCAACACGAACATGTACCTGTGGTATAACAATGATAAATGGCCATTAGCAATATGCAAATAGCATTCCGGTGGCTGGTACATGGTTTCAGTAGAACTGCGTACACAAATGCAGCACAATATCACTGCCAGGATTACAAAGTCTTCACATCACACATAACATGCATCATGTTACACTTTTGCACACCCTCAAAATGTGTTTTTTAGGATGCCATATTGGGATGCATCACAAAAGCTTGTAACTTTCAAGTACTGAATAAAAATTATTGCAAAATGTTATGCCCACTCACAATGAACTCTCTATAAATTAACACTATACATATGTATTTATTTAAAACTTTGTTGTGGTTAAGAAAAGAAAGTGAAAGTTTTACTAACATGATTTATTCAAATCTAAAGAATTAAATGATCACAATCTCCACAATGGGAGATTCAGAAACAAACTTCATGTGCATTCATATTAATTGCAGGGAAGCATAAAGAAAACTTAATTCTATTTCATACAGTACTGAAGCTTATAAACATAATGGCCAACATTATAAACTTGGGCATTTTTATACTTTTTGAAACCTAAATTAAAAAGCATGGCAATGCACAAACAAACTATATATTCCCTCCAAATTTACAAATGAAATAAATATGTAGTTCTTACTTTTAAAGACTTGAAATTATTAACGACTTAGGTGCTGTGTATTGTCTCTCCACTTTGTACATGTACAGTCGAAGCTACTACGCATAAACAAGATCCTCAGAAGCTGCAATAACTAACTGTACATCCCATTTACATGTAACTGGAAAAGTGATGAATCAAAATTAAAATGTTGAACATTTCAATAAAGTCACAGGAAAAATAGCTTAATATACAAAATTAATTAAATTTAGTTAACGTTCACTTCAATGAAGCGATAATTTCAAAGTTTTAGTCATAATGGTGAGGGGAGAGGGAGGAGGGGGGAGAGAGAGCGAGAGAGAGAGAGAAGAGGGGGGGGGTTGCCGTCTATCAGCCCCTCTGGCCTTGTAAAGCAGGTGGCATCACTAAGTGCAACTACAGCGCCGGCTTCAAGCAGCGCTTCGTTGAGGTCGAATGCTTTACACTAAACATTGAAGAGGTGTAAAGCCCAATGCCCTCTTCTTAAACAGTGCGTGGCGTGGCTTCTTATCATGTAATCTCACTTCTGGGACAGTTTATGCTGGTGCTGGGGATTTTCCTGATAAAATCGCACAGAAAATGACAATGTCTGCCACAATCAAAAGTTCTCACCAGAAGCACCACTTCCTGTCACACCATACTGTCCTGCATATTGGAGCATATGAAAACTATCACTTACGGTAAAACTGAAATACAATCAAAATAAAACTGAAGAAGCAAAATTATCAAATCCAAAATTATTAAAATTAATTAGAATCACAAAAATGTATTTTAAAATATTTATTTACAATTTTGGGTTAGAACTCATTTGAACTATTTAATCCCTATAAATTGATTTGTGTTTTACATTAAAAACAAAATTAAATCCTAACGCAAGGATTTATATTACGTTATGTTTAAAATAAATTAAAACACTAATTTAGAATGAAAATAAAAGAAACATTTAGGTCACTATTGAATGAAAATATCATATTTAAATAAAGTGGCAATGCTGTAATTGGTATATTGTATAAACAGACGACTCCAATTACACTTCCAACTGAGGTTCCTTACACCTAGTGTTAACATGTGCGCAAATTGGTACTGACAATAAGTGATGCTTGTTGCACCTTTCTTATCTACTGTTATATTTTAAGGCATGCTAAAAAAAATAAGTGTTCAATATAACAAATTAAACTAATTTCCTCTACATGGATGCAAATAATTTTAGTGAAGATCATAAAAGGTTAGATGGTAAGTGGGTCTTGACATCTAGTTGGTAGCGATATCATCGGTGATGCAACCAGAAACAAATTAAATATTCGCGAGACAATTACAAAAACACACGTCTTTACTTGGGAACTGAAGACAGAACACATCGTAGCGTAAACTGGCATGCAACCAACTACGTTACGGATGTAGGACTTGCAATACAAACCCTGGTAGTAAGTTTACTGGGTTTCCTAACTTTAAATATTTATAGGAACATTGTTTTGAGAATAGTGTGCGAGTTACTTAAGTCAAGTAAGTTTACACGGACACCGTAACACTAATTGTGTGCAGATTTTTTTTGGAAATAAGTTGACTGGTTCTCAAGATGTAACATAAAAGCTTTAGTTCCTCATTTTACACTACAGTGAAAAAATGCCTAAAAACTGGCTCTGTGTAGACATATTAGATGCGTTTAATAGATACTATCAGCATAAAAAGTCTGATTGAAATTTGTCAAATTATTCAAGAGATATAAACTTATCTAAATAATTTATATTGCACCTTTCTAAAGAAAAATGTTTGACCCTCTCAGATTAGGTAAGTTTATATGGTCCACTGTAATAATACTTGTGAGAAGATGACCAGTTCTGGAGATATGGCATAAATGTTTAATTTTATCGTCTGGCACTATCTAACAAAAAGGTGGTAAAATATGATCTCTATAAGCATATACACTGGAGAGCCAAAAAAACTGGTATAGGCGTGGGTATGCAAATAACAGCGGTATGGAACCAATCAGAGTAACGCGATGCAGTCGGCAGCGCCCATATGACAACAAGCATCTGGCAAACTTGCTAGATCGGTTACTGCAACTACAATGGCAGGTTATCAAGATTTAAGTCAGTTTGAACGTGGTGTTATAGTCGGCGCACGAGAGATGGGACATAGCATCTTCGAGGTAGCTGTAATATTTGGATTTTCGCGTAAGACCATTACACTAGTGTACCGTGAATATCGGGAATCCAGTAAAACATCAAATCTTCGACATTTCTGCGGCCGGAAAAAGATTGTGAACGAACGGGACAAACGACGACTGACGAAAATCATTAAACGTGACAGACGTGCAACCCTTTCTCAAATTGGTGCAGATTTCAATGCTGGGGCATCAACAAGTGCCAGAGTGCGAACTATTCAACGGACCATCGTTGATATGGGCTTTCGGAGCCGAAGGCCCATTTGTGTACCGTTGTTGACTGCACGACACAAAGCTTTACGCCTCGCCTGGGCACGCCATTGGACTGTTGATGACTGGAAACACGTTGCCTGGTCTGACGAGTCTCGTTTCCAATTGTATCGGGTGGATGGACGTGTACAGGTATGGAGACAACTTCATGAATCCATGGACCCTACATGTCAACAGGGGACTGTTCAAGCTGGTGGAGGCTCTGTCATGGTATGGGGTGTGTGCAGTTGGAGTGAAATGGGACCTCTGATACGTCTAGATACGACTCTGACAGGTGACAGATACCTAAGCATCCTGTCCGATCACCTGCACCCATTCATGTCCATCGTGCATTCCGACGGATGTGGAAAATTCCAGCAGGACAATGCGACACCCCACACGTCGAGAATTGCTACAGAGTGGCTCCAGGAACACTTTTCTGACTTTAGACACTTCCACTGGCCACCTAAATCACCAGACATGAACATTATTTAGCATATCTGGGATGCCTTGCAACGTGCTGTTCAGAAGAGATCTCCACCGCCTCGCACTCCTATGGATTTGTGGACTGCCCTGCAGGATTCATAGTGTGAATTGCCTCCTGCATACCCTCAGACACTGGCCGAGTCCATGCCACGTCGTCTTGCGGCACTTCTGCATGCTCGCGGGGGCCCTACACGATATTAGGCAGTTGTACCATTTTTTTGGCTCTTCAGTGTATGATGCTTCTAATGAATATTCGCAGCATACAAAGTTTAATTGAAATTGGTTTAATTTTCTGATAGCTGTGACAAACTTATCTAAATGATGTATATGGTAGCCATGCTGTAAATAAAGCCAGACACTTTTGAAGCATGGCTCTACGTGCATGCAAAACTCGGGAGTCGGTTGATTGGCCCACGAATTACGACATAAAAACTCAATTTCCTCATGTGGTTCTATCTTCATTACGGAGGGCAAAATGGTTATGTATTGACACATTCTAGGTTTGTCATAGATACTGCTGCATATTAAAGATGGTTGGGTTGAGATTGTTTAAGGGAAATGGCATACTAATGTCGCGTGCCGGTTTAGGGATTATAGCACGACATTGGCTCACATCCATCACCCCCTCACACCACCCCCGCCTCGCGCACTTCGCTAGGCGCCTTCAAGGCGGCACGTGAAACCACCGGCAGGTGGAAAATTTCGGGACACGTGGAGCTGAAGCGAAGGACTCCCCCTCCACCCCCCCACACCCCCTTCAACTTCGTACGTCTCTAGCCGCCGGGAGATCTGTTGAGAGTGCAGGGCTTTCTTGAGTCATCAGCAAATAATCCGGTGTAGTTCGCCTGAACGAAGTAAATACGCACCACGAAAGTATCGCTGACAACAGTAGGTATTATCCCCCCCCCGCCAAACCTTCAGAAGGTTAGGCATCTTCCACTTCACCTCTCTCACCCCCTTCCCTCCCCTACAAGGCGCCACGTGCCGCCGATTCAGGGCAGCGGCTTGCGTGTATAAAAACCCCTTTCCAAGAATAGGAGAGGGTCAGTAATATCGGGTACGTCAGGCAGTCATATCGGGGCAGTTGTTAGTTCATCTTCACCGCCGAGAGACGTCAGTTCGAGCAGAGAGTAAGTCAGTACAACAGTTAC
>NQII01000134.1:168035-211285 GCA_002778355.1 Clitarchus hookeri | reverse complement strand
CAGTTGATCATCACCGAGCCAAGGGAAGAGTTGCGGGAAGAAATCGCGAGAAGACGTGAGTACGAGTCCGAACAGCAGCCCAGGGAGAATCTGCACCGGCGGGCCGGCTTCCACGGCCTACCACTTCGTTGGAACTCATTCCCAGATGACAGCCTACACACACTCACCGCTGAGTTAAGTATAGAATTCGTCATCCAAAGAAGTCCCACTCAACCACGAATTCGCCCCGTGAATACGAGTAAACAAATTATGACAGTACCGCACCTCAAAGGTTTTGATGTTGTGTATTTGTGAATATATACGAGACAATATATTCGTACTTCAAAATACAACAGTGATAGTCTACCTCATTATAATACCCGCAACCTCCAAGCACTTTTTAGTCGGTGCCTGGAGGACATTAACTCTGACCAGATAAGCCACCATGTCCTCGACAGTGGCGGTACCTGCGTCACTAACCTAAAATATATATATGGCTGTTATTTTTAAAATATGTGACTAACTCCGTAACACATATATATTTAGATGAGCTACAAAAGTATAACTTGTGACTTGAATCTGCGATATCAGGTAATTTTTTCCCGACATAAGAAAGAAAAGCTTAATTTTTCTTGTGGTGTTATCTTTCAAAATGGTTGACAAATGTGTTTATATGTTTGCTAATTTGATGCTTAAATAAGTACTGCCAGCATTTATCGTTATGTTGAAATTGGTTACTTAGTTTCGTACATATAGCATACTACGCTAAAATTTTTATACGACTGCTATTTTCAAAATGAGTGTCTGGCCCTCTTAAAACATAGCCTAACAATTTACGCTGACCACCACAGTAATACATGATTGCCGACAGGTAGAAACATGTTGACTGTTTCCCGAAATATAACAAAACTTTATTTATTCATGTGCCACTATCTTACAAAATGGTGGACAAAAGATGCCCCGTGCACACACATTTGATTGCTGTACTAGATAATGCCAGCATACAAAATTAGATTGAGATTTGGTTGATTATTTCCTGCATACGGTATATTATATTGAATTATAATATTTATGTGGGTGCCATTTTGAAAATAATTGTGAATCCCACACAAAAAATGTTTTTTTTTTTTTAAACATTGCCTACCCTAGCACCACTGTAGTGCCACATTTGGTAGGATTCAGTTTATTGTTTCCCGAAATAACACAAAACTTCAATAATTCATGTAGCATTATCTCACAAAATGGTGGACAAAAGTGTTTCTGTGTTTAAACTTTTGATTATTGTAAAATATACTGTCAGCATACAAAGTAATGTTGAAATTGGTTTCCTTGTTTCATAGATATATAATACTAAAACAAAATAATTATATTGCCACCATTTTGAAAATAAGTGTTTGGTCCACTTAGTGGATGTTAGTTTACATGTTCACTGTAGCACTACTCGTTTGCAAAATTTGGAAGGAATCTTGTAATGGTTTTCTGAGATATAACAAAATGTGGTGTGACGGCACACGGTGCGAGCGCCATCTCCATCACCCGACTCCTCAGTTACCAGCACGGCGACTGCCTTCCACGCCGATGTCGGAACATTGCTTCTCTGTCCCGAGCGACCTGGGAGTGCTGCTTCCAGTGGGCGATATCTTTGGAAATGTTTAATAGCAATGGTGGACTGTTCAAACTATTCAAGCTTTCAAAAGAAGATTTCTGATAAGAAGACGAAGGCATTAATATTTGTAATTTAATTATTATGTAAAATTTATGTGCTGTAACCATTCCTGCATTGAATAATATAAATACTGTGAGTAATTTTTATTTTATTTCATTGCTCCAAGTTTGCTTGACAATATTATAACAGTTCTGCTAACAATTTCTATGCAAGATAAACCTACCTACAACTAGCCAATTTACACATTTAATTGAATATCCAATACCACCCGTAAAAAGGAAGTGGTTCCTGTAAGTTAGTTGTATAGTGAACGTTACATTGGCTTATTTCTTTGGCACTATCTTACAAAATGATGAACGAAAGAGGCTCTGGGTAAACGCATTAGATGATCATAATAAATACCATCAGCAAAAAAAGTTATATTCAAATTGGTTACAAGGTTTTATAAATTGTAGCATAGTAGTCCAAACTGTTTACATCACTGCCAGTTTGAAAATAATACTTTGACCTACTTAAACATGTCAGTTTAAATTACCTACCCTAATGGGGCCGCGGTGGCTGGGCGGTTAGCCTGCTCGCCTCCCACCAAGGTGAACCAGGTTCGATCCCCAGCTGGGTCATTCCCAGATTTTCACATGAGGGAATCGTGACGGACGATGCCGCTGGTCGGCGGGTTTTCTCGGGGATCTCCCGTTTCCCTCACCCTTTCATTTCAGTGCTATTCCATATTCATCTCAATCACCCTCATCAACTCTCAAGACCTCGCTGTTAAGAGACGCCCAAATCTCTTCCCTCACCCTACCGTACTACAACTTGAGTGTCAAATTTGGTAGGAATCTGTTGAATGTATCCCGAGATATGACACTGAAACAGTATTTTTATGTGGTGCTATCATACAAAATGAAAGACAGAAGAGGATATATGCTTACACATTTGAAGCTTGTGAAATATATTTTCAGCATAACAGGTTAGGTCAAAATTGGTCAAACAGTACAATAGATATTGCAAATAAACCTAAAACATTTAAATGCTACGTCAGGACATAGGCAAGGAATGTCCCCTCTGTGTGCCCCGAGTCCGGCTGGATACAAACCTTACACTCATTACAGCCCAGTTCACAGAAACCCCACTCATCACCTCCACCACACAATGCAACTTCTTTACTTTGCAATTTCTAACTTGGACCTATTGGTTGAGCCTGTCACTTTGAAGGAAACGCCGATATAAAGACTGTGTTTGATGTCCTGGCATGGCAAATGTAGCCAGGGTGTCACCTGGACAGGGCTGTTTCCTGATTCTGCATCCCCGTTCCTCTATCCTCTTCTGAGTACAATTGCGGGCTACCGCTCTCTGGCCATGCTCCTATTCCCAATATTTGTTAACCCATTTTGTTGGTCACGTGACCCCTTTTCGTCTACAAATATCTATGATGAATTTTTGCAAATATGCTTTTTTGCATTTTGTTAACTTCGAAGCTGACAAATTACAAAACACAGCTTTCTGAAATGCCATCATATTAGTTTGCATATTTGAAATGTTTAAAAAAACATATAAGTGAAATTATTGGAACTAACTAGTGTGTGTATTGTACTTACAATAATTGTTTAACAAAGAAAGTTGATGAGAAATTCTTTAAATAGGTATTTTCTCATAATACAATTATTTTAAGTAAAAATTTAACATTACATTTTATTTGTTTTGTAAATTTTAAATTTTAAACTGCTTCCTAAAATATTCTGGGAATAATTAATGTTTATTTTAAGACTTTGTGTGGACGTATTATTTAATAATGATAACACCAAAATAATAGCAGCATGGCATGCTAAGACAGTTGAATGTCCTCAGATAACGACGACATGGCACCTCGAGCAAGCAGATGCCTGTATCGCCGAGAGAGACCGCAGAGCCTCTGCCACAGTGGCTGCGTACATGCTCATCACTCCGAGACACGAGTGATCGCATTCAACACGAGAGGCAAGAGGAAGCTTCATTACCTACCATAAGCATTGTGTGCTTGTGTGCTGATTGGTCAAGATTTCAACCCTCACCTAAACTCAAGAATTACATTTTCTAGTTGGGATTTTTGATTATGGCAGCCGGCAGATCATAACAGTACAAGTGTGAGTAAATTCAGTCTTATTTTAAACAAATGAAATACATATTAACCAGCTGAATGCACAGCATCTCTCTCACAATAAATCTCGTACTGATCAATATAACATATATTTTAAGCTTATCAAAGCAGAAAACTTTATGCAAGTGTTTTGTATGATAAATGCTTGCATTTTCATGAAACAGGTTTTCAAGAAGCAAGTAAATGACTTAAATCTCAACACAAACCTACAAAATGAACATGCAGAAAACAAGAAATGACTAGGTGCTGACCGTAAACACTCCTGGGGTATTCTCGTCGTCTAGGCTCTTGTACGACTTGAGCAGCATGCTGGAATTACTGCCGTCCGCGCCGACCAACAGCAGGTCGACCACGTAGCGAGCGTTCCGGAAGCTGGAGTTGGTCACCAGCCCGTCGAGAACGATGTCGACCTGAGAGCTGTTGGCCGTGTGCAGGAGGTGGGGAAGACTCTCCGCGTGGTCCTTGTAGCCGTATGCTGCGACCTGCCGCAGAGAATAAGACCGGCCCGTGTCTCTATTACACAGTCGCATTGCAAGTCCAACTGTGGAAATATGGGTGGTTTTTAATTTTTCAAACTCACAGTTAAACAAAGTACAACTGACTACCAAAACTTTCCTACAGCCAACTCTCAATACTACAACCCCAAAAATTGTGACACCTCAAAATAACAACCCTTTTTTTGGGGAACTGCAAAAAAATTTCATTGAAAAGGTAGAAAATTTGAAGGAAATAATCTGGAAATAAGTTTTAAAGAATGATCTGAGTTGCTCGGCATTCCAGTTCTCTTTGCAAGCAATGCGCACCTCGTGGATCAGATCTGAAAACAGACGTCACACAACTGACTGTTCCACTCCCTCCCCCAAGTTGCCTATGTTTCTCCAAGCGCGATTGCTTAGGGAGGAAGGGTGGTATCAAGTTTACGATACGCTTTGCTTGCAGTGAGTACAGTGCTCACCACAAGAAATGCAGTCTGGAGTAACCATAAAAAGTGCACCAAACTTACATTTCAGCCTATTTCAACCATATTATTGATTCTCTTAACCCAAATTCTCCACAACTATACTTCCAGGCTACATTCAACTTGGCTTACTAAATACTCTACTGTACTGGCATGACCTATAGAAATGTACCTGCAAGATCAACGACACTCAACAGAAGACATGTGTCTCGTCGTCTTCCCAGAGATTATTGTGTACATGCAAGTCATTATTACTACCAAAAATAGTAGAGTTTTTAAGTTTCCATTTTGTTATTATTCCTGCATTGTACGCATTAGAACCTTTCTAAAAAGAGGTGAGTCCTCTGGCTACTACCTGCTATGCCATTGAGAAACTCTTCATGCTAGGAGTTGTAATCACCTTGAAAGAGATGCTGCCTGCTAGGACGTGGCCAGGCACATGGTACTTGGTGCTGGTCACCAACAGCTCTGCACTCTCCTGGTCGTGCTTCACGTTCACCATCTTCCAGTGGAAGTCGCGCAGGTCGTACTCTCGTCTGTAGCCTGCGCCTCTCTCCGTCAGGTTCAGGTAGCCGGAGTCCGCTGCATCGTTGTACTCCAACAGCTACTGACGCAACGCACCAATATCACTTCCGTTGCAAGCCACGGTAAAAACACGCTGATGACAATTATCATCGGTACCAATCCTTAAGACTAGTTGATAATGACCTTCTTACAGATAACTAGCTGACTTCCACCACTGTGCTGATCATGTATTGGGGGAAAAGGCTTATGTGTGGTGGGGTAATCCTATTTAAAAAAATGAAAATAAAAATGTGAATGAACTCTACCGACAAACTTTAGCAGGTAATCCCTCGTACAAAAATAAGTCAAAAATATATACGCGACCAGCCTAAGTTTATTCTGAAGGGGTGTAATCACCTTTGAAAGTTTAGTTGAAGCACATGCTGTTTGCTAGCAACACAACCAGAATGAACTATAAGTCTTCAGTTTCTAGATACTGCATTATTAAACAACAAAGTACAAAGCACAAAAATATGGCATCCAATATGAACCCCCATCCACGGAAAGGGGAGAATTGGCACCAATTTTGTGCAAATAAAAATATAACTGTACCACTTTATTTGTTTTTTCCAGTGGATTTGTAATCTACCATATATGGTGAACAAAAATTCCATCTTGTGTTCTTAAGCTAAATGCCACCATTTTCAAGAAATTAAATTATAATGTTTGAACAATAAATCGCAACTTCTGGCACATAGCAACACATTTGTTGTTGGTGTATGACGCCATGTAATGTTGGGATAAGTGGTGTGTCATCATGTGTTATCCATACCTATCCCCCTGAACTACCGCTGATACGTAGGTAGGGTTCGTGGAGGTGTAATGGCCAGACTGCTCACGTCCCATCACGGCTAATTGCACTCCATTCCCAGCGGGAACAACACCAATTTTTGTATCTGGGAAACGTGGCAGACGTTGCCATTGGCCAATGGGGTTTTTACGGGGCACACCCACTTCACCACCATATAATTTCACCATTGCTCCTTTGCTCCATCGCCACCCCACATCACCATCGGCTCCGAAGACACCCACAGTTTAAAACTACCAAAATTTCTGTTACGAACACTATCACTGAAATGCAATGTGTGGTTGCAACTTTAACAATGTGCTTTAAGGTTTACACGTTTATTTCACAAAACAAACATTGCTCCGTTTACAAGTGGTGTCAGAGACACTGAGTGTAACTGTGTGAGTGTTGTGCTTTACTGCATCATGCCACGCATGTCCATTCATGACATCTACAGGCCTGCTGCTTAACAACTTTGCATATGTGTTTTACTTGTAAATTTTCACTGCATGAACAGTCTGTTAGAGGTTTGCAAGGCCCCAGCATGCAGCCATATTCGTGGCCGGAGTTGACAGATATGCAACTCGTATATGGGGAAGCTCACGGTAGTGGCAGGGAATCTTGCCACATTTAC
Source organism: Clitarchus hookeri (assembly GCA_002778355.1). Taxonomy (NCBI): domain Eukaryota; kingdom Metazoa; phylum Arthropoda; class Insecta; order Phasmatodea; family Phasmatidae; genus Clitarchus; species Clitarchus hookeri. The sequence goes on along the minus strand of NQII01000134.1, from coordinate 204,563 downwards.
CAGACCTAGCATCTGAATCATCATCCACATTGCACAACATTTTCCGCTGCCAACCGACGTCTGAGAGAGAGAGAAAGATATATATGCAAATAGACAGCACAGGAGGACAGAGAACTGTTCGTACACCTGCGTTTGAGACAAAGAGGGTCCCAGAGGACTGAAGAAAATTGCCGCACCAGCTCGCGATGCATTCGCCGGTAAGTCCACGCCTCAAACATCTCTGTGATGCATGTGTTACATGACAATAGCTACATCCGGTCCACAACATATCCAGGGATTGTGCCTCGACGACCATACTAAGCGGCAAGAATATGAGCAGTGGCTTCTGCACCACAGCATGGCAAATCCACGGTTTATTAACTCCGTCCTTTTCACAGACGAGACGTGCTTTACCCACGAGAGTGCGTGCAATCCCAGAAATAGCCATGCGGGATGATGAGGATTCTCACACATGACAACCTGAAGCCACCAACATGAGTTTCCCATTAATATGTGGGTTGGTATTGCAAACGACAATGTGAGAGGGTCTCATCTGCTGCCAGATCGCTTGACTGGTGCGACTTATACACATTTCCTGGCAAACACCCAACCCATACTGTTGGAAGATGTGCCACTCAACGTCCATGAACACACGTTGTTCCAGCACTACCGAGCACAGCTACATTTCAGCGTTGCAGCCAGGAACTATCACAATGCAGTACCAGCAAAAGTGTCAAGGTGGTCCACAAAACTGGCCACCTCCATCAGCCATTGGATTTTTTCTTGTGGGATCACGTTAAGAGCATGGCATACAAGACTTCAGTACAATGCAGAAACAATTTGTTTCCAAGAATACAGGCCGCTTGCGATAGCATTCGCCACACTCCTGGTTTATTGCAGAGTGTTCGCACATTGTTGCTCTCTCTGTAATGATGTGGGTGGTCTTCACTTCCAACAGTTTCCGTAAGGTAGTTTGACTGTGTTGATGAATAATTGTTTGTATAGTTCAGTTAAGAATCAGTGTTTCTTTTGTGAAATAAAAGTGTAAACCTTAAAGCATGCTGTTATTGTCGCAACCACACATTTGCAATTCAGTAATATTGTTAGTAACACATTTTCGCGGCTTTAAATTGCAGATGTCTTCAGAGCCAATGAGGTGACGTGGGACGGAGATGCAGCAATGGTGGAATTACGTGGTGGTGAAATGGGTGTGCCCCAAAAAACCCCATGGGCCAATGGTAAGCTCTGTGACATTTCCTAGATACAAATATTTGTGTCGTCCCCGCAACGAATCGAGTCCGGTTCACCGTGGTGGGAGGCGAGCAGTCTGGCCGCTGTGCCACCTCTTGCATTTCAACGATAGTTTGTTGGGGTAGGTATGGATAACACATGAAACACAACTTGTTCCAACATTACAAGGTATCTTTTAAAACAGCTACATCATGCACCAACATTAAACGTGTTGCTATGGGCCAGACGTTGCGATTCTTTGTTGGAACATTATAAAGTAATTTCTTGTAAACAGCAACATTTAGCTTAAAAACAGAAGATGGCATTTTCACCGCACGTCAGCCCTGTGTTAGCCATGCGGATGCGACACCGCAACACAGACTGTGGCCAGCGAAACACCGTACAAGTTGCAGTTGAAGAGATGGCAGCACCACAAGACTCGTGTCCCTCGCTCACATGCCAGCCCTCCCTGCAACAGGAGCTGTGACTAACACTACACCTGGCACATGCTGGGCTGGACCTTCACAAACACGCACGCTAACACCACGCACCAACTGCATTAACAACACAATGCGTATACGCAAGAGACAAGTTTTCTACTCAGCTCTGGACCACCACATTCTTCAGCTCAAAATAAAACTCTCTTACTGCTCTGAGGAAATGGAAACAATGGAACACAACGTTAACCAACTTATCTTTTAAACAATCCATGCTTTAATTGTTGATCAGTAGAAGACAATGGGATTGATCAATCAATCAATCGCCACCCACAGTTAATGTCAGGACATGCCTGCAGTCAGCCATTAAATGCTGGCAGGAAATGTAATCAACCAGGAACTTTTTTCACACTATGTACAGTTTCCCAATCATAAAATGACCACTCTTGACAGGACAGATTTCTGTCTGTGATGCGTCTGGTATCTCCAACAGCGTCAAGTGTTTGTTATGCATTGAAATCAGAGCACTTTCATGTGTTTCACGCAAATCATGCAGTGTCCAAAGGTTCGAATCCTGGTCTTGCGGTTAAATTTTTGTAAATGTTATAAAATATTGTAGTCGCAAGCAAAACACATAGTAAATAAAATGAACACATAAGAAACAATAAAGTGAAGTAAATCAATGAGAAACTGATGTCCCACAAAATCAGCTACATTCATTTTCATAATTTGCAAGTCAGGAAAACAAACATTGTCCTTGAATCAAACCTTTAAATTCATAGTAAGCCTCTATATGTTTGTGATTTACAAGTAGAATGTGCGCACTAAAGGTATTCTATATAGCCAGTAGGAATGATGTCAATTGTATAATTTACAGAACTAAAGGTGTGTTGTAAATTTCTCTTGGGATTAGACGAGATTCCTGAATACATTAACAAGTAAAATGTGTTTCATGTGTTAGACGAGGTAAATTATGTATTTTAAATCTGTTTCTTATACGGTAATTAAAACAAAATGGTGTAAACAATTTTAGATTGTCCTTGATGTTATGTAAGGGCACAGTCTAGCATGTCACTGCGTGCATGTCCGAAATATAGAATTGCAGGAGTACTAAGGGTAACATAAGCATGCATACCACATGCCATTTAGCCTATACGTGCAAGACAGTGAACTGGCCTGCAGCTCACCTTTATCATAGATTCTGTATTATACCCATCATATTGTGGTGTAATATCAATAGTAAAGTGTGTGTACTGTATCCCCAACTTCTTTAAATATCTTGCACTCGAGTGTTTGTACACCTAGAATGGAACGGATGTGAAAACAGCAGTGGGAACCATTGTCGCTTTCAACAAATACATATTAGAAACTGAAGTAAAAAAAAAACACATAATCATCGGACGAGAAGTTTTCAAATTGGTATTTGATAACAGACATCACTCAGACATGAAAGCAGTTTTTTATATAATGTTTACTGAAGCTGTGTTCACCACTCAGCATCTATAAATATTTTTAATAATTTAAAACTTTGTTGCCAAAGAAATGTTTTTTAGACATACAATAAACTTTCTTGTTAAGTTTCTACTTTAAGCCTGTTGGTTGCATATCTTTCCGCATACCTATTAAAATTAACACTTAACTTATCGTGATTCCTGTTTTTACAAGCAATATTATTTTATTTTTACAGATGTTTTTAAAAGGGCAATCAATAATACTGTCAGTATTACCAATATGTATTATTAATTACTATAGGCTGTGCACTGTAAAGAGAGCACCTTTGAAAGCACGTTGTAATGTTCCGGCATTGTTACCTGGCCGATGTTTATTATATTACAGCCTCACCGTTGGATCACCATGTTGTAACGTTGCGGACTTATTACACTGCTGAATGTTTACGTTGCCACGGCTTGCTCATAGGTAGAATACGAGACTCAGTACCAGGTGACGCTGATTAATAAAAAAAAAGAAGTTCCAGATTAGTTTGCTTTATACTTTATTTATCATTTAAGTTTCACAATGCACAGGCGACTTTCCAGTTTACAGAGTACGAACTTTCACAATTAGTTATACCAGTGCAGAAAACAGCGCCACAGTAGTTTACAGTTTATTAATGTCTCAAACTTGCATCGCAAGACTAAGTTACGAAGGCAGGAGGGATGTTCGTTCCCTCCTGGCACCCTAACGACCCCCCACACCGGCGGAAATAAGTTGATAGAATTTAAGTGACGTTAAACTGAAAAAGAAATGTGAACAAAAGATCTTACGGTCACGGGTGCTTGCCGGTGTGGGTGAAATTCTTCACGTCTGATGCGTTTTCTCACGCCCGATGCGTCTTCTTCGACGGTTGGTACCTTTGTTCCGCTTAGGCGATACGCACCACCAGTATATATTAGGCAGGCCTATCCCCCCTTCTCCTAAGATAAGCGCATGGCCTCTGGCATCTGCCAGTAGCGTCATCCAAAACTACGCTGTGTCCCGCGCTCACAACATGTTATTGTACTCGAAACTGCGTCGCAGGAAACTAAAACTGTTGACACCGTCCACTTCCAGAGAACCGAACGTCACGTCGCAGCTGGAAAGTTTCTGTATAATGCTGACGCATAACTAAAACAACAACTTTCGAAACTAGACGGTAAACGGACGTAAACAGCAGATGTCCGTCCGATAACCTTCAAAAGCACACGTCTGCTCGATAAACAAACTATCACGGGAAACGAACCACTGCGGCTTTAACTTTAAACCTGATCAAATATTACGAAGCTTTCCAAAGCTAAATACACACAAAAGAATTTTACACCTGTGTCCCGAAAAATTAAGAATATTGCGTCATTACAATGTTTGTTTTGAATAATGGTCAATAAATATATTTCATTTTAGCCCTAAGACATTAATTTATGAATGTGGTGGAATCTACAATGTGTTTATTACTTGCATTGCAATATTATTTTAAAAGGTGGTTGCAGGATAAAAATCGGCTGAAATAAAAAAGTAACTAGGGCCTCAAAAGTGCTCACTTTACCGTGCACAGCCTATAACAGAGAAAAAAATACAAAGATTTAATCAGTCCTCTATTTTCACTTTGAGATTAAAATTATAACCTGTACGAAAGATAGTACTAGGAAATGTAATTAAGTTATGTTTGCTTCTCTTGAGAGACATTACCTTGGACACATGCATAGCTAAAATAAATGTTTATACCAGAAAGTTAACTTAAGTATATTATAGATCAATACATGAAAAAGTGCAGCTCATGGATGTGACTCCGGTTTGTCATTGATTTACTTACTTTTTATTTATTATGTTATTTTTATATATTATTTGATTTACTAAAATATTATATAACAGTAAAAATATTTTGAATTCCCAGGCGAGGATTTGAACGTGCGGACACCACGTGACTCATGAGCGAGACTTGATGCTGTCGAAGATAACCTCAGCAGGACTTGGATAGGATTCTGATTGTAGAGAGGCTGCCTGTACCTGGGTTTTTTTTACACAAATTGTGACTGTTTACACGCAGGTATGTGGGAAGATAAATACTGATGTATGTAATTCACGGTGATCTTTGAATGAATAGTGCAATGGGGGTGAATGACTAAATGGAAATTTTTGGGCATTCACCACTGCAATGCAGATGTCTTGTTTAAATTTTTTTTTTCATGTTCAGTTTTGTTTTTCCATGACAGACATCTGCATTGCAATGACGAATGTACAAAATCTCCATTCGGTATTTAATTTACACTCTCAAAGTTTTAAAACTATGGTTAGATAAAAAAACCCTATAAACATTTTAATAAAGTTTGTTCACCGGAAATGCCTGTTAGCTGGCTCCAAAAAAATTGCTACTTAACATAGCAAAACCAACTTCTTAATCTCATAACATCAGCCGTAAGGCCACTGGCCGTTCGTGCTGAGATGTCTGTTAATAATGGGATCATTATTACCTATGTACCTTTACAGCATGGCATGGACTGGCCTACGTACCTTTACAGCATGGCATGGAGAGACCTATGTACCTTTACAGCATGGCATTGACAGGCCTATGTAACTTTACAGCATGGCATGGACTGGCCTACGTACCTTTACAGCATGGCATGGACTGACCCATGTACCTTTACAGCATAGCATGGACTGGCCTATGTAACTTTACAGCATGGCATGGACTGGCCTACGTATCTTTACAGCATGGCATGGACTCACCTATGTACCTTTACAGCATGGCATGGACTGGTCTACGTACCTTTACAGCATGGCATGGACTGGCCTATGTACCTTTACAGCATGGCATGGACTGGCCTATGTACCTTTTTTCCACAGTACTTTCTGTGCTGATATTTCGTGAATTATGATGGAGCAGGCATTGTGTAAAGTGATGCATATTTTTCTTTCAGCCATTTGTATACTAGGTTAGTAGATAATACCATGGTTGGCAAAATTGTTATACAATTAAAGAAACTGCAATTTTTTGTAATAGGTATGAAAAGTACTGTTAAAATGTAATATGAAATAAATGGTACAAGTACAAATAAGAAATGTATGAGATGTTGATGAGGGAAAGTTATCAGGCAGCAGAAATTTTAAAGATTATTGATATAATAATGTACACTGTAATGGCCTGCTTTATACCAATACAGCATTATTGTTGAATAATTTTGAGATAATAGAGTGGGCATAACTGGGAGTTATAATTTCTAGTCACCTGTGAAGAACGTGTGTGTCGACACTACAGACACTGAAGATAATTATCCATGACGATGATCATGAACTAGGGACTTGCAGTGTGAACATGTGTAATGTGTGTTGTGAAGTGAAATGATGTACTGCATTGTATCAAGTTGTATTGTACTGCATCGTATTCCTCTTGACGCTAGTGGTGTGATGTGGGGGCCCTGGTTCATGGAGAACATCCAGTGAATCAAGTTCCAATTCAAAAGAAATTTCTAATGATCTTGTTGAAAATCATTAACATATGCAAATTAAACAATCCTTGTTTTATCTTAGCCTAATTAATTTTATTGAAACACTAACTCTACTTCAAGTAAGTTTCAACACTTAATTTGAATGATATATACAACACAGCACAAACACAAAATATTCTCTGCTTCATATAACTTCAGTAAATTTTGACAGATGTTATGACCAACCTACACAGCATGTAAACAGTAAACGCTCCCATTTGCATGTAATTATGTTGGCAATCTTTGCGACGAATATAGAAGAAAATAATACTCTGAATTAAAGATTATAATGTACAAATTTAATGATAATTACAATTTTTACGGTTAAAATTATGCTCATAAAATAACGTACAATTTTTCTGAGTTATAGAGCAAGGGTTTTAAAACATTAAAAAATATTATGCTAGAGCATGCAAACATTATAGTTATGTGAAGGTCTCCACCCACCCGGTGAAATGCCATTGCCATTGATGAGCTCTCTCCCGTCATCATTTATCTATATGCGAGAATTCCTTGCTGGTGGCGTCGGGAATATTATATATGCAGTTAATTACTTTTGTATTTGTGTATCTCATTAGCAGTCGTCGTAGGTGCCTTTGTAGAACAGTCTCCTCAGTGAAATGAATGACACGTGTCTGCGGATTTGTAAAAGGGTTTGTTGTGAGACGTTAAACTAGAGTTCCCCACACCACCTATAAAATAAACAGAACCCTAACTAGTATATTATGTGGTCATAACAAACATAAAACAGTTGGAAATGGCAACAAGTTATAGTAGCATAAGTACTGGACTAGAGTTGCCAGTCTTTCAATGCCTGCCATTGGATTCGTAGTTTGTTTACAAAGAACGTTTTCTTCACCGACAGAACAGCTGTGGTGGAGGGTACATTGTGGCCAAATTTCTTTTCGAAAACTGTCAAAATTTACTGAAGTTATATGAAACAGAGAATAGTTATACTACCTGAAAATAAGTTTATTTCCAAACTTATTTTCTAATACACTTTAACATAAAAAGATAAAAATTTTATTAGTGTTCTGTGGCTAGTATTGAATTGGGTAACCAATGTTGTACAACTTGTAATCTGAGGTGACTCTATGAACAGAATTACTACAAATTTTTTTCATTAAAGATAATTTCATGACATGGATCAAAAATAATCTTCACAAATTTCTATTGGTATGCAGTAGCACGAGACGAGGCAGCTGTCGAGACCTCGTACCTTGTTGAAGACTGCTCCGAAGCTGTAGAGAGGAGGCTCAGAGAAGTGTACGGCACGCCTGTTTTCCCAGACAAGCGTGTTCCAGTCTATGGAGAGGTTGGTAGTGGGACTGGTCATGGCGAACCAGATGGTCGGCTTGCCCAGGAACCCCCACAAGTAGTGGATGGTGTCCTGAGGGCCGTCCGCTCGCACGTGCACCACGGTCACGTTGTTGCACACGCTGATGTCGCATCCTGGGTTCACCACGGTCCTCAGCTGTCGACAAACATCCGCTTCACTTACGCACAACACATGCAAACACTTCTCGTCACAGAAAACAAACATTATTGACGTGCATCACTTTCAATGATATTACTGATTATAATATTCCAAATAAGGAAACATGATTGATTGAATAATAGATTTGACTGGAATTGAGTAATTTAAAAGATAAGAAACTGGTACCATACCAAATTAATCAGACACTACATACATTTTCAACATAGCTTGTTTTATTGAATATTTTTATTTTGCTCATTTGGGACTTATATGAACATAATTTTATGATGCCTTTATAAATATTATAGTCTATTATACGGTTTCTTCACACTTTTTGAATCAAATCTTTGAAAAGTCACCTTTCATATGACGTTTGTGTTTGTTTCCTAAATATGTCATGTATCACAAGCATTTTCACTTGTGTTAACATTAAAATATTTTATTTTTGGTTAAACTGGACTTGTAATTATATTTTATATGTATGAATAATAATACTTCAATTATAATTAATATGAATTGAAATACAGAATACAAGTGTGTTGGTAATGCCTAGTAATAAATAGTTTTTATGCAAAATATTGTTACATTGAGTAGGCACAAATGCGGTGCTTTGCCCCTTTGGTGTAATTTCCTAGCCTTGGTCAAGCTGTTAGCGTTAGGCGGAGGAATAGCATACCTTTAGCAGGAAAGTTGGAAGTAACCGCGAATTGACAATATGTACTTATTTTCTGAGACAGCACATTTCCCCGCAACAGGTGGCCAGTGGAAACAATATTACAATTTAGGCCAATTTGAAGTTTTAGATTAATTTCTTAGAAATGCCAGTTTCTAAAATTGCGAGTTTGGTAAAAAATGTGTTTTTTTTCTAAAATGATTAATGCAAACACAGTGTTTTATAGAAAGTAATGGAACAGCTGAGACACTGACAGAATGCAGTATGGTTGCAGAATGGTCAAGGGCAACCCCACTGCCTTATCATCAAGCATTCAACGACCGTAGCCACCGAGGTACAGTACGACATGCCACCAGGGGCCCAACCACTGCTGCACAAGAGCTCGCAGGCGTGCCACTTGTTATATTTTTCTCCAATCAGCTTGTGCTGTTAGCTTGGAGTGGAGTAGAGAGAGATTTGCACGGTCTTTAATATTGAGGTCTTGAGAGCTGATGAGGGTGAAGCGAGGTGAGTATGGAGCAGCGTTGGAATGTAAGGACGGGGGAAACAGGAGGTACCCTAGAAAACCAGTCGACCTGCAGCACCATCTGGCATGATTCCCACATGCGTAAAACCAGGAGCAACCCTACCGGGTTGGAACTCGGTTCTGCTAGGTGGAAAGTGAGTAGTGTGACCATTACACCACCGTGGCCCCTGTTAGCTTGAGATGTCATGTAGCACTGCCCAAGAGTGAGATCGTAACTGGACGTGTCCTGCAGACAGCTACACACGTACTATACTGGGAGTGAACAGCACACCGCCTGCCTTGCTGCTGGCTGTAGGGTGAGTTCCAGTAGCTTCTAGCAGGAAAAACATATGAAGTGAGATTTAAATATTAATTTATTTCAAAAGATAAATGTCTTCTGAATCATGGAAGGGCATCCATATGTAGGTAGGCACCGAGCTGCCTTGGACGCCAAGCTTGCAAGCACACTCGCACTTAAGTTGCACAACTCCCAACATGTGTCGGAGTTTGGTGGAAGAAACACCAACAAGGGTGAACTGTGCTGCTGGGAACACTGCGAGATATCCTGGTGCGTCCTCCCTTCGAGACAGATCCAGGGAATGGCAGCTGTAGAACAACCTTGATGGTGAAGCAGTCACGCCAACCAACACGACTCACATCTGACCAAGCAGACAGCCAACAACTGTTACACAGCGCAGCAGCTGGTAGTATGATAGGCCACAGCATTTTACCCTTGACGACTTGAAGCTGCCACCAAGATATTGAAGCTCAATAACAGTTGCTGAGTAAATCAAACAACTTGTCCCTAAAAACCTTAAAAATTATGATTTTAAGTATAGCAAAGAAGTGCATTTTGGAGTGTCTAAAAAGCAAGTGAGCTTTCATACAGATGTAGCTTATCATAGGACTGACAAAAATACTCCAACAAAACCAGCACCTTCTTGCACGGTCAGAAGGCACTCGCATGATCCATCAGCAATTAGGGCACACCTTGATGAATTGCAAGACGAAAGAATTACAGTTCTTCATTTTCTGTCAACTCAGTACTGAAACCAGAAATTTCACCTATTTGAAAAATACCTCACATTAAAATTGCCCATGATTGTAACAGCAGCTGGGAACATGATGGAAGCTGGCCACAGAAAGACGGAGTAGGCGGCCGACTAAGCTCACAGCGAGTGAGACCGCTTCCATTCCATGGAATATGACGACAACATCAACTGCTGGCCAAATATAAAACTGTGGGTTATTGAAGAAGATGAAAATACAAGAGTTGATGAGTTATCTCTTCTAGCGCTCGCTCTCAAAGCAGTAGAAGATACAAGGAAGTTCATGAGTTACACTGGAAGACACGGGCATCACGACGAACTGCACAACTTTAAGGAGCTTCCCTAGTTTTCTTATGGGTTCCATTTTAAGCAGCTATATCTATTCTAATTTTTAATTATACTACAAGGTATTTAAACCTAAATTTATTTTCAGTACAGAAATGAAAGCTGATATTTTGTTGTCAATTTGTTAATTTTGTAACTGAAACAAGCACGCATACATGTGGTTGTTGAGAAGTGTCAAGGTCAGCAAAATTCAATGTTAGGTAACCTTCCTGTTTTAATCAGAGTTTTCGATGCACACATGCACACATGAATGTATAGTAAATACATTAATGTGATCATAGGATTATGATTTTGTATGATTAGTTCTAGTTATACATAGAGTCCACACTCGGTTGCTTCACACTTTTTAAATCAAAAACCTTTGTAAAATCACCACATGTATTACGTACTTCGTTGTTTCGGTAATTATTCAGAGTAGCGGCAATTCTGAAGGAAACGTCCTAGACCCACAAAAGTAGCATACATGGGTTCTGCACAGCTTACCTTTTTAATATTGAGAAGGGCGTAATGGTAAAATACGTAGAACTTACTAAATAAAATAGATAAAAATACGAGCAGTTTGTCAGTTTTGTTTACGTCGGACGCTCTGATGTTTGGTGGAGTGATGCTATAAAAATGTAAACAAATGTGCATCTCGCTGTCACCTTATTGGCTGTGGATGTGTAGACGTGACCGTATGTTAGTTGCAGTTTAGATGCGAGGCAGTGCAGTGGGTCAGGGGTTGTGTGTGTGTGTTTGTTGCGCACGTCCGAATCCGACTGTGCAAAGGTTTGTGATTTACAAATGGAGGGTGCAAGAACGAGTGCTTCTGTGCATAATATTCGATACTGTGGTGGGTGTTACTTGTACTTTTAGTAGATCATGGTGTTTTGTAGAGTGAGGTAAGGTGCAAGTTGAATTGGCCGAGAACAGTGGACTTGTACCCACCACCTACCTAGGTGAGTTAATTCATATACTTCCAGTGCGTTTTACTGTTACTTTAAAACCCTAAAATCCTAGATTAGACTAATATTGTATGTTAGATTAAAACCCTACAACCCTAGGTTAGATTAAAATCCTACATTCGATTAAAAACCAACAATCCTAGGTTAGATTTAAAATGTAAAATAGTGATTCGCTCATCGTGGGGTTAGGTTCAGTTAGGTTAGGTGGGCACATATTACGAAATTGGGTGGACAAATGTTAAATTAAGGTGTTTTTATATTTCTTGTGGGTGCATTTGTAGTGATTTTCCCCACAATTTCCCTGATCTTCATAGCCCTCACCACTATCGTATCTGTGGTTTGTATTGGTAATACGTTATTGGCCTTAGTAAATTCGTGTTCTGTGTAATTAGTAGAGTGAAAATATACCACTTTCGGTGATTTTTTTCTTTTATTTACAGAAAAGCCGGTACTCTGAATAACTACCAATGCCTTATTTAACAAAGATACAAACCTTCCGCTCCAAACTCAATGTAAAAGGTAAAAGAAGAATTGTTGCCACATAAAAATGTATCGAACTCATGTTTAGACACACAAATAAATACCACCGACAATCTCGATTATCAGTTCTCTACATCTTGCATTTAATTATGTTATTATCACAGAGCTAACACTTTATATATACTCCTAAATAGTGAACTAGTCTTCAAATACGATCAAAAACGCACATACGTCAAACATAACCTTTCCAAAAAAACAAACATCAAACAATGACGCCCATACATATGTTTTACTCGACGCCTTATTGTGTCCTTCCGAAACTCTAAAGACAAGCGTTTACGTTCTAGGTGTCGGAAATTGTTAAGGTGCGTTTCTGTATTACGCAACGGATAGAGATGCTCCCAGTTCAAACAGAGCATTAGCTCGATAGTACTCCTTTTTGAGTCTGTAATAGGTTTGACACACATAAATTGACAGCTAATATGTCGTTTGTACTATTGGATGTTTTCCAAACAAAATTTGACGATTCCACTGATTAAAAAGCGTAAGCATATGCATAAACCATTATCACCCATACACTTGGTACAAAGCAAAGTAAACTACTTGATACATGTTAAATTATAACGAATTTTCAGGTCAGTTGAACCGGTGAAACAATAGGTCCAACCGGACTCAAACAAAACAGTTATTTTCGAACGTTCTGTGTACATCGGCGGATGCTCTGGTGAATTTTCAAATACACTGCTTTAAAACAATTATTAGATTTGTTAGTTTGCATTAATAGTATAAATGTCGTAGATGTTCTTTAATATAATTAGTAAAAGTTTCCAAATTAATTTGCCTGTCAACCCACGTATTCAAAAATTCATCGGCAGTTCCACCGATGTAGACCGGGCGTTCGAAAATTGCTGTTTTGATTGCGTCCTGTTAAACCAATTGTCAACCAGTTCAACCAGCCTTAAAACATGGAAGACCTGGTGGATATACCTCAAAACATCAACCGATGAACTTTCGAATCCTTTCTCTGAAAAATAAAAGTTAACACATTCCAATATCGTAATTTTGAAGCATTCTAAGATATAAAAAATTAATTAGGACATCAAGTATTTACAAATGGATAATGAAAACTTTAGAATTTGTGTGTGATACCATTAATTTGCTTCTGGAACAAGACGAGAATATCGCTGAAAATCAACCTGATGTTTGAGAAATGCCTCAATCAGTGAGGACTGGTGCATTAACCAGTGAGGACTGGTGCATCAACCACTGGTTTACAGAGAAGAATAACATGCTCCAGATGTTGTTTCAGAATTTTACTGATCAGAACCAACTAAATTTTTTGAACACAATCAATAAAAAAAGAAACTATACCTGGGAAATGAGTGTTAAGAAAGACATCTAAATTTAAATTGTATTAGCTCATGTGCAGTGTAATATTATTATTTTTTATTTATTCATATTTTTTGGAAAGGTTCATGTGCATTTATTTGTGGAAGTGTTTTAGTTTAAGAGAAAGTAGTGCATGGCGAGCTGGGTGCCAATATAGTACTGACGTGAACCAGCCTTTGACTGGTACCTTTGTGTCCACCGTGACTGCCACAGTAGTGTCCTCCACTCCAGATGCACCACACCAGCAGACATGTGGGCAAGAGTGATAGTGTATTCAGTGTTATGTAATCAATCAGCATTCGTCAATATCGTTTATTCAGTGCTATGTAATTAATCAGAGTTCACCAATATAATTACATCCGTGCGACATAATTGATCGGAGTGCATCAGTATAGTTATTCAGTGTCATAATTATCAAGTGTATTTGTTCCATGTGTGTAAATTGCACCAATGTCATTAATTATTCAGAGCTTAATAATTTAATCATTATTATTTATTGGTTCAGTGTATCTATTCATTATTTATATCATATTTATCGTGTTTAAAGACAGCCATCACATACCCAGCCAGCCAGGGACATGTGAGATTACTAAGTTGGCAATACAGTGGCTGCTGCGATGCAAATATTTAATATTAATATAACCCTGATTTATTGTGTATTTGTACAAGAGTAATTGTGTTTTAGTAGGTGAGTTGTATAGGGTAATTGTGTTTGATTATGTTAATCTAAGGTATATCATTTTCTTACAACTCATTAGCATTTTTAAGTCGCATTTATGTTTCATCTTTCCACCGCTTGGCATCGGCCGCTCTCAGGTAGTGGGAGCCGGCACAGTTCTCAGTCTAGTACGCTTCATGAATTCAACGCGGGCGGACGTGGTAAGTCTCTCGTTTCACAAGAACCTCGGTGCCAGCCCCTGATGCTGCAACCTCACTCAGTAATCGTATCATCACATCATCCACGAAATAACTTGTATTTTATGTTACATCACACCGAGGGGAGAGCAGCATCACGCGCCTAAATTAATCGTAATCCATTAGTGTGTTACATTGTACGACCACGCGGTCACCACGTGTCTGTTCGGTTAAGTGTTTAATAAAATAATCATCTTTCATATGACCAATAGTGCGTTCATTAATGCGGGCGTTCGCAGCGGCCATACAGGTCGCATTTTCCTATTATCTGACGGTGTGTTACCTTGAGCCCCCTAGGGTGATTAACCACGACCCGATCTCATTGCTCAACACTGAGCTGGCGCCCGGCACTTTCACAGCTCGAGGGACACCGCGCGCCCAACCGTATTGTGTATAAAATTCCATTTTTTCACTCTGTTAAACTTAAACATAGTTCAAGCTCACACTGGTCAAGAGATATCCATAATACCAATTATTTAATGTCATAAAGGACACAGTTTTGTTTTATAACGTTAATATAACCTGTCTTTATTACACTCCAAAGAATATATAGACTTCTCTTGTTTTTTACTTTTCCCACAGCATTTAACATAAAATTAAAGAATATATATCTCTAGGCCTTGCTTCAACAATTTTCATAAATAACATTTAAAATACAATTTACATGAATAACAAGTAACAACTGTCTCAGTGTTTGGTTAATGGCTTTATAAAGTAGCTACACTCATGAACTGCAACATACTGCATAAAAACGTACATTGATATTCAGCATCACTCTACAATAAACCATTATTAAACATCTATTATCGTGTTAATTCTTATTTTATTTAAATTGTTCTTAATATCCTATGGATTGATTTGATTACTGCAATTACAAAAAAAAAAAAATACTATCAACTTGGAATGTGCATTTAAAATTGAAGCAGTTTTCTTACGTGAAGGGTATCGGCCGTAAAACTATCATTCTCGCATAAACCACTTCTGTTTACACATGCTCATCACTAATTTGATGCTTTTAGTATACACAACGAGTTTTCTACTTCAGTAATAAGCTGACCCCGCAACTTGTTCTTCATCACAAATCATTTTAAAACACAATGCAATATTTACGTTTCCACTATTAATTTTCTCCAAATGCGATCAAGCTACATTTCTTAACGTCTGCCAATACAATATGGTGGCTGTCGAAAACAATAGGTCTGCGCATGTGAAGTTGAAAGAAGTCAGACAAGCCATGTGCTTCACTTGAGAAACGTGGAGAAGATAGGACTTTGCTACTCCATCAACTATACCTCCATGGTCCTAACATTGATCAATTTTCCTGACAATAATATATTAAAGATGAGGTAGACGGCTTATTCGTCTTCTGTGCATGTACCCAATATTGACCTACCCTAAAGTAACATAACAGTTTTTGTTACATGTTCAATTGTAAGAAACATTTTATTTATATCTGCATTTTTATGTGACAATCACTATTGTATAGAGAAATTACTTTTATCAATTGATATTTATTCAAACTTCATAACAAATAGGCTACTGGAAGTTTACAAACATTTGTTTTATTCAATAGTGTTCTAACCTCAAATCCATTCCACGCTGTTTTTGTTAAACGTATTTTCAGAAAAGCAGACATTGTTTGGACACGGTGATTGCTTGTGCGCGGCCAGCGAGTTCTGTCTCCCTCGTCTTTAGTAAATGTTAATTTTTATTATTATGATGTGTTATCTATGTTTTTGATGTGTTGTGTAGTCTATGGTTATGTTGTGTTGTGTTTTTGTTTGGTTAAATGCATTTCTGTTATGCATCGTGCTTCTTTAACGGGAAAGTTTAAAGATATAAAGTAAATAGTTAGTGTTTGATTGTAGGCGGATGTGTAAGTTGGCGATGGCAGGGCAGCAGCACTCGTACCCTGCTGGGTTTCAGAACTCGCAGCAAGGAGCTATGAGGAGTCAGTTCGGGGCCGGAGCGCCGATGACTGGACTCATTGGCTCCCCGCAACAAGCAGGTGATACAATAATGCACTGCACTTTTAACACTAAGCTAGGCTGGCGAGTTTATTTTTGTGTAGGCTTTGTACATTTATTTAGAATAGGGGCTCATCTGAAGGAAAAGGGTAATTATTAAGTTTAGGGGCTTTCCTGAAAAACACAAAAAAAAAAACGTAATTTTCTAGTTTAGGGGCTTTTCTGAAAATAAGAAAAAAAACTCCAGAAAGTGGTATATTTCGACTCTACTAATAACGTAGAACACGAATATACTAGGGGCATTAACGTACGACGAATTTCCTAACATGTACCCACCTAACCTAACAGAACCTAACTCCACGATGGGTGAATCACTATTTTACGTTTTTAAACTAACCTAGGATTGTACGGCTCTAAACTAACCTAGGATTGTAAGGTTGTACAGTAATATAAGATTATACAATATTAAAAAAATCTCCGATCAACACCCTACAATCACAGACTACATGGGAACCCTATAATCCTACGTTATTTTAAGTAACTACAATCCTAGGTTAGTTAAAATCGCTACAATCCTAGGTTAGTTTAAAAATGTAAAATAGTGATTCACCCATCGTGGGGTTAGGTTCTGTTCGGTTAGGTGGGCACATATTATACAATTAGTCATACGTTAACTACGCTACTATAGTCGTGTTCTGCGTTACCTACGAATAATCCAAGGTTAGTATAGAAAGAATGTGAAATTGTGCTGTATAAACGTCCGGAAAAAGCCTTGTTTGACTTACGTAATATAACTACATTTGCACGTTAAGCTACCGGATAGGATTTGTGGGTTTCACACTAAACTACGAATTTAGGATTTTAGGGATTTAAAGGAACGTAAAACCCACACAAATAATATAAATGCACTCACCAATGTAGGCGGGTTGTACATACTCTTGTCAACGGCCCATTCAACGTCAGATCACTCGATGAAATCACAGTTTTCACGAAGCACCACATACGCGAATATAACGCACTGAAACACTCATTTACAGCCGAATATATATACAGAAGCACTCGTTAATAGGCTAATATAACGCAGAAACGTAGTCTTGCTTGCTTTTTTTCCGTCTTAAATCACGAACGAAGCACCATCGAACTGACCACGACCGCTGCCTGCATGCATACTAACGTAAGGCCGGACGCCGGTAGATTGCGTGAAATCTGCACTGCGTAGCCATTAATAATGGCGGCACACGTTAGTCAACGTAAACATCAGTTACTCGTACATGTAGCGAGTATTTTTAATATGTTGTACTTATTTTAACAGTACGGCCGCTTCAATAGCAACTAGGTAAGCTATGCTGAATTCATTAAAACAACTTCTGTTGACATAAAACGTTTCGTTCAAAACGTAAACAAACTGTCAGAAACAGTCACCTCACAAACTTGTTCAATTTTTAAAAATATGTTGTACTTATTTTAAAGCTATGCCCCCAATATATTCGTGTTCTACGTTATTAGTAGAGTCGAAATATACCACTTTCTGGAGTTTTTTTTTCTTATTTTCAGAAAAGCCCCTAATCTAGAAAATTACCAAAAAAAATTCAAAATTATGATATATTTCCACCCTACTAATCTTATAGAACACGATTATACTACGGGCATTAACGTCTGACTAATTTCGTAATATGTGCCCACTTAACAGAACCTAACCCCACTATGGGTGAATCACTATTTTACATTTTTAAACTAACCTAGGATTTTTGGATTTTACACTAACCTGTGCCAAATGTGTTTCCAATGTGTTGCTATAAATACATACATCGCCTATATAAGTGAAAACAAAATCATAAATGTATTTCGCTAACACGTGATGCAATACCAGCGACATACCTTGGGGCATGGAATTGGCTCCCATTGGCAGCTGTTTCCATTGATATAAACCCACGGCGTACCAAATGCCAAAGGTTCCCGTTACTGGGGAAGCAATTCACATCGCAAAAAGGCTGAATTCAGGTCTAGTATTGTGAAGACACAAGTTAAAAAAAAAAAATTTTGGGACAGATATCAGATATGGAACTGATACAACAGGTTCACAATCTTTTAATTTCAATATTATTGGATCAATGTCCTAACTTTGCTGTAATGACGTCACTATACTTCTCCTCAATTTTACAAATTCCCTTATCTACCTTTTCAGCATGCTGAACTACTGGAACCTTACTACTGCAACGGCTTATTTACCAGTTTAACAGGATTATCGGGGGTGAAACCAAACTTCAACAGTTCACTATCTACGTCTGTACATCACTGTCTCTTAGCCAAAAACTGAATTCCAAAAATTATTTCATGAGATAAATTTACTAACAACCTAAATTCTGCTTTCAACAAAAATGTTCAATTTTTACCTTTATGGTAGCAACAACATTGGAATGAATCAACCCACCATCAGCTAATGAAAAAACCACAGATTCCTCCGTTTTAAACAGCACCATACCAACAAGATTTTCTCATATTAGTTTGTTACAAAACTCCTCATTCATAATAGACACACATGCTCCAGAATCTATTAAAGCAGAAACTTGCAAAGTACCAATTATCAGTGGAACAAAAAAATTAACCTTTACTATTTTGTAGATTGGTTTTTGTAACAGGGCCAACATCTGTTTTTTTGCAATAGACAATAGTATTGCATATGTCCCAGAGTATGACATTTGAAACAAGTTATTATTCTTTGCACTTGGTTTTTTTTACTTTCTCTCCCCACAATACCACTTCTCTTTGTCATATTTTCCTTCTTTATATTTTCATATCCCTCTACCTCATCCTTCTTTCCCCCTGAATACTTTTGAACCATGTTTATTTCCCCTATTTTTAAATTAACAATTTTCCGTCGAGCGAGTTGTCCGAAAACATGTGTTGCACTATCTTTCGAGGTTCGACCTCGATGAAATTATTTCTATTACACTCACTGATAGTCAGTTCAACCTGCGTTACCAAATGTAAAAATTCCTGCAAATATTGTGGTTTATCTGCCAACACAAAATTGGCTTGTTTTCCGGAAGCAAATTGAAAAATGTTACTTCAACCCAATAAGACCGTCGACAAGGCAAACCCAATACCTCAACTAATCTAATAGTTCCCTAGTAGTTGTCGGCTGCCGCCCTATTGACAACTTTCATTCAGAACTTTGCTATTGCCACTGGAGTTCCTGTCTGTATTAGCAACATTTGACTAAATTGCTGAAGGAAAAACCCATTTTCATTAATAGCTTAACTTATTATATTTTGCAATGCCTCTGATATTTTCAGTAAAGCAATTGAATAGGTTACAAACCTGTACGCCACTACATTCAAAATACTGACTACAAAGTCCACAACAATTTTTAAATTCGCTACTTTAACTACGGGTAAGAGGGTCTTTACGTCACTTGGGACACTTTCCAATATTTTGAAAAATGGTACGAACTCTCACTCGGTAGTAGCAGCAACTCCTCCTTTATGCACCAACTCCTGCGTAAGCTGACGTAACGCATCCGCCATGTCCTCTTATTTAAAGGAAATCCCGGCATCTTTTAGGGCGGCCTGTAAAGACTCCTTGGATAAACTCTGAATCTTAGAGATTTTGACAGCATCTGCTCAGGTTATTTTGCGTGAGTGTGTTGCATGCACCTTGCACCTCATTTCCACAAACCACACTTATTAAAATCACATTAAACACAGAAATTATATTACGACATTTAACTGACCGCAATGACAAAAGCAGAGCGATGTATCTCTCTGTCTACATGAGAGAGAGGCTTTCAAACGTGGGACATAAATTATATCTTTTCCCTCAATAAGTGGTTTTGCATTAAATTCAAATAAATTCAAGTTCAGGCAGCAGAGTCTAAGTAAAGTGCAATTGTTACTAGGCACAACTGCGGATAGATGACTAGAGTTTGATTGTGAAAATGTCCCAAAGTAATATTTGTTCCCTTTTCTTTCATGTATATTCGGGCAGAAATAGTTTTTTTTTGTAATAGTACCCAAAAAAGTACAAAAATTGAGAATTTATATATTGAGTACAATTTCTTTATCAATGCAGATAAACACATACTATTAAAACCCTGACCAACATAGTAATATAAAAATTATTATAAAATCCCTCATATATACATGTATTAAGTTATAATATTACCCACAAAATTTACACATTCAAATTTTTCAATACTTTGATGATGTTAGGGAAATTTTACAATATGAAACTTTACATTACTTAAACATGGGCATAAAATTTGTTAAAACTCTCTCCCCCTAATCCCCTTTAAGGAGCATGAAATTGCACCCTTGTGAAACACTCTTTGGTTTCTCTCGCGAAACACAGCAAAATGTAAGTTTTATTCAGTTATTTGTCAGCGCCAAGAGTCTCTCAAAGGCCAGAGAACATTATAATAGCTTCTATCAAATTGGATGGACGCTTGTTAGTTACATCACACCCACTATGCCGCCAACAGCAGTCTCCTGAAGAGGGGAGGAATGGAAACTGCAATGCTGCGAGGGAGCAATATTATGCTCCGTGCGGTACAGTTGTCTCAGCACTCTGCGTAAACACACGGCGCTGCTGAAGCGGCTCGCCACCAGGCCACCACTATCAGGTACGTGCAATGTGTCTTCGGGTCTGGGTCCCCTCGTAACTTATAACGTAGATCGTAACATCATTTGTGACATGTAGGTGAATGCAGTGATGTGACAACCTTCACATGTTTACCTTACAATTTCCTTGGCCTCCATAGCCCTCCCCACTACGACATTATTTACATTGTCGTTCAGAAACACAAATGTACGTATGTGGGAATGATTCAACTAGTTCTGTAGAGCACAGAATCACCATTGCCAAAATGTCTTCCAATTTGCAGAAATGTCACTAAAGCGAACAATTATCACACCACATAAGCTGTGCTATAATATTAAAATATGGAAGATGCGGGAAAGTGACTTGCGTGGCAGAAATATCCCATTTTGGAGTGCTTAATGTAATAATTCCACTGTTTCACTTGACCGCCATATGAATAAAGAGCTCAGGCCCATGCTGATGATAATGTTACGTATGGGGGAGACATACATGGTGTGCATACAAGTAGATGTTAGGCAGGGCTGTGCTACTTGTAAGATGGGCTACATACTTAACAGACTAAAATGTACATCTAAACATTGGTACTCACACACACACACTCACATGCACACACTCTCTCTCTCCCCCCTCTATCCCTCTTCTCTTTCTCTCTCAAAAAAAAAAAAAACTCCTGGCACGTGAACAAAAAAAAATTAATATTACGTTGGTTTTTTAGAGTGCACTGTCGACGCACATCAGACAAGCAGAAAATACGCAATAAGAAAGAGTTCCTAGATTAATTAATATATTTTATTTTACGTGGTCATAAATAAGCGGTTTTTAGTGTTATAAACTAAACTTCATGCTAGAGTAGTTATGTATAGGTGTTCAAAATGAAATGCACATTAAAACAATCCGTATTAAAATGAAACCACTTCAAACCTTGGGAGTTCTATTCACGTTGTATCCCTACTCTCCAGCCATGCTTTCCATACACGCTTGATATTAATTCCAAAAGCCTACAGAAATATTGCAGGGTATTGTTGAATTATTTTTTCAAATAATTTGAGAAATATATTTCAAACTCGTGTCGTTTCAAGCCAGCAATAAGAGAAAAGTCAGCTTTTAAAAAGACGGGATCAGGAGGCAGGTCAATGTGTTGCCATCTGTTGACAAAAAGCATTCGGCTCACAAAAGCGCTACCTGCCATGCCATGCACGCCATCTGTCTCTCTCCCGAAATACTAACCAGCCAGAAAAATATAGCTTTTTTGTGTAAAATAACAAATTTACGAACATGTATCAATGGTTTTATTTTTCCGCGATCTCTGTATAATTTTTAAAGTAACATGTATTTCCATGTACAGCGATTTTGTTTACTAGTAATTTCCTTTGGGCCGGTAATCGTTACATCTATGTTCATTACACGCAATGTTGTTCTGCCGCCCGCTTTGCAAAGTCATTGGTGAGTTGGCAAATGAAAGTGCGTTGTCAAGCAAGTCCCCAAAATTATTTTTATTTCAATTCTTAACATATTAGCTGTAACGTCCAAAGTGTGATAAGAACTACAATTACCATCTCGCAAATGTTAACCCAAATTCGCTGTCTCTGATAAATTAAAAAATAGTTAGGAAATATTTACCTAATTTTTTGGAAGGTTTTATATTTTTACTTTTATAACCTACAAATTTTTTAGACATGTCAGTTTTTAAATACCTTAAAGTTTGTTTAGCATTACAGTACAATGGCAAGTTGTAATGACGCAATATTCTTAATTTAGTTTAATTTAGTTTATCCGGCAGACGTGTGCTTTTGTAGGTTATCGGGCGGACGTCTGCTGTTAACGTTTTATCAGGAGGACGGTTACAGTTTTTGTTTCGAACTTTGGTTTTTTGTTAGGCGTCAGCATTAATTAGATATGTTCCGGCTGCGTCGTACAAATTTTATACGAGGAGTTCGTTTCTGTGGATCAGGCGACGTCGACAAGTTTTAGTTCCTCCGGCGCCGTTTTGTTGTACAAAAGGTTCATTTATGTTGACGGCGCAGTCTTAGTTATGATAACGTTGTTGAGAGCGTGCGTGGCCAGGCCCTTATCTCAGGAGAGGGAGGCGAGAGACAGAACAAAAGACGCATCTGTCTGTCGCTCTTGGAGCAGTCACTCCACTTCACTTCAAGTCGCCCGTGAGGGCCGTTAGAGGCATCATACAATGGTCGTCTAGGTCGTGTCGGCTGTGACGAGAACCCCCACATCGGCAACTAAACTTTATTATTTTAATTCTCTGCCGGTGTGGGAGGTTGAAGCAGCAGTTATTATTTCTTCGGGCCAGTTTTCAGACACGTGAATAATCTGTAAATGACTGTGGCGCTGTTTTCTGCTCTGGTATATTTAATTGTAAAGGGTCATACTCTGCATACTGAAACTCCGTCTGTGAACTGTGAAACTTCGATAGTTAAATAAACGTATATATAACAAAATACTCTGGAACTTCTTCTTTCTTAATTAATAGGCGTCCATTCACTGAGTCTCGTGTTTCTACCTCTGAGCAAGCCGTGGCAACGTAAACATTCGGCCAGGTAACAAGTGACGAACGTTACATAGTGGATTAGCTGACAGCATGTTGATAAAAAATTCAACCTCCACTTGATGCACCAGTTGATGGCAAAAGGATACATAAACAAAAAGGAAACATTTGGTGCTACTTTTGTCGAACTGTCAAAATCTCGTCAACTTATATGAGACAAACAATAGCACGGGTATCTTTAGCCTGCTTTCATGACGTCAACATGCTTCCTTGGCTAGCAATGTCCCCAGACCTCTCCCACATCGAGAACGTTTGGGACCACCTTGGATGGCAACTTCAGCCAGCGGCAAGTGCAGCGTCAGTTGCACCAACCGTGGCAGAATGTTCCTCAGGAGAACATGAGATGTCTGTATGCCTCGTTGCCCGACCATATTGCCGCCTGTCTCCATGCTATGAGTGAAGTGCATCCTGCTAGTGTTGGTACCCTGCCTGCAATAAATGCTTGGTGTACTACATTATTTTAATGTCTGTACACATATACTATCTGCTGCACCTGTGCCCCTGCAATGACACTTTCAAGGCAAACTATAGTTTTGGAAATTACATAGCGCATTTCATCACTTAGATTACTGCTAACACAATACTATCTTTTTTCCTTTTAATAAATACCTACTCACAAAACCCATTTTTTTTTTGTTACTGTTATTCTGTTATTTAGACTAATTGTAATGTTACTACAATTGCTATTCCAATTTTTTATTGGAATATTCGGGTGCAATTATGCATGCTTAATGTACTAGAATAGGGCCTACCTCAAGGCGTGAAGAATTTTTTAAGTTGACCTCAACGCAAACCAAACAGTTTTTACAAAATCTCTTAAAGATATACCATCATGAAAAATGTCATACAATAAATACGTTTTGCTACATCAGCTACTATAATGAATAGCCAAGCCAGCTATCTGCATGAGGAGTTTAGTGGCAATGATGTAAATGTTTGGGGGATACAGACGCTGCGTTGTAGGGGTAAGTACTTGCTTGCAGAGGGCAGTGTGTGTTGGTGTGACGTGAGGGGTAGGCTGGAACGGTGTGGTGTACGCAGGTCTGGTGAACCAGGCGGTGTACGGGGTGGGCCTGGCCGCAAACACGCAGCAGAGCCTCGCGCAGCAGCAGCAACAGCAGCAACAACAACAGCAGATGCAACAGCAGATGCAGATGCAACAGCAACAGCAGGTAGCATACTTGCGATAGCCGCAGTAGCTTGCAGAATGCTCATGCGATGCATTGGTCAGTTCCAGGAATTGCAGTTTTGTTGTAAACGGCGACCATATAAATATTTTTGTATGTTTAGCATATCTATTTAACAATTTATCAATTTCAATCAAACTTTTTGCGCTCACATTATGTATTACAAACATTGTGTACAAAGCCTCTTTTTAAGCAATTTTGTAAAATAGCCCCATTTAAGAAAATAATTAAACCATCAAAGACCTAGAAATGGAAGGAGTTACCTAACCGTAACTTTTACATAAGAAAAATGAAGTGAAGCTAAAGTAATGTATAAAGGCATTCAAAAATACAAAAGGCTTTTAATTAATTTAGGTTAAATGCAATTTAGAATTTGGTACATGAATGTATCTTAAAGCATACTAAAGCATTACTCTAATATTATTATCTTACACTGGTGACAGCAGAGAAGAAACAGTGATTATATCTTGTGGGCAATAATACAAATGTTACTAACAACCGCAGTCACACAATAACAGCTTTAAAAAAATGTGTGGAATTTAATGTTTTATACTTTGTTGAGCAGCAAAACATGAAATATATGTGAACCGCAGGTTGCAGCAAACATTCAGTAACTTAGTGAAAAGATATAATGAAAATAAATCTGTGAGTGGCATCTCTTAGCTGATTGCAAGCAAAATTTTCCCTTGCAATGTATCTGTGATGTGCTTTAGTGAAAAATATTAGTTTACAGAAATTAAAAATCAGCATCAAGGTATTGGTTCAGTAGGATCTGTAATATCAAAACCTGTATTAGTATCAGGTTTTTCCAGTATCGAGCCACGACTAGTTAGCCGTAGCAAAAAAAAAGTACTTGAAGCTCAGACAGATTCCCACAACTTTTTAAAGATAGGTGTTGCATCAACAACGCAAATTGTGAACAAAATGACAAAAAATAGCAAAAGATTGCACTGTTGAGCAACGATTAAACAAAAAACACGCGTCACGAGCGTTCTGCTTACCTAACAAAGCTACCACACCACCTTGACTGGTGTTTCAGTTGAGAAACAGGCTGGCCAACCTAGCCAGCCAGAAGTTCCCATCTGTATGCAGGGTTACCATCCATCCATTAACAAGTATGCCTAGTTCATGTCCACAGTACACTGTAAACTCCAAACAATGGGGGTTTCAACATAATAAGAAGAAAAAGAAAAGTAATTTTGGAAAGTTTTTTTTAAGGTATTGTTGCACTTCAAAATGGTTGAGAGAATCAACATTTTCTTTTTGATGGAACTGTAATAGTCATATCTGGACAGTGCACTTCTGTTCCAGCCAGTTTTTAGATACTGAAATATCACACAGTAATATAGCAAGGACCTTTTTTGAAAAGCTTATTATCTGGTCTAATATGTCACATTTGTAGGAATACAAAAAGCTGTGAAATGTGTAATAAAGTATTTTGATAAAGTAGGAGTCATAATATTCATCAGTTGAGATTTAAAACATTGTTATTGTAGTAGTTTGAACAGTGTGAATGTAATCTGTGCAAACTTACAGCACTCCAGGATTATCTCTGTGTTATAATTGTGGGGAAAGGAATACAGTACACTGCTTTGTTCTTACTGAAGTTATTGCAAACAGAGTTAGTTTGAGCGCTTGCATCTCTATAACTGAATGCAAAGGAATACAGTACATTGCTTTGTTCTTACTGAAGTTATTGCAAACAGAGTTAGTTTGAGCGCTTGCATCTCTATAACTGAATGCAAAGGAATACAGTACATTGCTTTGTTCTTACTGAAGTTATTGCAAACAGAGTTAGTTTGAGCGCTTGCATCTCTATAACTGAATGCAAAGGAATACAGTACATTGCTTTGTTCTTACTGAAGTTATTGCAAACAGAGTTAGTTTGAGCGCTTGCATCTCTATAACTGAATGCAAAGGAATACAGTACATTGCTTTGTTCTTACTGAAGTTATTGCAAACAGAGTTAGTTTGAGCGCTTGCATCTCTATAACTGAATGCAAAGGAATACAGTACATTGCTTTGTTCTTACTGAAGTTATTGCAAACAGAGTTAGTTTGAGCGCTTGCATCTCTATAACTGAATGCAAAGGAATACAGTACATTGCTTTGTTCTTACTGAAGTTATTGCAAACAGAGTTAGTTTGAGCGCTTGCATCTCTATAACTGAATGCAAAGGAATACAGTACATTGCTTTGTTCTTACTGAAGTTATTGCAAACAGAGTTAGTTTGAGCGCTTGCATCTCTATAACTGAATGCAAAGGAATACAGTACATTGCTTTGTTCTTACTGAAGTTATTGCAAACAGAGTTAGTTTGAGCGCTTGCATCTCTATAACTGAATGCAAAGGAATACAGTACATTGCTTTGTTCTTACTGAAGTTATTGCAAACAGAGTTAGTTTGAGCGCTTGCATCTCTATAACTGAATGCAAAGGAATACAGTACATTGCTTTGTTCTTACTGAAGTTATTGCAAACAGAGTTAGTTTGAGCGCTTGCATCTCTATAACTGAATGCAAAGGAATACAGTACATTGCTTTGTTCTTACTGAAGTTATTGCAAACAGAGTTAGTTTGAGCGCTTGCATCTCTATAACTGAATGCAAAGGAATACAGTACATTGCTTTGTTCTTACTGAAGTTATTGCAAACAGAGTTAGTTTGAGCGCTTGCATCTCTATAACTGAATGCAAAGGAATACAGTACATTGCTTTGTTCTTACTGAAGTTATTGCAAACAGAGTTAGTTTGAGCGCTTGCATCTCTATAACTGAATGCAAAGGAATACAGTACATTGCTTTGTTCTTACTGAAGTTATTGCAAACAGAGTTAGTTTGAGCGCTTGCATCTCTATAACTGAATGCAAAGGAATACAGTACATTGCTTTGTTCTTACTGAAGTTATTGCAAACAGAGTTAGTTTGAGCGCTTGCATCTCTATAACTGAATGCAAAGGAATACAGTACATTGCTTTGTTCTTACTGAAGTTATTGCAAACAGAGTTAGTTTGAGCGCTTGCATCTCTATAACTGAATGCAAAGGAATACAGTACATTGCTTTGTTCTTACTGAAGTTATTGCAAACAGAGTTAGTTTGAGCGCTTGCATCTCTATAACTGAATGCAAAGGAATACAGTACATTGCTTTGTTCTTACTGAAGTTATTGCAAACAGAGTTAGTTTGAGCGCTTGCATCTCTATAACTGAATGCAAAGGAATACAGTACATTGCTTTGTTCTTACTGAAGTTATTGCAAACAGAGTTAGTTTGAGCGCTTGCATCTCTATAACTGAATGCAAAGGAATACAGTACATTGCTTTGTTCTTACTGAAGTTATTGCAAACAGAGTTAGTTTGAGCGCTTGCATCTCTATAACTGAATGCAAAGGAATACAGTACATTGCTTTGTTCTTACTGAAGTTATTGCAAACAGAGTTAGTTTGAGCGCTTGCATCTCTATAACTGAATGCAAAGGAATACAGTACATTGCTTTGTTCTTACTGAAGTTATTGCAAACAGAGTTAGTTTGAGCGCTTGCATCTCTATAACTGAATGCAAAGGAATACAGTACATTGCTTTGTTCTTACTGAAGTTATTGCAAACAGAGTTAGTTTGAGCGCTTGCATCTCTATAACTGAATGCAAAGGAATACAGTACATTGCTTTGTTCTTACTGAAGTTATTGCAAACAGAGTTAGTTTGAGCGCTTGCATCTCTATAACTGAATGCAAAGGAATACAGTACATTGCTTTGTTCTTACTGAAGTTATTGCAAACAGAGTTAGTTTGAGCGCTTGCATCTCTATAACTGAATGCAAAGGAATACAGTACATTGCTTTGTTCTTACTGAAGTTATTGCAAACAGAGTTAGTTTGAGCGCTTGCATCTCTATAACTGAATGCAAAGGAATACAGTACATCGCTTTTTCCTTACTGAAGTTATTGCAAATAGAGTTAGTTTGAGCACTTGCATCTCTATAACTGAATGCAAAGGAATACAGTACATTGCTGTGTTCTTACTGAAGTTATTGCAAACAGAGTTAGTTTGAGCGCTTGCATCTCTATAACTGAATGCAAAGGAATACAGTACATTGCTGTGTTCTTACTGAAGTTATTGCAAACAGAGTTGGTTTCAGCGCTTGCATCTCTATAACTGAATGCAAAGGAATACAGTACATTGCTTTGTTCTTACTGAAGTTATTGCAAACAGAGTTAGTTTGAGCGCTTGCATCTCTATAACTGAATGCAAAGGAATAAAGTACATTGCTTTGTTCTTACTGAAATTATTGCAAACAGTGTTAGTTTGAGGCTTGCATCTCTATAACTGAATGCAAAGGAAAGGAAATCCTCTGGAAAACAGTCTTCTACTCATTTAATTGTATATAATCTCTTCCAGTGCTTTTTAATGTTGAGTATTTTTAATTTTAATGGACCTTACTTTTATTTTTTTAGTAATAGTAGCCATCCACCAAACGTTGCTATTTGGTTTTCTATTTATTTCAATGATTGCAGAAAATAACGCTGTTTAGTTACTTCATAGCAGCCAATCGCAGTGCAGCACAGAGCAAAAGCAGTTCTGCTGTACTTCCACAAGCAGTTTACTGTTGAACAGAAGTTGTTGTAAAGCAACAAGGTGGTAGCAGTGGGTAGAGCGGTACATGTTGGAAGTGAAGTTGTTGTGTGACTGCGGCCCAACAGATGTCGTTGAGGCTCTGTCTCACCTGACATGTTGAGTTTTACACTTATGTACCATGCTTATTACAGCATGTGCACATTTCACAAATGCTTTCAAATATAGCAGTCAAATTTTATCCATGTGTTATGTGGTAATCGTGAAATGGCAATAATCTACTTATAATTTCAAAATAACTGCACTAATTACGTCTTGATTACACGACAAAAGTTCAAAATGTATTTTTGTCCTACAGTGTAATGTATATTGCCAGAGAGATATAATTGTAGTTTCAAAATAATTGTCTGTAATTATGAACAGGGCGTGTGAATGCGAGCCTTAAGCAGTGAAGGGAGGAGTGTGAAACTGTTAGCGCTGACGAAGGCGATGGGGACAGGTGGCAGCGCAGCAGGCCGGGCAGAACGGACAGGCGGGGGTTCCGCAGCAGGGGGCGGCACAGCAGCAGCATGCCACGCAGTCCAAGGAGTTCAACACGGCATCCCTCTGTCGCTTCGGCCAGGAGACCGTGCAGGACATCGTGGCTAGGACCGGCGAAGTCTTTTCCGTCCTGAAGACGGTGCAGGTACGCGTTCTCCTGGCTTGTTTTTGTAGTGCTATCCAGGTGAGAAGAGAATACGCACAACCACAAAACAGACAGAATGAGTCCATTCCTGTGAAAGCGGGGGGTGGGTGTTCAGCCGTTGTGTATCTTTGGTTAAGTAAGGATACTTGGTTGGCTCCTGTGGTCAGTTGCGTGCGTAGAGTAACTGCCAACAACTGTAAACTATACTTTCAGCTCAGACATTACAGCCGCATGTGTAGCCTCCCTCCTCTCTTCTATCATCCAGATACCTTCCTTTCAGTGCTTCCAACTGCACGAGGAGAATACTCTCATTTGAACTGCACACTACACACGAGAGTCGTCATACGCTGTTCACAGTAAAGTGAGCACGTACCTAGAATCAACCTCTGGAGAAATCTCTGCCGGTTAACTGGATGTGCACAGCCGTGGATACTGGCATTCAGGCTCCCGGCTATCTTCACAGCAATTCAAATAAAATAATAACTCTTAACATTGTATTGTAATACAGTAAAGCCTCTATTTATCAAACTAATTGGGGGAGGCATAGTCCGGTAAACCAGAAAGTCCAGTAAATAGCAAAGTACCAACAAAATCTACAGGTATGAATATTTAAGTGGGTCACTTGAGCGTGGCGAAGATGTTTGTGCAGCCAGGAGGGACGATGAGCCGCAAGTATTTCTGGAATTTATGACCAACTATTAGCTGTCCAAGCGAAAGGAAGGAACAATGTGAGATTGTGTAGTTAACATATTTTGTGGGTCTCGCCTGAGTAGTACATATGTATTTGCGGCGAGTACGTCTACTTGCATTGTGATGTTCTTTTTTTATTATTATTTTGCTTCCAGACTTGTCAACATTTCCACTCCTGTGCCTTTCTTTTCTACATTTGAAAACTTTTTTGGGTTAGACGATAATCTGGAAACGGAAACAGGTGGCATACCATCCCTTCCCCTGCTGTGAACATGAGTGTGGCAGTTTAATTCTGTATTTACAGTGTACCTCTTGCACATTTTTTCTCAGAAATGAGAAAAGTATAGTTCCTGGTTGGCCTTTAGCGGCAAGAATACAATAATAAGCGTACTGTATAAATACGTGATATTAATAGCGGTACCGCCTGCAGTCTCACACTTGGCCGTACTCTCCACGCTGCGCCTGTACCTGCAGGACTTGACGTGCTTATTATGTTATTGAGCGCCGGCCTCCTTTCTCAAGCCTCCTATAGCTACCACATGGCTAAAAGTGCATTACAACAAGCAGACATTCTGTCTATCATCACTCTCTTTAAAATTCATTAAATAATTTTTTCACTATTCAATAAATTGTGGCATTTTGAGTGCTGTAACGTGGCATGTAGTCTTGCCACTGAAACACCTCCTCCTAGTTTTTCTCCTGAGGGAGGAGCCATTTCACACAACAAACATACACATTCTTTAACTTAAATTCAGGATTGACCATATAAAGTTGCATGTGGTATTTCCCTAACAACATACACTGTTACATGTAAGCAACACCATGCTCAAAAACCATATAACCATGCCGTTGCACGATTCTAAAAATAGTTTCCTTCCCTAAGCCTTTCAATTAAACATGCTTATCTCGCCTGCGTACGGTAACAACTCATTTTACGTCCTACGATCGGCAAGTAGATATGATGATAAAAACTTTACAGTGTAGAATAAAATCCTGTACTTACTTCATGATTTCAAAGAGGAATGCAAGAATACACAATAAAATGCCATCTATGTTCCTGCATGTCAGGGAATAGCCCAGGGAGTACAAGTAAATTATTTAGTACCTGCTATCATTGTACTGAACAGCTGCTAACAACTGTGTGATCGAGAATGGAATTTACAAATTATGCCTAGTGGCAGAGAACAAACTACTTTGCAATTATGAATAGAAAAGCTCCCAGGCTTGCATTACAATGTAGTGGTTAAAAAAACAATGTCATGGTTAAAATAGATAATTGCATTGTCAACAATATGTGCCAGGCAAGAGATGATTTACAAAAGAAATTTATACCGTTGCAAGGTGGAGGTGGTAGTGAAATCCATACTTTTATTACATTAAAAGTAATTTTGTTTTTCTGTATTGCTTCGTAATGAAAATATTATGGAATTAAACTTTTCTTTTGTAATTTAGGGGCCGCAGTGGTCGAATGGCTAGAGCGCTCGCCTTTCACCAAGGCGTTCCGGGTTCGATTCCTTGTGGGACACTCCCGGATTTCCGCGTGTGAGAATCGTGCCAGGCAATGTCGCTTGTCGGCAGATTTTCTCGGGATCTCCCGTTTCCCCTGCTCTTGCATTCTGGTGCTGCTCGATATTCACTTCATTTCACCTTCATCAGCTCTGAAGGCCCAAACAACTCAACTGAACTCTTGTAATTGACGTACTCCATCAGAATACTCACTGTGTTGATGGATTTGTTGTGGTCGTGCAAGTCACATTATGTAGGCCGAATGGTCCCTGTCAATGGATCATTATGTTGATTAGTGACGTTCGTCCCAGAAGATTTGTCTTTGCAGGTTTTCCTACAATACATCC
The DNA here is from genome assembly GCA_002778355.1 of Clitarchus hookeri. NCBI lineage: Eukaryota > Metazoa > Arthropoda > Insecta > Phasmatodea > Phasmatidae > Clitarchus > Clitarchus hookeri. The sequence goes on along the minus strand of NQII01000134.1, from coordinate 172,081 downwards.
ATGGGAATTTTTTGAAATTCATTCAATGTTTTACATGTACAAATGTACAACTTCATTAATATGTAAATTATTCACCTTATTAGTACATCATTTATGAAACGTAAATAAATCAAATAATAACTTACCCACTGTGAAAAGTAGTCATTTTGTTTACTTTTTTCTTTTCTATTCTTTGCAAGTGCACGCTTACATTTTGACTTCCTATTTCTTTTTCAAGCCCTACTCAGCGGCGACTTTTTCGGCATAATTATTTATCATTTCAACGGAGGGTAGGACGAAGATGGTTAGACAGGAGGGAAGAACTACTTCACTCCTGCAGTCCTGGAGGATGTTGTTCGACTTGGAAGGAGGGGGAGGGGTGAAATGCCGGAGGGTAGCAAGCGAAGTGTGCGAGAGGGTTTGATAAACAGCCTCAAGGTGTCACCAATATCTGGTGCTATCAGCTCTTTGCGCTAGTTCAGTTTACATGCTACTCTCTATCTTCACGTGAATCTCATGAATTTTAGGACAAATTGTAACAAATCAAAAAGTATATGAAATTTTTAAGTACAGAGATGCAATCTAACTATAACTGATAATTGAATATTATATCTACTTACTCCTAAAGTTTGTGTTGTCACATGACTCATTTATGCTTACAGTTCAAAATTAGTTTTAATCCAATATAACACGTCTCAACATGTGTCTTCTAAAGTCACACTGCAAAGAGCCTTGTGGTTTATCAGATTTGATAGAATAATCAAAAATACATAAAATTAACTATAACTTCATTACAAATATTTTTTTTTTTATTAAAATGTTGTATGGAATTGCTAAAAAAAATCTCATACATTTGCTGGTTCATTTAAACAAATCAAAGTGAATTAGGTTGTTTGATCAATTTTGTTGGCACACCATTAACCTTAAACACACACAGTTCGCCTGGTCATACTACAAAGCACTTGCTATATTCTCTCTCCACAATGGCACAATTCAAACTGCTGAACACACCAAACCAACCAACAACCTCCAGTACTTACATTTAGACATGCTATACCATGCTAAAAAAGTCCCTACCCTACAGTCTTGCCACCAGAGCCAAACATATCTGCACCACCAACACTGATCTCAACAAACAGTGTCAACAAATTGCCAGAGCATTTCTTGTCAGGGACTACCCTAGGCCCCTCGTCCACAAACTGATTCAGAAAGTCATCTCAAATACCACAACACAAACCAAGGTCAACAACTCTCCTTTACTCCTGGTGGTCCAATATCATGAAGACCTAAGTAACCTCAGAACCATTCTTCGCTCTGGATACAATATTCTGGCTTCCTCACCACAAACTCATGACCTGCTCTCTGAACCGCCCCAATTGGTTTTCGGAAGGCCACCTAACTTCTGCAACAAACTGGTTCATCCAAATCTGCAGCCCATTACAAATGCCAACCAGACTATCGCCCCCAGAGGATCCCACCCCTGCATGTTGTGGCTCCTGTGCCAACCACCAACCCTCAACTTCTTTAAATTGCAGACTCACTAGCCGTACATACCCCATCCAAGGCAACTACAACTGTGTAACTGAAAATCTGATTTATCAGCTACAGTGCCAACACTGTAACGCAGAATACATCGGCCGCACCACCAACACACTCAGGCAGAGAATGAATGGCCACAGAGCAGACACCAAACAAGCCATAGCTGGTCACTTCAATAACCTACAAGACAAACCAGTTGCAGCATCACACATCTAGGATTTTGACTCCTGCTACAGTACCAGAGTTGTGAGAGCACTACCACCTTCAAGCAATAGCTCAGTGCTCAGACGCTGAGAATCAGCTCATCAATTTATAACAAAGTCCAGCCAGCCCCCAGGCTGCAACGTAAGATAATCACAGCTCCAAACCATACTCGTCAGCTATAATGCCATATTTACAATTTTCCCGCCCCACCCAAGTTTGCCACCTGGCCGCTAGGTTTACTACCAACAGCGTCCATCCACTATATTGTAGTGTCCTACAACTCACCGCTCGATGAAACTGGCTTAACCAGCAAAACATCGGGATTGTGCACCCGCGTGAATAATGTGTCGTCCTTCTCTGTGTGTGTGCCTGTCGACAAGTACTAGACTGTGAGTACTTGAATTTCTGTCATTTTATATATAGAGTAGTAATGCCTACAGGTCGAGCTAGTTTCAGTGTGTTCACATGTTGTTTAGCCAAGTCAGCCATATGCTACTCACTGTAGAGGTTAGTCATGTATTCTTCTGCCGCTGATTTTGCTTGAGTTGAAATATGTAGTTGTAGAGTGGAATGAAGAATCCACCATTAAATTTATTGACAAGTATAAAAGTAGGGAGATAAAACAGAATCCAGAAAATCCGTTGCATTTCCACAAAGTGAAGAAAGAGAACACGCAGGACGAGATGTATGGGATTGATAACAGACCGGTGGAAGTCTGTAAGAAGATAATGGAGACATTATAGTGTTTCAGACTGGAGTTTCGTTTAGACAAATTGAAGCATGATGCTTCCTATACACTATTCTTTTTGACTTTACGTCATCACGTGCACGTCATGTGCCTCGAGGGAGTGTAACCCTGACTGGCCAACGTAGTAAAAGGAAGTCACATCATCGCCCCCCACCGCTTGTAAACCAGCTACGACGCAGCAGCCTGCATGCAAGAGTTTGCCCCTAAGCGAGTAGCAGATACCGCCTGCACAGCTGCTAAACCAACCCTGCCGCCACACCGCCAAGAGATGGCACTAGAGTCACCGTCCGACCCAAACCCGAGGGAGGACGGCCGAAGATAACCGTAGTGCCAGAGACACAAAGGAATCCCCCCCCCCACCCCAATCAGCAGAANCCGGCAGAATCACCAGTTCACGTAGCTCGCCCTAGCATCAGTCGTGCTAAGGCGAGCTACCTCCTGAGGAGTCTCGCGAGAGCTTTCAGAGTTCTACCAGTACTGCTACCACTGATGCCTTCTCTACCAGTGCAGCAGAAGAGTCGTCGCTTCTCCTGACTCTTGCCGTCAAGAATCAACACACCAGACATGTACACAACATGTGGTGCTCCAGGTCCCTTCAGGACTACAAGCCACAAGTAGGGTTCACTTGTTTTCACGGCTACTTAATTGCTTGCTCTCATCCACTCTTCAAGCCGACAGGCCTCTTCACCTGTCCTGCTCTAATACAAAGTCAGTCGAAAGTGTGTGCAGAGGTAGGAGGTAGTACGGGTCACTGTGTTATATTCTTGAGAGAATAAAACAAGTATTCCAGCTAACTTCTGTCTTTCCTTGCTCTGAAGTGAAGGTGTGCCTTTTCTCCAACCTGATAAGCATGACCCTAGAAGAGAGCAAGAGGGGACAGCGAATTGACAACACTTTTCAACGTAGAGGAGGACTGCATGTACGTCGCACACACCACAAAGTAGACTGCCACCAATACTGTGGCCCACGTACGTGAAGGTACCTGGTGTGCACGTACGGTAGAGCCCCAACCACTTGAAAAACATACAACAAAGCATTTGGGCTAGCTATGTCAGCTAACCCATTCCCTCCAGAGCATAAAAACTTGCCAGAGGGGGTGCCAGGCCTGACGAGGCTTGACCCGTATACTTCTGGAGTACACTCTAGCTAGGAGTTTGTTGCCTGCCGCACTCTACAAAATGAACCGTAGCACCTTTCCTGTCCATGACGTTCGCCCACCGACGAGGGAGCAGGAGGAACGCCCGGAGGACAGCTGCTATTTTCGCCACTCCGTAAGTAATCAATGTATACCAGCCCCTCAGCTGTTTATCTCCCTGGGAGAGAGCACAAGCCATCCGACACTTATGGAGCCTCACTCCACTACCCTCCCTGCCAACCTATTTGACCTCCCAATTGGGTTCCCGGAGATGCCCACCTTGCAGTGGAGCTTCTATGACGAGGGATCCCACTCCCACTGGGAGTGATTCCAGTGGACGAGACATCAACCACCAGTGCACCAACAGCCAGACTTCGTCAAGGTCAGCCAGGGCTTGCCCCAAGGAACCAACACCCGTGGTAAGCCAAACCCCCCCCCCCC
>NQII01000134.1:129174-167989 GCA_002778355.1 Clitarchus hookeri | reverse complement strand
ACGCGTCCGACTTTGTATAAGGAACCTTTGCGAGGCCGACGAGCCATAATCCAGACGCCTCCACAGTAGAGTCCGCCCTCTACCTGCGCAACTGACTTTCGCACCTCTACCTGCGCAACTGACTTTCACAGAAACAAAAGCACCCTACTTCGACGTGATGTTCCATTCCCTAGGCTGTCACACGTCAACTTTGTTTAGCTTGCTTGTGCAGTCACAGTTGCCCTCACAGAAATGACAGTGGATTGCAATGCCATGTTACGTTCTATTGGTACATTTACAAGTGTTTTGTGCATGCACCGTAATGCAGTGTTGTACATGGCTACCATCTCTGTAATAAAACTTAATTAATTCTTTGATGTTACTTGACTTGAAATTAAAAATACGTCATTTAGAAATTATTTTTAGGAATCCAGTACAATTCCACAGTGGCTAACATTGGTTGTTAGAAATTTCTTACATCAAAGCAGCATTTTAAAATATTGCATTATAGTGAGACTTTTTGTATTGGAAATATAAAATTTTAATTTTTTTATTTCATAAATAATATATTTGAGACTTTTCCATCGTAAAAGACTGCTAGGAAATCAGAATTGTAAGCAAAACCGACAGCTGCCACTTTGTTGTAGCTGCATGGCACAAACAGCACTTGAAAGATAATAAATGCAGCATTTCAGGGCCTCTTCTTTCTTGCCCACACTTCAAACATTTAATACTCACTCCCTTGGCATCATACCACCTAATTTATGATGGGCAGTGGTGGAGAAGATGAGCAACTTTACAGTCAAAGGTATTTCTTACTGCTTGTGATGCCAGACTATGAGTTCACTGACTAAGAAATAGGATTCTTAAATACTTCCAAACAGGGAATCACTTACAAAATTAGTTAAACTAACGGAAAAGAGATGTAAAAAGATCTCGCACAGCACATCAATTTTGTAATGGGCAACTGCCATAACAAAGCAAAATATGTACAAGGCACTCAAACTTCTCTGTATTGCAAAGCAAACTATGCATAGAAAATATAGTTAATTACCGAAGTTAGACTTATAATTAAACACAAAAATAAAATAAAATAATCAAGAAACTTGTAAAATGATAAGTGGACCTACATTTAATTAGTAACAATCGACAAGGTGTATTTAAATTAGACAGACAAACTTTGGTTGCATGTTAATTATGAAAAAAGATGGTGAAAACAAATGCAACGTGTGGTCTCACGTGAATGCCACGGGCGGTGCATATCTGTGAAGTTGAAGTTGGGTCTGAAGCACTAGTTAATTACAACTGCTGGCGCTGGAACACCGAGCGTCTGGGTGATGTGGACAAATAATTGTGGCATGCGGGTTGATAAACCATCTTTTAAATCCCGAGTGTGTTACAGCATCATGGAGATTAGGTTAAAATAAGGGTAGCAAGCGCGTTTATTTTCATGAAATAATTTGATGACGGCGACAGATAGGTTTTGTGGTGTTTACAGAACTTTGTTCCGTTACACATCGCCCAGGTACTCAATGTTCGATCTTAAGAAAATTTTGTCTGTTGTTTGTAATAAAATAGTGTTTCAGGTCCAACTTCAAATGTGTGTACCACCTTTAGGATTCACTTTAGACCATAAGTTACCTTTTCTCATGATAAATGTGGAGTTGAAGTTTGTCTGTCTAATTGAGAATCATTGTGCACATGAGGCTGGCTTAGTTTGTACTACAGTATGAAGAACCAGCAGCCACGCAGTTTCAATGTTAAACAAATTCCTTCTCCATGCATCTGTTTTAAAGATAACCGTTCCAAACAGAAACTTATTCAATGCAACTTTCTTAGAAAATACCACCATCTAAAGATATTTCCAAAATAAATCATATTCATTAATAATTTTTTTGTAAAATTTAAATTTTAATGTTAAATTTTAGAAAAAAAATATTACAGATTAAAATTTGATAATATTTCTTAACATGCCAGTATTCCTTAAGAAACATCATATGTAACACTTTTTGTTTGAAATAGTTATATTTAAAATTGATTCACTGAGAAGAAATTTTTTAAAATTTGATTCCCCATTTAAACTTTATTGCAGCATGCTTGGTAGGCAGTGAACTTAAAGGGAAATTAATTACAACATCGTTGAATATAATCATTAAGTTAAACTTCTTTGGATTAAAATAATATTTGATTTTGTCAGCAGTTGGTTTTACATTGTACAGTTGTCATCTGCAGTCGCACATTAATATTTAATGTGATACAATGGTTTAAATGACAGGTAAAGTTCTGGAGTTAACTGTAATGTTATACAGTAAAGTCTCGGTTCTAAGACCTTACATGGTTCCCAGGAAAAGTGTTATTTTGAGAGGGTCGCTATTTCAGGAGTTTTATAAACTAGAGTTGAGTGTATGCAAGAAGGTTTATTCTGGCTGCTTGCTGTGGTTTTCCAGCCGCCCAATGGCACTGCTCCTGGTATCAGTACGAGCAACGAGAAGAAGGCAAAGATTCAGGACCATCTGAAGAATCTTCGCATTCTCTTCAAGAGGCTGAGGCTCATCTACGACAAGTGTAATGAGAACTGCCAAGGAATGGAGTACACTCATATTGAGGCAAGGAGACCAGTTGTGCATACATACTTCATTGCATCTCTTTGTATTACAGTTTTACGGTAAATAAAATCAGCTGATTTCGTCATTAAAATGTCACTATTTCGACAAATAAATTTTATAGCAAAAAAATACATGTATTATTAGTATTAGAACATAGATCTGTTGTTTTTGTAACAGTTTCGCTCAAACTAAATGGAATTCTTTATTCATTCTTTTAATCAGTACATATTTATGTGGAAAACATTCAAAAATATTTAACAATAAGGATGAAAGGACAACTTTACGAGAGCACACTTCTCATGTAACACGCATGTAACACGTGCCAGAGGAGGTTCAAGGATGCAGACTCTCTCTGACGAGCAGCCTCCTCCTCCTTCCAAGTGTATACCTGGTTGACACCTGAACCACTACTCTTCATAACCCCAGCCTGAGCTAGCCCCTGCTTGGCAGCTTTGCCCCACCCAGTCCTAAGGTGAGGCATAATGGGTGCGATAAACCAAATGGGCAGGTAGTGGGTGGTCAGTAAGGGGTAGGCACGACCTGATAGGGAGTAGGGTGTGATAGGTGGCCTGATCTACTGGCCTTCAGTCTAGTGGCTTGGCGAGCGGGATGTCGCTGACAGACCCAAGTACCAAACTGAGGGCTACAGTAGCAGGACTAGGGGCGACCACTCGCGTGGCTCCCTGGCTAGCGAGACGTCGCTAGCGGACCCAGGTGTCGTATGGAGCGAGGCTCCTCAGGCCTATAGTCTCCAAGCAGGTGACCTGGCGAGCGAGGCATCACTGGTGGACCCAGGCACTTACTGGAAGGTCGATAGTCCAAGTGATAACTGCTCTGGTGTTGCTCAGGAAGACAAGCTTCCTAAGCTGCTCGTCGAGACAGTTCCCATAAGTTCAGGTACAGGATGGGGTTTCGGCTCGTGGCTATCCCTGTAAAGAGTCTTACTAGGAGAGGTGATGAAGCAGGAAATAGCGGGAGCAAGGTGTAGAAAGTAAAGAGTGCTGGAAGAGACAACTTGACCAAGTCAGATTTATGCCTGTTTTATTGATTGCTCAATCAAACACACACAAACCAGCCTGTAGCATTGTATGCTGCCAACCGGTAATTGCCCTAGTCTCGGAAGACGCGGAAGCACGGGGGAGGGGGGTGAGGGCCACCCCAATTAAGCAGTACTCGTGTCAACTGCAGGTGAGCTTCTAGGTATTTGGAAGCGTAGCAGGCTTCGGTGTGCTGGCAGGTAACGAGGCAATGTCGTGCCGAGTAGAACTCTCGACACTGATGCTATGTAGATGACTGATGCAAGACAGCCTCAGTCTTTTTTAAAATTTTTTTACTAACCTAGCTTAATCTAGAGGGTGGGTCGGAGTCCCAAGGTTGGGGAAGGGACCTAAGTGCGTGTCAGGGCTGAGCCCCATATGCCTAGGCATGCAGGGAAGATAACCACAAAGGCACATGCTCGCAGCTTTACTGGAATTGGGCAAACATGGCCAAAATTATAGTCATATTTACCTCCCATGCTAACCTAGTTGAGGGGGGGAAACCGGCATAGGCACCGTAAAAACCCATCTACAGAAAAGAATTGCAAGGTTGCATGCAATTTATGAAGCAGAAAAAGATTTCTACTAGAACAGAGGATTGGATAGGATAATCTTTATTGTAAAGATGTTTGAAGCACTAGGAGAGAGGTTGGTCAGGAGGGCTGTCCTTCTCTCTGTTGATCACGCTGGAGTATTAGTGTAGCCAAGCGGGTGGGAGATGCCAGCCCCTCTGGTGGAGGGGGTAGTGGAGACTGCCTAGGTAGACAGCCTGCTTTGGGCGCAGGTGCTTAGCGGTACACCGGAGAGCACACTAGCAGCGCCAATAGGTGACATAGTGCGCCCACCCAAGCGCGACTGCCATGTGTTGCGCGGGAACTTGAGGCTTGTTCACCTAGAAGTGTCTTCTTCAGCTCCTAGGTGGTGTACATCTTGAAGGCTGGAGGAGTTATGCAACGTGACACCACAGTCGCCCTCCACCGAGCCAGAGACTGTACGATGTATGTATACGGCATTAGACTGCGGGCACACAGTGCTTCGCAAGGTGTTGTGTGAATGGGCAGTGTGTATATGTAATATATGTTGTACTGGGATGTACTGTAGAGTGGTGGCCATCACACAGCACACATTTTTTCTTTTGCTGGTAAGTCTCGTGACAAGCAGTGGTGAGTTGGTTGCCTCCACAGAAGTGACACCTGGGCGTGCATGCGCAGCCAGCACTGTTGTGCTTGAAGCGCTGGCAGCACATGCATTGGGGAGGGGCATCTGGGTGGTGGTAGCACTCTACCCGCATCACAAAACCGTACAGCTGAGAGAGCGAGTAAATTGCTTCGCTTTGCTCGCTGGGTTTCAAGTCGACTCGTGCCATGCTTCGCATCCTATTCTGGGCATACATTGGCTGTACGGCGATGGGATTAAATTTCCGGGCAGCTAAGTCTTCTTGGATCATTTCTAGATCCATGTCTCGGGGCACTGGCTTTGTGACGGCCTTGAATGGGACTTCGCTCCTGGGCAGCAGCACAATGTAGCCCAGGCCAGATTCACGAATCGCCTGTAGTGCCAGGTGATAGTCTTCTATCGTGGTTGCCTGGTAGGCAACGCCCTCAGGTACCAAGCGGTTTTGCATTTCATTCTTGACATCAGCTCACAGCCTCACTGCCAGCACATGATAGGGAACATGTATCACCGTAATTGGCCTGATATCAGACTCCTGGCCACTGGAGCTTACCTCCGCATTTTCCTTGTTTCTTGGCCTACNGGGGGTAGGGAAAGCTTGACCTTGCACAGTCGTGCTTGCCATTGTCGACCCGTAGGTTCATCCTCTTCTGTTCTTGAGCCTAGCTAACCTCGTACGTGATGATGGCTACCCCACCACACTGGCCTCCCACCCCTACACAGTAGCGATGCTAGGCAATGCCAGCCACCGGGTAGCATGCTCACTTGGTCCCTAGAGTCCAGCAATAACTAGTACCCTGGATCACACGGATCCGTGTACCACCTGAGTTGCTGGCGCGTAAAAACAAGCTTTTTCTGCTTTGCGAAGTAGTCCAATCTGGGCGAGGTTGCAGCTCTCTCGCTTCTTCTGAGCACAGCCGAAGGACGTCTACTCTCTCCGAGGCCCGCCGAGGAAGTCTGCCTCGAACTGAGGACTGTGAGTCCTATTTATACGCGGCGCACAGAGCCGGCGGGGGGGTTGCGGGTTGTGGTGAGAGAGAAGAGACGGAGAGAGAGCGGCAGCGGTGGTGAGGGCGAAAGGTGGCAGAAGCTGGCGGCGAGTTCCTCTCTCGCTGTCGAAGGCTGGAGGGGTAGAAAGCGGCAACGTGATGCGAAGCGGGTTGCAGCGCAGCAGGCGGCAACATCTGGGCAAGCCAATCCTGGCTTCAAGGCTTGCTGTGGCGTCTATGGCGTAACGACTCTTCTTAAGAGGGAGCCGCGACATGGCGAGGCTAGATGAGAGAATGACGTCGTTCGTGGTGCGTCAGTTTATCTTCTACCTACTTAAAACATACAGTGTCAATTTTTTTCACTATTTTGTTGCATCGCGAGGTGTAAAAATGCAATTTCCACCATCTCACACAGCGTCCGTCACCGACAGATCGTCGTACAATTGTGCAACAGTAAGTATAGCTTGTCGCCGCCCATCGCATCGCTGTATTGTGGAGCCAGCTTAAGAGAGCTGCCTAGTGCGGGACCAACTGGCCGAGCAGAAGTATAGTGTTTTCATGTTCAATGATTGTAGGCATGTCTCAGCTTTCTTTCATGATGTCCCTTTCAAACAATAAACACCTTGTGTCCTTTGAAGAGAAGAACCGTAGTACAACAGAGCACATGGGAGTAAAGTAATAGAGTTTGCATTTTTTTTTTTGGGTACGGATCTTCATTAACCTGCAATTTTTAGGGTGTAAAAAATTTTACAAAAATCTTTTTGTAGAAATGTGGGTTGGGTCAAGATGGATAAAGTGTTTTTTGTTTTAAAATGGTATTGTGAAATGGGGCAGAGACATGCCTCAAATCATTTAACATGTACAAAACTATCCTTACACTCTGCCCGTTCTACAGTAGGCAGTCGCATTAAGGGCTGTGAAAAAGTCTTAGAATTCCCAAAACATAAAATCAAGAACGGAATTTGGACTACATTATATGTATATTTTGTTGTGGTTAGATGTTTTGACAAGTTATTTGAATGTTGGGAGCTATAATGAGATGGGCGGCGACAATAATGAGATGATGGGACAGTGCTGTACTTGCGCACACACACACACACATGCACTAAAGTGTGTTTGTCCAAATTTTGTTTGTGCGTGTATACATACCCTCCGAGTACTTGTGTTTCCTGTCTCTTTTTTAAAATGTAATGTTTTTATTAAAATGTCACTTAGGTGGTTATTTTTTTCAAGGGACAATACAATACTTGTTGGGTACTTACATGTGAGACCCTTAATCTAACAGGAAAGTCCCTGTTGTGCGATGCGCATTTCACTGAATTGTGCAGTTGGTACGTGGAAACTGACTGACGTGTGCTGTGTTTGGATGTGTGTTTATACAGAGCCTCATTCCACTGAAGGAAGAGTGGGACATGAAGTCTGATGAGAAGAAGATGTCGGAGTCGTATCGGTTGGCATGTGAAGAGAACAAGGAAGTGATGGACGTAAGTATTGTGTTGCATGCTGCGTGCTGTTGCTCGAGATGATTCTCGTGTGCTTTACATGGTTGTTGGACACTGTTTATGCTTGCTTGTAGAACTGAGGGTCAATTACAGATCTTCCTGCGGGAGAGGCCTTGCTTATGGCATTTCTTTTGTACGACTACCTTGTTAAGGTGCAGTGCTGAAGATAGATTACGTTTCCGAATGTCAATTACCTCGTACCTGTGTTGTTTTACATAAGTTTGTGCTACTGAAGCTTTGGATCTTTGATTATTGACCGGTAAAATGGAAAACTATAATTTTTCATATTTAAAAATACTGCATTCATTCACAGAAAAATGTAGTTTAACTGCTTTAATCCATTTGAAATTTTGTTAATTTTGATTTCAAAGCACCATCAACATATGCGAAACACAACACATTAAGTCTCATGGTAGTCAAGTGTAAAATTAATTCAGTGGTAATTAACGTTACAGTTTTATTGTAATTACCCACTCTACTTCCTTACAATTCTTTGTGGGCAAAATTTTTCATTTTAGCACGTTGGTGAGAGCTTAGGGCGCTAATATTTCACGAGTTGAAATGAAGATCTGCTGGTGTACCAGGTTACATTTTTGATTGAAACAGGAATACGTTTTGTTGTGCTGAAATGCTTACAAACAGCTGTGTGATGTATCTATCTACCGGCGGGCATTCGAGTTGCTTCTCCTTCAGATGTTGGCTAAGGCTTGAGTGGTAGGGTCATTCTCCAGCTCTACATATCCAAGTAAGCATTCTTATGCAATTTGAGGTAGGGTTTTTGAATTTCAGTCGAATTCGAGTACATTTTTTGAAGAAGATCACGATTTTGATTAGAGCTCCAGTCAAACTCAAGTTTTATAGAAGAGTAGTCTGAATTATTTTCAGCATTAATGAGTACTGAAAATTGTAAAACTATTTTCAAGTTTTATTACCATTAATATTAATTTTTTAAATTAATGAGATGAACAAAACTCAGTGCTATAAGCAACTGAAAAAGGCAAAAGGAAAAAGGGACGACAGAAAATGAGATAGATGAATGGAGTCGTAGAAGCAACAAACAAAAGTCTGGTTCACAGGGTCACGAAGAGTCGGACACGACTCAACGATTAAACAAGGCAGCTGATATATCTCAACATTACAATAAAAGTAAAAAGACATGGTAAAACATTAAATTAGATTGTACATCAGCAATTATTGATTTAAAAAATTATTTCCTCAGTTTCTTGTACAAAAGATTAACTGTTCTGCATGTTCTGGCTATAATTATGTATTATGTTTAATGTACAGGTGGTATCGGAAGGTAGCCGATATCTTAGTTCCATTGTATAGGGCAACTCCTTTAAGCATTTGTCCCCAACAATGTTAAAAGGCTAATATGCCCTTTGCTAGTGGGAAAATTTAAATTTTTCCACAAATACTTAACAGGCCATGATAATAAAAAACTCAAAAGTCAAATATCCCATGAAAATCATTTTTAATATAAGTAAAATAGGTAAAAGCTTACCAGTCATCAAACCTTATGTACAAGAAAGAGAAAAGAATACAGTATTAAAAAAAACTGTTCTGCGTCAATTATTCATCACTTGAATCATGAATCAGACTCCCCAGTAGAATGATCCTCAGAGTGTGATGATGCAATTTTTTCATCTTCGCACAGGACATGATCTTCATTGCTATCGCGTACATTAGACAGGCAGCATTTTCTAAAGCCTCGCACAATTGATTCTGAAAGAGAGCAAAAAGATTGTTTTGAAGAAAGTTACTCGTGTTTAAAATCAACAAAAGCTGAGTTTTTATGGCATAGAAAGTGTTGGCTTACGTTGTGAGATACTATCCCAAGCAATTGTAATCCAGTGCCTCAGCAAAGCCTCTGAAGGTCTTTTCTGGGCCAGTTGGTGTTAGTGGGTAGTTCCCAGCAAGCAGCAATGTCATGCCTCGTGGTATGATTACAAGGTCCTGTATGGTAGACTTGACGCTCTCTTTCAAGTGCCCCGTGAAGGCATCTAAACACAACAGTCCACGCTGCTTCAGAAGAGCACCGGGTCTCCTGTTCCGAACAATCTGCGGCCATTCCAACATTAGCTCACTGGTCATCCACCCTTTGTCATTACATTTGAAAATAATGCCATGTTGCAATTGTATCTTTGGTAAATGCAACCCAACCAAGCATAACCAACTGCCTGTAGTGTAATGTAATGCACTAACCCATTTATGCATATTTAATACTTGTACCAATATTTTAGTGGCAGTTTCACGATAATCAGAAATATCTGCACGCCTGGATTAAAGACCAGTAACGGAGCCCATTGGAAGAAAAACGTGATGGAAAATTGAAGTTCACCTCAGTTTTTGTTGTAATTATATTAACCTAATTTGTGTTTTTCGAAATATTAGAATATTTCTTTGGCAAACATGAACTAAGTACTATATGCGTAAATATTAACGTAAATTTTTTTTGTGATTCGAAAGTAAGACGACTCTTAAATTTTTGAAAGTAAAATTTGGAACAAAATGTAGTCTTATATTAGGGTGAATACAGTATTTATCCTTGGAAGTAAGTTAATATTTTTTGTAAATACATAAACCTGCAACTTTAATGTCTATATCTGTATTAAATATGTGTATTTTGATATAAGTGATAATTTAAATTTATTTAAATTTTTGTTTTTTGTTGCAGCAAGTTGTTGTGAAGAACAAGCACTTGAAGGAGGTGATCGACCACTTGCGAAGAATGATTTGGGAGATAAATACTATGCTAACCATGAGGAGATCATGAAAATTACTTAAAATGTCTTTGTATAAATATTTTAAACTATTTTAACTTTTTACAATACATTTATTTTGTACATTAATTGAGATAAAATCCTTACATTACTCATCATCAGTAGTAATTGAGTTACAAGATACATTTTAATGAACATACTGTCCAACGTATAGCAAAGTTATTTTAAGAATTAATATTTGGTAACATCAGTAAGAAGAGCCAAGATTTGTTACTTTAATGTAATTGTTTATATAAGTTGACGTGCAAGGTGGGACCGCGTGGATGGCAAACCTCTCATCTCCTCGGATCCTGGTAGCTGTCGAGGTATTGTAGTGGCTAGTGCCTCTCCCGAGCATCTCGGTGACTCGTCTCTCTGCTAGTGGAGGTGCAGAAACAAAAGCGCAACAAGTAGAAATGCAAGTGGGGGTGAAAGCAGTAGTGTAGCTGAAGGCAAATGCCCAGGAAACGTGAGTTGATGCTTGCTAGCGGCAGCTGGTGCAGGTCTGATGGGCTCTGGATACCACTTAGGTGACGTGATGTTGGTGGTAAGGGCGATGCTGTCCTCGGAACTGCGAACCCCCCTGGATGATACATGAAGCTGAACTGGAGCTGCAAGTAGGGACTGGCATCAAAATTGAACTGTATATGAAAATTACGTATCTGGAATTAAATTTCATTCCGAAGTTGCTGAACTGAAAAGGAAAAAATCAGTTTGTGTGAAAATGAATTTAGAAAAATATTTCAGTTCAGATCCCTTTGGACTCTAATAGCAATCGGAACCGCAGTTATATCTGGACACGTAATTGAACTGGAATATGCGAAAGGCATTCCACAGGATTGAAATTCGTAAAGTAATATAATTTCGATTCTAGTCCGGATTGAAATTATGCGATGTTCCCCCCGATAGTCCGAAGTGAAATTAAATATTCCGTGTGGCTATAATAAATGCGAGTACTAAAATTGAACTGCTTTGACCCGAAAATCCACTTTCCAAAATGTAATTCACAAAGTGGTTTCATCTCGGAATAAGTCCAAACTGAAATAGATAATGAGCCCCAAATTATCGTAATTAAAAATAAATGTTTTATGTGGAAGTACTTACTATTAGCACTATATCTGAAATTATTTTACTGATAATACTACTTTCCGAACTGTAATTCGCAAGGTGGCATAATGTAGGTTCAAATCCAAACTGAAACTAGACAATGACCTCCAAATTTTCCAAAAAAAATAAAATTTTCTATTAGAAAATAATTAATATAAAAATGGAAATTTAACTCATTTCATTAAAAATCCATCATTCCGAGCTTTAATTCACAAGGTGGCATCATTTCCTTTCCAGCACAAACTGCAACTTGTTGCCTCACCTTCTGCGTACTTGGTGTGGGCAGGCATATACCCCAGACGGCAGGAAAGCTGGTACCACCAACTTGACAGGGTTAATACTGGGGGAGGACGGGTTTGTTCAGGCAGTTCAACTATGGCCCGCTATACATGAGGAGGTGCTAGTCTAGGCTGAGTGCGTACAGGAGTGTAGCTGGGTGTTACGTCGAAACAGGAAATAGCAGGAACAAGGTGCAGAAAGAGAGAGATAACTTCACCAGCTTAGTTTATGCCTGTTTATTGTTGGAACAACAAACACACCTAAGCCAGCCTGTACCCTGACTGTGGCCTGAGGGGCTGACCTAGGATGCCACCCAAGGTGCAGTCTCTAGTCGTGGGGTTGAGGGTAACCCCAAGTCTGTGATTACTCAGACTCGTAATGGCTAATGGCGTGGTTAGCGAGGTAGCCAAGAAGCGTGGTGGCTTCGTGAGCTGTGAGACAGCTGTTGGGCTATTCCAAAGACGTAGTTGGCTGAAAGTAAGCGAAGACTTGAACGTGAATATACTGACGGGCAGCAATTCGTTGACAACAAGATGCTAGCGTCGTTGGAGCGCGTCCAGACAAAGTGGCGTTCTGCAAGAGAGCTGCACAAGTCAGTCTCAAACTGAGGCCTGCGAGCCCTATGTATACCCGGTCCACACGGCCAACTTGGGGGTAGTGGCGTGGAAGAGAGGAGAGAGAAGCGAAGCGAAACGAATGCAGCGGGGATGGCGACTTGCTTCCCCTTAGCTGCCTGGCTGGAGGGGTAAGCAGACCTTCTGCATTGAGCGGGTTGCAGACTGACAGGAGGCAAGCGCTGCACTTGTGTTACCTTGGGCGATGCACTCTGTGGCTTGTGGTTGCTACGTCTCTTCTCGGAGAGGGCTGCGGCTGTCGCTAGAGCAGATTACGATACTGTCCATGGCCTGTCATACTAGACAATGACCTCCTAATATTCTGAACTGAAAATACATTTGCTATTTGGAAGTAGTTAATAAAAGAACAAAAATGGAAGTGATTGTACTTAAAAGCCAGCTTTTTGGACTGTAATTCATAGTATGGCTTAATATAAGTTCAGGACCAATTTTAAATTAGACAATGATCCTGTAACTTTAAAGAAAAAATAAATATTCTGTGTGGCAATATTAAATATTGTGACTGTAATTATTAGATGGATTTAGCCAGTTTTAGCAAATGGCCTGGGGAATGTGGTTTGGTTTTGTGTCCACCACATTTGATGATGTCATGATGGCCGTAAAATGGCGGCCATCGTACATGTCCTTGATGTTGGATTTTTGGCCATCTTGTTTTTGTTTGCCATCTTGTTTAATGTCACCATTTTGTTTCATATATCCAGTGGCCTGTGTTTCTGCTCTACTGTTGTGTTTATATGAGCTGTTACTATGGTGCTGCACTCGTCTGATTTGCCATCTTTGTTTACGACCTCTAGGGTGTGCTAATGTCGTTCATCTTCTTACTCATCATAGGTTAGGTCGGCTAGTGATATGTATAATGATGGGGACTCTCGCCCTTATGAGCGCATATATGCAAAGACTACTCAAAAACTGCTCTCTGGGAGGGATAGAGCAATGAACCACCGACATATGGGTCACGGAGCACACGTTCGTTCAGCCATCTGAGTTATTGGAACATTGGAAAATATAAAGGATGTAAATTATGTACACACAATGATATGATCAGCAAAGCCAAGTCGGAGGGGGTATAAATAAAATTACTCATTTATTAATCTGTAATTGTTTTTATTTAACTTTTAAAACTTGAAAACTTAAGTACATCAAGCAACATGTCTCTGAACACATATTTTCAAGGTGAATTTGAAGTTTTATTTAACTTTTACAAAGACACAAGTATATTGAGTGACATGTCTGCGACCTCGTATTTTTAAGGCAGAATCGAATATGACATCAGAAAATATCATTGTGTGTCTATATATAGCACCATATTGGATAATGTAAGCACATATGTATTTATATATCAAGTGTTATATATTTTCTTACTCATTTTTTCAAGTCTAAAGCTAATATGACAATCAAAACTTTAATTATTCTAACATGTTCAACACCATTTAAAATTTAGCAGTCATAGGTGCGCTATTCAGCATTTTTAAAAGTAATTATGTATTTAGCTGAAGATGCAAATACAGGACTAGTGAGTGCCTTACCAACAGCCATGTTTAAACATAGTATGTTCATGTGGGATCCACACCATCTTAAAAGGCATACGGTGACTCGCAGTGACAGTGGTACACCTATCCTATGATATGTCATTGTTGTAATACAAGTCTTGTGGATATAAACATTGATTGTATTGGTGAATAAATGTATTCACAATCATCATACAAAAGATACAAAATGCAAGTATCTACACAAAAGAATATATAAATTTACAACAAGAACTACGCATTCTGAGGTCAAGATGTACACCATAATGAAGATGGTACAGTCTGTACATGTGCTGTCGTTGAAGGGCGTGTGTGGACAGTTAGTACCTGGTGTGATGACTACAGTTGTGTTCCATCTCCTTGAGCCTATCTGGCATAGATCGAACCAACCTTTCACAATAAGAGGGCTCAACCTTATCCCATTCCGTTTGAAGGGCAATTTTGAAGTCATTCCATATATGGGATCTTTGCAGATGTTTTCTTTTAATACACTTCACAAATTTTCAATAATATTGATGCCTGGGGACTGTGGAGGGGTATCGAGTATATGAGGGCAATTATTGAGTAACCACATGCATACCTTATGGACTGTATGTTTCGAGTCGTTGTCCTGGTAGAATGTGAAACAATCTCGCAAGTTTAATTTCTCTGCACTCTGTGTCGGTTCCTTCCTCAACATGCCCAAATACACATCTTGATCCATAGTACTATCTGTAAAATGGAGGTTGACGCGTGGCGTAATTATGAGTATTAAGTAGAGCGGCGCTGTCACTAACCCTCCTCGCGCCCTGCCAGCTTAAACCGTTTAGGGCGTTGCCGGACGACACATGTCGCCCGTTCACGCATACCGAGGTCAAGCCGAGATGATGTAGTGCGTGAAGGCCCTTACACGTGTCGCTGCAATGCAGGCCTCCTCCCACCCTCCTCTCCCACCCCCTAGCAAGCCCAGGGAAATTTGTAGACGCCGAGAAATGACGAGATAGTCAGGCGTATTCCGCCTGAAGTTGAAAACACGCACCGCGGAAGAATAAGCTGACAGGGTAAGTTCAGGGTGCCGGCCACCACCTTCCCCCCCAACCTTCACGAACCATGGCACGTGTTAGAAGTGCTTTGTACTGCAGGCCACCACCTCCCTCCCTCCCCCAACAAGAGAGAGACGTGTAGGAACTTAGGGAGGGAGTTGAGAAAGGATATAAGCCTCTTTGCGGGGAGGGTGGGGTTCAGTAGATCAGTAGACCATCTGTCAGTTTTTCAGTACCGCACAGAGAGGTCAGCCGCGCCGAGAGAGGCCGGGGAAATCGGACCCCCGGTCGCGTGAGTTCGCAGAGACAGTCGAAGCAACGAGCAGCAGGTGGCGCGGAATTTGGTACCACCACCCCGGAATGCGCAGGTAGTCAGTCGCGACATTAAGGGGTCAGCCAAATCGGGACGTGAGACACGAGACGCGGAACGTAGGGCAGCATCAGAGACAGTCAACAGAGTCACGTCAGACGAGTAGTATCACCACGCCGGGACGTGAGTCAGTCAGTCAGTCAGTCAGTTACCAGTCAGGCAGTTACAACGCACCAAGAAGGCGGAGTCGAGTGGTGAACTTCAACGAGAAGTGTCATGTCGAGCTAGTGAATCCCGCGCCGAGGGCCGGGGTGGTGGGCCCATCAAGGGTCACCTCGCCGGGACGTGGTAGGGTAGTAAGCAGTCAGTCACTACCTNACGTGGTAGGGTAGTAAGCAGTCAGTCACTACCTTACGCCGAGAACGGGAGCGAGTGGTGAGCTTCAACGAGAAGCGCCACGTCGAGAGGAAGCCAGCTGCGTGTAACAAGCCAACCACAGAGATCCTTTAACAGGGCCATCCAGCTCACCAGACCTCATCAACTGCTGGAACGTATCCGGACCATCTAACTCAACAGATCTCAACTGCCGGAACAATTACCACGCAACATGTGGAGATAAGTAACCACGTCGTCACTCAGGGACCTGTCCTGTCGCCTAATGCCCCTACAGCGTCGGAAACGTAGCCAGAACAGTGTAACCAGTCCTTCAGACCTGAACTTGCAGGGCGTTAAAGTATGAGTAAATTCTTGGTCCAAGGGGCCGGGAAAGTACGTATAAAGTCCCGCAACAGTGCCGGGAATGTATGAGTAAATTTCCGTTAAATAAACCTGTTCAAAACTAAGAAGTCGTGATGGTCATTGTGTGATATACCCTCAACCTACAAGGCACCCTATAGTCTGTGCCACTGAACATTAACTGTAGACCCTACGAACCATTCTGTACACCACAGATGGGGAGTAGCGTCAAGTTGAAAGGTTCAGCACATCTGAAGTTGCCATACAAACACATACCATGAGGAACCCACCTCCGTGTTTCACCATCGACCAAAGATTTCTTTCTGCAAGCTCTGGGTTTGGCTTATGCCAGATACTGACCTTCCCATCCGATGCAAACACATTGAATTTACTGTCATCGTTAAATATTACTGTTTTCCAGTAGTCAAAAGATTTATCAGCATGATCTGGAAGCTGAGACCATTGAAGACCTCTCTACAAAGGACTCTCCTCACGGTTTCTGGGCAGACTTTTCACCCCAAGATATAGTCTCGTCTCTGGATCTGCGTTGTTCACTGAAACTGCCAGTAACTTAGTGAAGTGATGCTTCAATGTTTGTAGATACAGAGTCTTCAGATGCGGTTAATCGCGCCCCGCGGCTGGGTGGCCATATTTGTAATGTTCCATGTCAAGGATTGGACGAATGGAAATTACAACTCGGTTAGCTCAGTTGGTAGTTACATGAAACTATAAAGGCGCCAAACAAATAAAGTCAAGTTACGGTTTTATTGCTCTTCTATTTTTTTTATGTATCAATCAATTGTAACAGTTCACATACAATCTTGAGGTATGCAGAGTACGAACAGGTTTTTACAGGCAAACCGACAGAGAGCAGCACCACAGCTGTTTAATTATTTATTTACGTCTTGAAAACTTGCTTCGCAAGAAAAACAGAGGCAGCGACCGCCCACACTGGCGGAGAAATAAACGAGCAAGTTCAAGTTTGCCTGTGGGGGGGTTATGCGCCACGTTCGATGCAGTCTCGGAGAGTGCCGGTTATCGACTGCTGCACCGTTCGAGCACTTAGAGTCTACTGCTGGCCAACAATATGCACACTGAGTATTAGTCTCTGCGTGCGTAANCCCCCCCCTTCTCTTTTCTCTACAGTGTATCAAACGTAACCAAATATGGGCATAGCGTGGGCCAGGCACGCTCTTCTCACGCTATCCGAACTGCTTCGTAGTAAAAGATAATCCAAACCTTCTTGAACACAAACCGTTGACGCAGTTCGGAAAGCTTCCATCACTAATGCTGATGCACAATAAAGCTAAGATTTCCCTAAACGGATGCCCGATAAATATTATACCACGATAAACGAGCTCCCATGGCTTTAATTTCAAATCCAGATAATATTTTACAAAGCCCCGCTAAACGAAAGCAAATGAACTGCGGCTAGAACCTTAATAATTAATAATATTGCGTCATTACATGCTGTTGTGTGTATATTCAGAGGACCTGAAACAATTTGCATCAGACACCATCCTGGCCAGAACTGTGTTTCTTGTCAATCAAACAAAGTATGTTCACCTAAAATGGCATAGTGTATAACAACTTATCCCAGTTACATTTGTTGGTATTTAATTGTTGAAGATCATTCCAGTTTTTACATACGACAAAGTTATTTCTTAAACACTGAGTCACATTTTCATTCTGTTCACATTATGTATTTTCCAATGCTATTGCCTTAAAAAAGTCACCCCGGCACGAGCAGCAACTTGAGTCACCGATTGGAACCAAACTCGCATGGCAGCACAGAATAACAGCCTGCAGTCTTCAGCAGTGTATGATGCACAATGCAAATTGAATGCAGAATGCACGACAAAGTCTTTTTAAATTATATAAAATTATTCCATCCAAAATTTTTTTACATGATTTTGAATCCATTACAATATATAAATATGCGATAGATAAACATTTTTAATACATATTTTTTATAAATATTCATACAAAACAGGATTTTGAGCCAATTATAGCCGGCGTCATTTCCGTCTATTGAATAAAAATGTCTTGAGCAGTTGTGCGACATTAATTACAAAACCTATACGAATAGCGTTTGTAATCGCAGCAGTAGATGATACTATTAGAATTGTTCTGTTAAAAAATGTAATTTTTGCTGCAAACATACTGATTACTTTGTAGGCTCTTACAGTGGTATAATTTTCAAAATTGTGTCTAGTGCAAATTTTTTGTCAGTACCATTCACAATATCACATAACTGTTTAAAAAAATTGAAACAATTCCATAATGGTTACAACACAATGGAAAGGAAACTGAAAGATTTTGTTTTGATGTATTTTAATACACTCGTATGAAAACTTTTGTTATATCTTTACGCAGTTGTAGACAGAAAATATGAAAAATATTACATTCAGTATCTATCAACTTCTTTTTGTAACTATACATTCATTGCACATTATATTTTCGTCTGGACTTAATATTTCACTGTATTGTATGCAATTTTTACTGCAAGAGTACAATAAACTGCTTTTCTATGTAAATAACAGGTTTACTATACAAGGCTCCTTAATATTAGTTTACTAACTTTTTGTGTGTATATTTTTTTGTAAATTTTGTCTTATTATGGCTAACTAAGAAGATAAAGGAGAGTAGAACTGTTACCAAATATCAAATTAACATGGTGTTTACATATCTATGGAAAAATTGTGTAAACAAAGTTAAGTTGGTATTTGAAAACTGATAGAATTGCTAACAATATCATGTAACTACATGAAACTGCTGAAACACAAAATAAATAAAATCAATTTTGCAAGAAAAACTGCAGTTTTGAAACTTAGTTAGTTCTGCAATAAATTTGTTTTAGACAT
Source organism: Clitarchus hookeri (assembly GCA_002778355.1). Lineage (NCBI taxonomy): Eukaryota > Metazoa > Arthropoda > Insecta > Phasmatodea > Phasmatidae > Clitarchus > Clitarchus hookeri. The sequence goes on along the minus strand of NQII01000134.1, from coordinate 149,463 downwards.
GCAAACATTAATGAAAAATATTTTATTGTTTACAGCCATAACCGGAATGTTAGCAGAAATTTTCTAATGGTATATTTACATTAGAAAAATATAGTTTGTTATAGTGTAGCTTTTTAATTTGCATTTTATAATTTTTTATGGTTCTAAGGTATGGTATCATACTATGGTAAAGCGTTTTGCTGTTCTTTCTTGAATAAAGTTAAAGTAATTAAAATATAAAAGTTTCTTAAATACATATTTAATTAATACAAAACCTATACTAGGGCTGAGCCGATACCGGTACCGATATATCGAAACCGGCCGATATTATGATTATCGGAATCGTTCGCAATTCATGTTTAAATCGTCGATATTATAACCAATATTTTGCCCTAAGAATCTAAGATGATACAATTTTCATCTTGCCATAATTGGAGTGGATTAGCACACCATTTGGTTTTATTAAAATAATAACTATTTTTAAAATTCTTTTTACTAAAGTACCTAACTGGCTGTGTTTATTTCTAAAGCAAAATTAGGCACGTTTTACATGATTGTTTACAAAACACGTATACAACAAAACAATGGTAGCCACGATTTGCGTTCACTGAGTTTTATCTCTGTAGGCAAGCTTACCGCAGGAACAAAACTTAACATTTAATCAGCCTAACACATATTTAATATTAGTAATTAATATCTACTATTACCTCCATAAATATTTTGTCTTAGTAGTTTCATATCCAATCGCAAACACGGCGACACATAAAAAAATTATGTATTCTTGTAATGTTGGTTACATGCTGCACATTACTGCCGCCTAGCGGAGCCAATCCAACGGTTTGTCTTCTTTTTGTTTGTTTCGATGGTTTGTTTGCTGTAGTAATATGGCGGTGTTAGGTTAAGGAACGAACGTGGTGAAATTACTTACGCATGCCCGCAAATTACAAATAATAAGGTTGGAAGGAAAAATGATGTGTGGAATTTCTTTACCGTAATCAACACGCAAGAATGCAAGGCTGTTTGCAATATTTGCAAATGTTTGGTTTCAAGAGGCGGTACATCATCGAGGTCATATAGTACCACAAAGTTAAAACGGCACCTTGAGTTTATGCACCCTTTGAAGTGGAAGTTCTTCAAATTACAACAGTGTCCTCCTAGGCCTGTTGTACAACTCTCAACACAACTTACTGGCAGATAAAACGCGCCTAATCATGCCATAATTGCGAGTACTTCACAAATTTCAAATAACATTTGTGTGGCTACATGTTCATCTAGTCCTGATCTAAACAGGTCTAAACCGAAATTTCATAACCTGTATGAATTAATGGAAAAAAGTAAACCTTAGCCTTCATCACATGCCCGCACAGACCTTTTACAATTTTGTATTGTGGAAAACAAAGGTACGTTAATAATGCATTATATGCATAATTCAAATGTGCATCACAGCTTACACATTTTTTTACATAAATTTAGATAATTTTTGTCTTAAAAAATATGCTTAATTACTAACTAGTAAGTGGTTCCTAGTTTTTATTTATATTAATAGTTTGGTCTTCACTAAAACAATAAAAACAAAGTCCATGAAATTTTTTCTAACCAAATGTTTTAAAATAAAAATTTAATTTTTTTAAACATGAAAAAATGTTATTTTTCCTTGTCAAGGCAGTATCGGTATTGGTATCGGCAATATCTGTAAGTTTGTATCGGCAATATCAGAAAAGGCTCAAAAACCATATCGGCTCACCTCTAACCTATACCTAGAACCACTATGAGTGAACTCTTTAACATGTTTTTTCACGGGTTTAGTTATTTCATTGCAAATATTAGCGTAATTACATCAATACAAATTATTGTAAGTAAAAAACAAATCTGCGTTATAAATAAGAGTTTATGTGGATTACCTATGTCCGACTTAATTATTTCATATATATATATATATATATATTAGTTAATAGTTTTGTTGTCACTGTAGATAAATTATTTTTTTTTAAGGTAATTCCAATTACTTATCCCAGATTATCTACAAATAAATAAAATATTTTTTTGTGTACTTTAAAACAAATTTTCCTAAATCAGATTTAACGTGATTGGTTCAGCTTCGTTGACGACAAACAAAATGCAACCATGCAAAGTTGCAAAATCGTTTCTTCCAAAATCCTTACATTTCGTTCCGACTGTCGCAAGTCGTCTCAACAATTTGTATTTTGGCATCCAGACACTAGCTACCGGAATGGAAGTATCGGATCAATCCGCTAGAGAATTTATTCCGAAAAAATTGGGCCCCTGTTTCGTTGTCAGCATGTAGTTATACTTGAGCGTTTTTACATTATTCAGTTTGCTGTTTGTATTTCCAATGCCATATCTGTGTTGCAATTATTTGCAGTATTACGCTCGTTCAAACAGTAAAGTCGCTAGTGTATTGTTGCTGTGAACCCCACACGTAAGAGCGGATTTATCCTAGTTTTTCGTCGTCGTCGTCGTGGATGTGAAAGTGTTGGCCTACTGTATAAAAAAATGCCTGCTTGTGCGGTTGCAATCTGTAGAAACGTTTCTTGACGTAGCGACACTGCGTTAAGTTTTCATAGATTTCCAGACGACCCTGATATTTTTATACAGTGGGTGTTAACTTATAAGCGACAAGACAAGTTCAATTCGAAAAATGTAAGCATTTGTTGGGATCACTTCATTTCCGAAGACTTCGAAAGAGATTTACAAGCGGAACTTACAGGTCAGAAGAGAAGAAAAGTGTTAAAGCAATGTTCTGTGCTGCATTTAAATCTACTGAATAAAATTGAAAACACGTCCCGTGACAGAGAACAACGCCTTCATTTGCGAACCTCGAAGAGAAAGCTGTGGAAGAATTGCACAGTTCTGTATAACAAACGTAAGTTGTAGATTGAGATGTAGGCTGGCGAGGCATTCAAACTGAAGTGTTGGCAGTCTTTGAAGTTACATGTAAAATAATGAATGAAACAGAGCGGTTAACAATTCTGTCATTTGAAGAGATGAATGCATATTCAAGATTATGTTATGATCAAGGTGAGGATGAAATACTTGGGCCAAATAGAAATGTACAAGTCATTGTGGCTAGAGGACTGGCTTCAAAGTGGAAACAGCCCATATTTTATGACTGATAGATTGAAAATTGACAAAAGAATTGCTTTTCGAAGTAATAAAAGCGCTTGGAGATATTTCATTTTTTTTCGTTGCAATTGTGGCAAGGGCAAAAGTAATATAGGGTTATGAAAAGAATTGAAAATGAAACCATCCAGCACAACGTTCAAAAACCCCAAAGTACCAACCCTGTTTGGAGTTCTGCAGATATGCTATATGCCATAAAGTTGTTATGAAATAATTTTTTGGATTGTGGAATACAACTCTCGTGTGAAAAGTCGTTACGTGCAAGTCATAATTGAAAAAAATGGAACTGAAGTTTGTCTCCAAAACTTACACCTCTTCGCATTCAGTTAAAGGGAAGTACTCGCTAGGAAATAAAATTTGCTGTACAACTGTTCTCACACCACACAGCAACACGACTTTCTTCAAAATATCCTGAACACCCGGAAAACTGTAAAAAATTTTTATTTGGTTGACAGGTTTTTTGATGTGATGAATACAAGATTCATTAATTCGGGTTTCATGGTTCTTAACATGAGAACCGTAGTTCAATAAAACTGATGCCATTTCAGAAAGGTTTATGAATTGTCTATACTATCTCTGCATGGCTTACAGAAATATCGCCAGAAGACCAACTCATTGAAATAACTTACCTAATAACATATAGCTTAAACCAGGACTTACTTGAAAGTTTCTTTTCTCGTCGCAAAAGTATCGGTGGTACTTGTGATAGTCCAACACCAACAGATTTTAAGAACAGGTTCTGGCAAATGTTACTGGGATATGAACTTCCTCTGCTGCAAGGAGAATGTGTTGAGGACGATGGTTCAAGACAAAGTCTTATCTGACTAGCCAGATGTTCACTGAGTTAAATGTGAATGCCAAGAGAAAACAAAGACAATGAAAACAAAGAGGTTCAAGAAGAAATTGTGGTCACGCCCTTGAAAAGATAGTGGAAAGAAAATGAAGCGTTAAGGTACGTAGCTGGATATTTGGTTCAAGAAAGTGAGAACGAGGGCTTGAAAAAACTGGAAGACACCGAAAATGAAGGTTTATAATCGCCACTACGTTATAATTAATTTAAATTTGTATGCTTTTTGCATTGTAAACGTGTCTTTATATTTGTGGGTGAGTGGATTAAAATAATGAGTCAGGGAAAATTAACTGTCCCATTATCAGAATTTGTGAGTAGACGTTTCTTTATATTGGCTAACTCTTTTTTAATTTTTCAAGACAGCGAATTTGGGTTAACATTTGCGAGACAATAGTTGTAGTTCTTATAACACTTTGGACGTCATAGCTAATATAACTGGAACTAAAAGTAATTCGGGAAACTTGATTGACAACGCACTTTTATTCGCCAACAACTCACCAACGACTATTGCAAAGCAGCAATTATGCTATTACTGATACTAGACAGTTAGAGTTGGAAATATGTGGCATGGAATTACGTAAAAAATGCTTAAAAACTATTCACACGCATTCCACTTTCTTTGTTTTATTAATACAATATAGTAACAACACGGAAACAATGAAATGAGTTTACGGGAGAACAACATGGTGTGTAATGGACGTAGACGAACGCTTACCAGCCCAATAGAAATTAATAGTAATCAAAATCGCTGTACACAAAATATATGTTACTTTAAAAATTATGCAGAGCTCGCAGAAAAATAAAAATATTGGTTTCTGTTCGCAAATTTGTTATTTTACACACAAAAGTTATTTTTTTGTGGCTGGTAATGCTTCAGGAAAGAGCGAGCAGATGGCGCGCATGGCATGGCAGGGCGAGTTGTGAGCCGAGAGCGTTTCTCAACAGATAGCAGCACGTTGGCCTGCCTATTGATCCTATCTTTTTGAAAGTTGACTTTTCTTCTATTACTAGCTCGAAATGACACAAATTTGAAATATATTTCATCAAATTATTAGAAAAAATAATTCAACACTACCATGCAATATTTTTGTATGCTTTTGGAATTAATACCAAGCACGTATGGAAGCATGGATGGAGTGTGGGGATATGATGTGGAAAGAACTCTCAAGGTTTTGAAGTTGTGTTTCATTTGGATACAGATGTTTTATTGTAAATTTAATTTTGAACACCTATACATTACTACTTTATCGCAAAGTTTTGTTTGTAACTCTAACAATCGCTGTTTTGTGACCACGTAAAATAAATTGTATTAATTAATCTAGGAACTCTTTCTTATAGCATATTTTCTGCTTGCCTAATGTGCATCAGCAATGCACTCAGAATAGCTAATGTAACATTAACTTTTGTTCGTTCGTGTATTAACTGATACAGGATTTTGTATATGGCACTTTGTTTGATATACGTGAAGTTGCCACTCACTGACTAATAATCTTGTTGAGTTGTATGAGATGGACAATATGAGTTTGCTTATGGTATTTTAAATAAATTAAATAATATAGGTTTTTTTTTATATTTTCATTAAAATTTAAAATATCTTTGGTTGTAGATGCAAAAAAAGAAATAAATAGCAAACTATATATAGTGAACAATACTGGACAAATATGTGTTAAAGCCGTAATTTAGTGGCTAATGCAGTGGCGGATTTACACATTTGCCGCCAGTAGGCTATTCAAATTTTGCCGCCCCTACCGACCTCTACAATTGGATACCCTAGTTCACAATCATATTAATTACAATTATTTTTGTCAATAAAATTGTAACTTTATGATTTGTGCACTATCGTCCTAACTACACAACCTTTTCCCTGTAATTAGTATGATTGTGAACTAGGAGACCGATGTGTCAGTTTCTAGATTATTTTTACAACCCAATGATTTAGTTAAGATTGCACAAGAAATAGTTTTTGGGTATATTTCTGAGCTAATAAAAGCTCAATCATGTACTATTAATAAGGCGGGGTAAGGTATGCCTCAATACTATTTGCACAATAATGTACATTCGGTAAACGTAATTAAACAATTTTTATTGTGCTTACTTAAATTTTAAAAACAATATATTCAATTATCTGGTAACAATCCGGCTGGTGATGTCAATGAAATTCAATTAATTAAATTATGAAAGTTTTAAAATACCTTTTTGCGTGATTTTCTATTGGCAAAATCATCAATTATATCGTTGTATGAAATCTTGTTCATTAGTTTTGACTCTATGCACAAAAGAGCTAAGGCGTTTAGCTTTTCTTGGCTACAGGGAGATCTTAGATAATTTTTCACCCGTTTTAAGCAAGAAAAGCTTCTCTCACCTGAACAATTTGTCGCTGGTGTACATAGAGCCATGCAAACTGCTATATCCAAGTTTGGATAAACGTTTTGCAAGTTCTGTTTTCGCAGGAACGAAGATAGACTTTTCAATGATCCAGAATCTGGTTTTACCAAAATTCTTTCAGAAGAAAGGTGGCATTGAAAATGTATGCATTCTTGAACTAAGTCAGTCTCTAAATCATTAGGATACATTTCTTCCAAGAAAAGGGCTTTATACGTAAGGGTTGATGATGACAATTCTCTCATTTTGGTCAGAAATGAAAACTTTTCATTGAACCTGTTGTAGGCCGTCTGTCGTTTTTCTAATTTGGATACGAGTCTATCAATGATGACGAGAAATGTGTTAACCCTGAAAGTATCACTCGCAGTCATTCTCATTTCTTCATCGGGTGTTTGATCATAATTTTTTTTTCCTTTTCGGTTGTCTTTTTCCATGTGTTTTGAATACTGCTTCGACACGCTTAATTCCATCGCCTTTTGTTCGAAATACTTAAAATTTTCTCGTTCAGCTATGAAAAACTTGCAAAGAGATTCGTAAAGATCGGCAACAGTGATCAAATCTACGATAGAAGCCTGAATTTAAACATTCACTTTGTTTATTCTTTCCAAAAAAACATTCCACAAACAACCATTACCGCCGTTTCCAGTTTTTCTAAATTCAAATGTATTCCCGTCGTTTCGTTTCGCGTTATAGGCTTTTCGGTACAATCATTCTTGATTGATTCCAAAGTTTTAAGGACTTCGTGCCAACTATCTCTCAAACTTCTACATGCGTCCTTTCTAGCTGACCAACGTGTCAGATTTACTTTCTTTAGCATTTTCCTTTTCCCGATTTCAGTCGTTAATTTTTGCCAGCGCTGTGTCGAACTTACAAAAAAAACGTAGATTTCTTGAAGCAACATGAAGAAGCGACAAGCTTCTGTGCAATGTTCAGCAGCCGCAGTTGCCACTAAATTTAAAGAGTGGGCAGAACAAGGAACGAAAAAAGCAAAAGGTGCTTGGCTTTGAATTTGAAACTGTAAGCCATTGTACACACCAGACATGTTCGCTGCATTATCATATGATTGTCCACGACAATCTTCAATATTTATGCCCAGTGTTTTGAGTTCCGAAATAATGGCAGAAAACATTTCTTCAGCTTTATGTCCCACTGAGGGCAAAAACTTGAGAAATCTTTCACACGGTTCGCCTGTTTCCAAAACGTATCTAATGACGAGGGTAAGTTGGTCCACATGTGCTATATCTGGTGTTGAATCGATGGTTAAGGAAAAATATTCCGCCCTTCTTATCTCGTCTCCAATGTGTTTTAAGACTTCATGACCCATCAAGAGAGTAAACTCATCGCAAACGGTCTTTGATAAGTAACTGGTACTTCCAGATCCTTGATTCCCAAATCGTTCAATATGACTGGCTAATAAAGAATCTAATTCAGCTAACAGTTCCAAAATCATACAACAATTTCCGTTATGCGGATCACCGAACTTTTCATTTTTTCCTCTGAAAGCGAGGCCTCTTGAACACAGTCGCTTCACTACGGCAACAACCCTCTTCAGAAAGTTTCTCCAATAAGTAATTTCTTCATCAATCTGGACATGCAGTAAATTATCGAGTCGGCCATCAATCTCACTTCTAACTTTCAAACTAAGGATACTAGATTTATGAAGCGCAGAGTTTTCATGCTGAGCTACTCGGTGTTCTGCATTTTTCCAGTCATTAAATCCTTTGTTCTCAAACTGAGTCTTATTGTCCAATGGACCGAATGCCAAACAGGGCCCGCAATATATAGATCTTTTACTTTCAGAATAAACCAGCTAATTTCGGTCATTCACTTCATTATTTGTCATTTTTCTTTGGAAGATACTCACTGGCAAGAAACGATGCTGATCAGCATATTTTTTTTTTCACTTTTAGAGAGGTCACAAGACTTGTTTTGATCGAAGCCGTACCTTGCGATAATCTCCCTTAAGGTATCGTGATTTCCCATAAAGCTGGATCTTTGTTTAGATTTACTGTTGTTTGCACTTGGTCATTACTTAACGTCTGATTCTGATACGCATCTTCAATTGTTATACTTATTGATGATTCCTCCACCGCCTCTATGTCAAAAACATAAATATCCATTTTTTCAAAAGTAGATGGTTCAACAGATGACTGTTGTTGTTGGGCCGCAGAGTTCAAATCCGTTTCATCTTTTCCAGATTGTATTGTTTCAGTACATGTTGTTTAAGTTCCTGGTCTTTCAACACTACTTCCACTTCCACTTTTAAAAAAAACTGTCAATTTTTATTGTTTTATGGATAATCTGTTCTTGTTCTTCTTTTTTCATTTTGGTCTTCTTTTTCTACTTAGCTCCACTAAGTAGCTTTCCCCCATCACTCATTCTAACAATTTCTTGGATTCCAAGAACTGAAATAAAAAAGATTACATTGGGAGTTTTATTTCTCGTACATCCTTTGTTCAGACTTCAGACATTGAATAATTACTTAACATAATTACAAGAAATTTATTTAATTATGATATAACAAAAAAATCAAAATTTCTTTGCATAGCTTCCGAGACAGCTATTTATCAAGTTAAATTACGTCTTACTGATTCGTTACGGATGATTTATTGTAATATATTATGATTACTTACCTACTATAAGTTTCTATGCACCGGTGATATTATGATATGAAATTAGTCATACAATCCACGAAACACTTTGAAAAATTACAGCACACAACCAGAAAAAGTAAATACGGGACGGGACTTCCCCCGTTTGTATCGCCAGCCGCCGCTCTATATCTATCTCTCTCGAACTCAATGCCACCACGCGGCGTATGCCTACAACAGCACTACCCCGCTTCGACTCCCGCGGCGGCCGCGCTGCGCTCGTGCAGTCAATTCGGTGACACACACTTAGCGAACGGTAATGTCACTCGTTCCCGCGCCGCAACCAAACGCGACTACGCAAATTGTAGAAAAAATTATCTAAGTGGTGAAACATATTAGATGTTGAATTGTTTGTGTGGACCTAACAACATTTAGGTATATAAATATGAATCTTTTTAATTTCTGTAAGACATGAAAAAATTTTTGGCCCCAAATTTGCCGCCCCTAAAATCTGCCGCCCTAGGCTCCAGCCTTCTCAGCCTGCTGGTAAATCCGCCACTGGGCTAATGGGCAGATACGATTGATTGGTATGGGTGGAGCGATAAGTTTTGTTATGTAAGGACAGTGATTAATTTTTGTGGAGGGGTGGGTGGAGGGGTGAGCATTGGAAGAGGGCTCTATTGTTATATGTTACTCGATTTCAAAATTTTTTTTCGACTTTTCTTAATTTTTTTATTATTAAGAGCGGGTGGGGGAAATAGAGGGGGTGAGGCGAGGCTGGTGGTGTGAGTGTGAGGGTAAAGTTATGTGTTTCACTATTTTTAGTTTTTTTTACCATCTTTAAAAAAAATTAGGGTCAAGTTCAAGATTATGGGTCAAGGTTACCAATGTCTAGTATGGTGGTCGGATGCCACCACAACATGGCTGCGCCAGGCCGCCTCGACAACCGAAGTGGTTGGTGAATCCTAAATCCTGATGCATGATACCTGCACCAGAAGGAACTTAATGCTACTACTTCGATCGTTTATAAACATCGCGAGACGTCACCAACAACATTGTTAAATTGAAATGACAAACATGTTTAAAACATTTATTTCGATAATGCTTTTAAATGAACACATGTTTTTTTTTCTTTTTTGAAACATTTATGTATATANTATCTTTGTGAAGTTACCGGTCCATAGTTTTTAAAAGCCTGAATAACGAATTTTTAAGAACACTATTAAATTTTCTCAGTAAGATGGCGACCTTAAAATATTTTAATACGTAATTATACTCTTTATTTATGCTTCAACGCATAAATGTAGGCATAAATTAATCGTACAAGCAAATAATATAACAACAATTGATAATCACAACCTTCTGTACGAGTGTAAAACGATTTTGCAATCGATCACGGCTAATTTAGAAGGCGCAAAACGCAAGCATAAACGCAAGAAGTTGAAAGTCTAGCAACTCTTGCGTTGCGTTCTTGCGGCCTGCGTAATTTATAAACTGTAGCTTTGAAATACGTACGTTCGATTGTTTCCGTCTTCGAATTTCTTGCGTGCTTGCTATTCTTGGGAAGTTTATAAACCCGGCCTAACTACAAACCATATTCTCAGAAATTAGTGATCGTATTTATTCGAATTGTGTGGGAAACGATTACCAGATATTTGTAGTTCGCAAAAGTAAGAGAAAATAATTGGTTTTAAATATGTATATAATTTTTAGGGACAAGTAAAATTTAGAAATGATCTCGTGAAAAATTTCAAATGGTCGGATTCGCCTTTTTTTCCGAACACCTATCTCCCTAAACGTTTAGTTTGGATAGTACGTGTCCCATACATTTCCCACTTGACTTTGCCTAAGGAATCACCTCGCAGAGTTTGTGGGTCCAATCCCGTTCTAACCGGTATAATGTACAGAAATAAAATGAGTAAATATAACATAACGTGATATAAACTTGAAATATAAACAAAACGTAGAAAGATGGCAGGTAGCATGTGCCGTTTGTTTCATTATAGTACGTTGAGCCGATAATTGAGGAACGTGTTGGAGAGGTGCCGGCAGTTGCAATATATAACACGCTTCTGTTCTGTTCACTTGGCGTGGCGTGGCGACAGGAACAGGCGGGTGTCTCTACGCCGTGCTGCGGTCGCCACACTGTGAACTATCATGTTTCTCCGAACTGTCGTCTATGTTTTTCCCATACGTCTAGTGAAGTCCCTGGCAACTACGCACTACCATGAGGAAACACAAGAAACACGCCACTTTGAGTTTACACCGGAAAACTGTTTTCGTAATTATAACGTGGAAGTTGTGGTTTATGCAATATAACCACAACGATTGTGCAAAGCTTCAATAACAAACACGTGTGTAGGTTCAAATGAAAAGACAGGCATTCACTTTGTTTCTAAAGTAAATAAGTATCCTAATGTCTTTTAGGATGGAGCCGTATATCTTCGAGAAGGAAGTCTTCACGGCTTTCAGTAGTTTATGCCCTCGGCAAGACGAAGACAAAGGCCCCGCTTGTAACAATATCTTTTATGACTAACTCTTGTACAGGATAGCGTCTTGGCATTTATCAAACGTTGTGTGTAATAATATGAAACGGAAACTATTGTGTCATTATTTACATTTCTTATTCTCGTCGCATATTTTCCCTTTATATATTTTTGTCTGCATTGGACACGTTCCAGGAAGTTCCACCGGACTACATAACGCAATGAAGTCTGGAGCGCTGGTTAACACAAAGTCCTTGGCACACTGTCAAATTTTCCATTCAACTGCTTCCAATAAGTTTAGTCAAATAAATTTGGACAGTAGTGGCGTCACCGAAACGTCATAAACGCCGCCATATTTGAGAACGTTGGATGACTTCAGTTCCCATCAAACGCTTGAAGATTGGAACGGTTCTGAAATGTGTTTGGTGTTTGACAGGTTCAGACAATTAGAATCGAGCACTACAAAAATTGACGTCACGAAACTTTAAAATAACGAAAAATTGCTGGAAACGAAATAGGGTTATGAAGATAATTAATTTATATGGAAGCTATCTGAGCATAAATGCTATTTTAAGTGAATATTTCACAAAGTATTAAGAACTCAAGAGGCATTAAATTTCATTGTGCAAGAAATATCTCTGACGTACAAAATTTTAATTTGTTACATTTCTTCTTGTTATTGAGTGTACGGAAACACAAAAACACTCTCTTACTTTGAAAGTAAATTTTAAATGAAAATTCAGACTAAATCCTCATAGTAAACAAATGGCACATTGTAACACATTTTCAGATACATGCAAGATAATTTGATTCAATTGTTGTAAGGAAAAATCTGATGGTCGTATTTCGTCTTCATACTTTATTGTGAAATATATTTGAGGGCAAAAATTGGACAGTGTGTGAGGGGCTTAACTGATAACGCTTGCTCGGGTTAGCGAGACTCTTGGAGGCCAGGGTTGAACTGTGTGTGGAAACACGGATGGAAACTGACGTTGAAGGCTCGTCGCTCGTCACTGTGTTACGTCGCGCTGCCTCCTAGACACCCAGGTATTTTGGCTCGTCCTCAAGACTCGCCGATAACACAAACACATGATACTGTGGCCTGCGCGACGTACCCAGTCCTGCCTCCAGGGGTGTCCAGTACAGGCTGGGACAACAGTCCCGCGCCACCCGGCCGTGTACGAGCAGGGCGGAAAACATTCGCTGCACAGCCCGAGACACAAAGTTTGAACATTTCACAATATAACAATAACGTGCGTTCTTACGCACACAAGTGATGAACCATGCTGCAACACAGTTATCAATAGAGCACATAAACTTAAAAAAAAAGTCACAAATATTAAGTAAATTTTGTGCATAGACTCGCATAATGGGATTTAACGAAACGTATTTTATCTCCAATTTGTCTTTATTTTTTATTTTAAAATGAGTATAAGTGTGCGTTAACAATATGCTGAGATAATGAATGTAGTGAATCTCCAAAAAGTATGTAATGAATGATAAGGTGTACAGTAAAATACATATTATTTTCAGGTAAACCGCATCACCAAATTATCTATAAACTAAAATGTGTAAATATTAATAATCGTGACAAACGGCATTAGATATGTACTATTTAAACATGATATAGGCTGTTCACGGTGAAGTGAGCACTTTTGAAAGCCGTCTCATTTGGAATAATAGTCAATAAATGAATGTTATTTTAGCCTTGCATTATATCTTCCAAGTAAGGTGGTGTATACACATTGTGTTTATTACTTACATTGCAATACTTATTTAAAAAAGGTGGTTCAAGGATAAAAGAAAGCTAGAAGGAAAAAGTAACTAGGACCCCAAAAGTACTAACTTTACTGTGAACAGCCCTTAACAATATTTACAAGTAGTACTGTTGACTGAATATATTTTACAATTTTCCTAACAGATGGCTTGGCCAGTAATGTCAGCCCACTGGTGCATGCTGGGAACATCTGCTGATTTTGCACAAACTAGCTCATCCCCCATAAGTTCGTCTATCGGAATGCACAAAGTATAATAGTAATTAGTAATGAAAGAGTATTAAGCTTTTACACAAACAGCAGCAGTGTAAACAACGTCTTTTGAAACCCCATTATTGGTCACGCACGGGTGGAGTTCACAAATCTCATAAGAGAAAATGCAGGCTTGTTGCCAGGAATGGTGCAGGCAAGCTGGTGGCCGGGAATGATGCATCATTGACCTTAAGGCAGGGCGTTGTTTACTGATGTGCACAGCGTGTGATCATTTTTTTTTTCATTGGGCGACCACTCACGTTCATTATCACTGGAGCACACAGATGTGAATATTATTATTGTTATTGATAGTGATACAGTTACAGGTGAAGTAGGCAAATTAATTTATACATATTGTTCATATACAAATTGCAATTTACATAGTAAAATTACGTCATACTTTCAATTGTCGTGGGCAAGTTTTACCGAATGTGATATGCCCCTAAGTATTAAAAATTGTACAGCTTTAATAATAAAGCCTTTTACCAACAAGCACTTCATAATGAGAAAGGCGAATAGATAAGATACACAAAAAATCTGTAGGCCTAATATCTTCTACAAATACTGTCTCGATTTCATTATAATGCGGGAGTATAAACATGTTCCATATGGAAATGTTTAAGCAATTCTGAAAAAAAAAATAGCATTCAATTTGTCTCCCCCCCCCCCNTGAATTTATAATGCATATACTAAAGGCAAACCATGGAAAACGTCATCAGCATCGGAGTCTTTACTATTTGCCGTTCTCTGCTGTGAATGACTTTGCTGCATCTATGCGAGTTACCATTCCCTTCCACCTTCAGCCATGTACATTATCTGCTAGCGATGTTTTCCGAACAGCCAGTACACGGCTGTCTGCTGCGCGTGCATTCCCTCCCCAAGCCCTGCACAAGCCCTCTTCCCAGCTACATCGCCTCACAGCGCTGGGACTTGCGTAGGTAACTGCCGGTCGCTGTCTCACGTGCATCATTGATAAAGCAATTCGACAGTTGTAGGGCCATCAGCATCCCGTGAACCGGGGCTATTTGTGAAACAACACACCTTCAATCTGGATCAAACACACTATGCAATTATTCCACACATAGATGAGGATGTTACACATACGCTAGATATGCGGGCACGCAGCTTACGGCTCTGCATTATCACAAGTGCCTATCAAAAATGCCACACGGGAATGAAAACTTAGGTATCGTTAGACTGTTGTGGCCCTCAACACATACGAGCAGGGCACAACATCGCGAGATGATGCAAAATGAAAACACAGTTCCGGTAAGCTAATGTTAGCTATTGGTGAACTGCAAGCCTAGTTACAAAGAACGGGATCACCCGAGTAGATTTTTAGATAAGCATGTCATGTGTTATTTTTAACATTTAATCACTCGTTTTGCGCGAAGTATGCACTTCTATTACACAAGTGCTAGCTTATTAAATTGTTGATTCATATTAAAAAAAACACTATACATTTTTTTTACAGTGATGGCCTAAAACTACGGCATAAGACATTTTTTATCTTTAAACTGCATTTAAACAAGTTTTTGTAAATTATTTATGGGACGGTTTCAAATAAATTTTAAGTATTTCTTGAAACGACTTTACTATTTAAAGTAATGCCTGAAAATAATTCAAATATATATTAAATTGAGTGCATGTACACTGAACAGCCAAAAAAACTGGTACACCTGCCTAACATCGTGTAGGGCCCCACGAGCACCCAGAAGTGCCGCAAGACGACGTGGCATGGACTCGACTAATGTCTGAAGGTATGCAGGAGGCATTTCACACCATGAATCCTGCAGGGCAGTCCACAAATCCATAGGAGTGCGAGGTGGTGGAGATATCTTCTGAACAGCACGATGCAAGGCATCCCATATATGCTCAATAATGTTCATGTCTGGTGATTTAGGTAGCCAATGGAAGTGTCTAAAGTCAGAAGAGTGTTGCTGGAGCCACTCGGTAGCAACTCTCGACGTGTGGGGTGTCGCATTGTCCTGCTGGAATTGTCCACATCCGTCGGAATGCACAATGGACATGAATGGGTGCAGGTGATCGGACAGGATGCTTACGTATCTGTCACATGTCAGAGTCGTATCTAGACGTATCAGTGGTCCCATTTCACGCCAACTGCACACGCCCCATACCATGACAGAGCCTCCACCAGCTTCAACAGTCCCCTGTTGACATGTAGGGTCTATGGATTCATGAAGATGTCTCCATACCCGTACACGTCCATCCGCCCGATACAATTGGAAACGAGACTCGTCAGACCAGGCAACATGTTTCCAGTCATCAACAGTCCAATGGCGGTGTTGATGGGCCCAGGCGAGGCGTAAAGCTTTGTGTCGTGCAGTCAACAACGGTACACGAGTGGGCCTTCGGCTCCGAAAGCCCATATCAATNTCAATGTTTGTCCGTTGAATAGTTCGCACGCTGGCACTTGTTGATGCCCCCAGCATTGAAATCTGCGCCAATTTGAGAAAGGGTTGCACGTCTGTCACGTTTAATTATTCTCGTCAGTCGTCGTTTGTCCGGTTCGTACACGATCTTTTTCCGGTCGCAGCGATGTCGAAGATTTGATGTTTTACCGGATTCCCGATATTCACGGTACACTCGTGAAATGGTCGTACGCGAAAATCCAAATTTCATCGTTACCTCGGAGATGCTGTGTCCCATCTCTCGTACGCCGACTATAACCCCACGTTCAAACTCACTTAAATCTTGATAAGCTGCCATTGTAGCAGCAGTAACCGATCTAGCAAATTTGCCAGACGTTTGTTGTCTTATATAGGCGCTGCCGACCGCATCGCTTCACTCTGGTTGGTTCCATACCTCTGTTATTTGCATACACAAGTCTATTCTCGTTTTTTTGTCTCTCCAGTATAAATGTGCATTGTTATCAGCCAGTGTTGCAGACTCAGGTATGTATGTACAGTTAAGAAACAGGTATCTTGTTCATATGTGAGGTGTGTGGTGAGATGACGTGCGACTGCAACTCAGCGACTGGGTCATGTGGTCTGCCTCGCCCGAGGATTACTCTGGCGAGTGTAGTCTAGAACGGCAAGCCTCCTGTGCTCAAGTTCCAGAATTACCAGAATGGTGATAAGGTACCTATAGTCGTGTACATTGACTTTGAGGCAATGCTGGTGCCGGTCCGGACGTGTCAGCCGAACCCGGACTCATCCTGCACCTATAGGTACCAGAAGCACAAGCCCTACAGCTATGGCATCTACATCAAGGTGGATAACGATGCAATACCGACCTCCAAGACAACCAGCCTGCCCCCAGGTGTAATATGTTACACCGGCGAAGGTGCGTCGAGGCGGTTCACGGAAGAAGTCGTGTGTATCGGTAATCTGGCGAGACATATATAGCCAATCCGAGTCTATGCGTACTCTATATGTCGAACTGACTGTCTATATGCTAGCCACCACCTGCTGCTACTGTTCCGGTCTCTTCACCAGCACAAATCATGAGGTGCACGACCATGGCCATTTCACCGGCAACTTTATCGGGGTGGCGTGTAATAACTGCAACGAGCTTCGCCGCCGCCCCCAGAGACTACCAATCCTTTTCCAGAACTCGACGTACGATGCCAATTTTATTATTAAGCAGCTTGGCTATGATACCCAGGACATTTATATTATTCCGCATACTGAAGAAAAACTTAATACCTTCAGTAAAAGTTTGGGCGACAAATTTACCGTTAGTTTATTGATACTTTTCGATTTATGTCTGCTAGCCTCGCCACACTCGCACAGAATCTACCATCCGACGACTTCAAGACTTCGACCAGATTTTTTACCAACGAACAGCTCGAGTTGGTGACCCGCAAAGGCTTGTTCCCCTACGATTTAGTCGACTCATGGGGGAAGCTCGCTGAGCCGCGGTTGCCAACCATCGATGCGTTTTCCAACCGGCTCACCGGCTGCAACATTAGTGCGGCAGGATACCAACAGGCTCAAAGGGTCTGGACGGTGTTCGGCTGCCGCACTCTCCAGGAACACGCAGAGCTGTATCTGAAGACTGACGTCTTGATTCTGTGCGACGTCTTCGAGAATTTCCAAGGGAAGGGGGGGGGATCTGTCTGAACACATACGGACTTGATTGTGTTCGTTATACGAGTGCTCCCGGATTACCGTTCGACGCGATGTTGCATAAGACACAGTTGGAGTTGGAGCTACTGGTCGACTACGACGTCCACCTGTTAATTGAGGCTGGTTTCCGGGGAGGGGTGGCCCAGTGCATCAAATATTTTGTGGAAAATTTTATGTAAAATTTATATCAAAATATTTCCAAAATACGTATTAACACAACGTTAAGAGTACTACTGTATCAGCAGATAATTAGACGAAAAAACCCGGTTGATGTTTTTTAAAAACATTTTCACTACATTTCTAAATACAAAACAATTTTTGCTAACATTATATCATTACAGAACAAGACATTTGGTGCAAACATTATGCACTAACATTGTGAAAAATAACAGAATTCTAGGTCAATTTCCCGGAAACAAACACTATTGGGCCCATGTTTAATTTGAGTATACTGGTTTAATTAGGCCTGACTAATATTTATCAGTTATCTTCAGCTAATTCCTGGAGGATATTCTGCGGAATGATTCCATGCGCATGAAACGCGATGTTTATCTAACTTTTTCTTGCATAAGCTAATGAAGATTTTATTTTTATGTAAATCTCTTTTGTGACAGTAATATAAATATATCAAAGAAAATAATATGTTTGATATCTATTGCAAAACAGTAGCTGTACCAATGTGCAAACGTAGCAAGTAGTCTTGCTGATAGCCCTCAAACACATTGTTGTTATCACAGAGAGAAATCTGCTACTAGCGAGGGGTCATTAGAGAGGCGGGCGGATGACCTGGCCCGCTCACTGACACTCCGTGGTTCTGAGAATGGATTACATGCTGTTTGTAAGAGAAGGGGGGGGAGGGGGATGATACACTGTTGTGCCATCTAGCGGATGGTTTGGAAGTATTTACAAATCAGTTGGCAGTGCGCTCTGGGCGACAGAGAATCACACTACCTCCCACTCGACCTTTACCTTAACTTAAGAGGCAGTGCAGCCAAAATGACACTCGGCACGCACAGTGTAATTGACAAGGAACGTGGACTGATGTGTGTGGGTTACGGCAACTGGAGGACGCGGTCCTCGTCAGTGCACAGTCCAGTGCACGACGCCATTCATATTTGTGTTATTTCACTTGTTACAACAATATTATTGTAGTTAGTATACATTATTATAAAGCAGAACTAGATGGCGTTGTCCGTGTGTAAAACGGCATCGGAAATACGTGGCCCTGTTTTAAGAGTTGCGGCCCAATGGCGGGTCGGAAGAAATTCAGGCCTTGGCAGTATTTCAAGTTTGATACTGAAGGGCTGAGTTTGGTCCAGACGGCGGCGTACGTACCTCAGTAAAGAGAACAAACACACTTACATACATACAAACGTTGACCTTATATATATATATATATATAAATAAATAATTATTATAGTTATTAAGAAACATGACAAAAGTAAGGTTGAATTGGGTAAGTGTTAAAAAATTTTCTATAAAATATGTTTGATCTATGACCTTTTATATTATATGATTAGTTCTCACAATAATAATTAATATTTATGAATTAATGACACTTTCAAAATTGTTATGTAATTTGCTGCAGGAAAACAGAAATTAGTCTCGTGTAAAGACAAGTATTTATTATCAGAATGAGCTCTTGAAACATGAAACCTGTCCATATGAGTGGACTGTGCGTGCTTCACAAGTAGCGGCGCAACATTTGACGAAGGTGAGATGTTGACCTGCCGTGTGGAATGTTGTTAGTGGTCCAGTCGTCCTCGTGTTCCTGGACGTCCTTCCTCAGCCCACACTAGCTTGCACTGGAGACTACCGCATGTTCCCGACAACACTGCCTCTGTCCCTAGCAGGAAAACAATATTACTTATTTCAGGAATGTATTCCTGAATGGGGTCGTTCCTTGTCGATGACTTCACTGTGATGACTTTGCTATTCCCTGCAGTCCGACTACAGCGTTGTCGCTTCACCTGTTACAAGACCAGTTAAAGATAATTAGAAGAAACTAATCATGTTTGAAAATAAAGATTTATATATTAACATTAGTGCCCTCGATCCACAGAGAGAAAGGGCGTATTATAACATTAGTGGCCTCGATCCACATAGAGAAAGGGCGTATTATAACATTAGTGGCCTCGATCAACATAGAGAAAGGGCGTATTATAACATTAGTGGCCTCAATCTACAGAGGGAAATGGCTTATTATACTTCCTCGGACACTCCTTAGCCCTTTCTCTTTTTATATCGATGCCACAAATGTTATATAAATTGATATTTATTTTAAACATTCATTAATTTTGACGCGAATCGCTCATACTTAGATTAGTCACGACGCTAGATACCCGCGCAGGGGAGCAAATTGAGGTAATGACCCTAGGGTTCCCCGAGGACGCCACACCCACCACCTCTCACCCCGAGGACAGTAACGAGCAAAGGAACCCCCCCGAGCCAGGGAAGCACAGCACGCGCCCACCCCCCCTTCCTCATCTCCCCCGCAGAATTAGGGAAACCACCGGGCTTCAGGGGAAGTACCACGAGAAAACTATATATAGGGAAGACAAAGCGAGTACCAGGCAGTGATGTACGAGTTATGATCGGGAGAGNCAAAGCGAGTACCAGGAGTGATGTACGAGTTATGATTGGGAGAGGGACGAGACGCGGGTGGAGGTGGAACCAGAGAGCGAGAGTCTACACATCCCGGGATACGAGCCCGGACTTCCCGCCAGAAGCCGAAGAGATACA